>JARFJB010001243.1:0-222500 GCA_036346205.1 Vesta saturnalis | reverse complement strand
TAAAACGAAACAATCAAGCTCTGAGGAGTCCGAAATAGAGGATACCATTCATGAAAACGTACTATGTGATGATGGGGACAATGATTTTGAGCCAGATATTCATATTGGCGACTTTTTTATTGTGAAATACCCTAACAAGAAAACTGATCGTTATTATGCTGGATGTGTTGATACCAGTAACGGTGAATATGTTCTTTCTTTCCTTCGTAAAGCGTTGGGTAATATATTTACATATCCCGAAGAAGAAGACATGGACACCATAGAACAGGACAGTATTGTTAGGAGTTTACCAAAACGTTCTGAAATATGTTCAACGAAATCCTCAGCGTGTTAACTACAGTTCCAGTTTGACTTTTCTTCATATAATATGTTTTAAATGCCATTCGTTTCTGTAATGTTACAAATTTGGCTATAAATAATTTTTTTAACATATTTAATATTAGTTCCCCGGATCTAGGAAAATTCACCGCCAACAATTCACCGACAGCAATTCGCCGACAACAATTCACCGAAAGTAAATTCACCGCCACAACAATTCACGGAAACAACAATTCACCTAAACCAACATGCACCGGAAAAAAAATTATTATTTAACTAATTAGTGAAAAGTAACTTATCTATAACCACCAGATAGTACTTGGGTAAATATGCTTAACTTTAATGGTAGCCCACTTTCATTGTGTAATAATAAAGAAAATATTAGTGTACAAAAATATAATTTATTAATAAAAATCATCGTCAAAAGTAAGGCAAATATACATAATATTATTAAAACATCGACAAAATAATAAACATAATATAAGCAAAAATTAATAAGATACGTTATGGGCTATCCCTCTAATGTAGTCAAGTATGTTGCCAGGATTATACTGATCAACAAGAGACTTGACACGCTGAGCACAATCCCTATATTTCCTCTTCGAAGGTTGTGGTTCGATTCCGCTTACATACTACTCTATTCGCACTTCATTAAGGTTTTGTTCTTTTTTTAGACAATCTAAGAACTTCCAAATATTCGGATGCATCGCCCCGATCTGTTCTTGGAATCCTCGATGCCAACCTTCAACAGAGTTGTTTGTTTTGGGCAAATTCTCCAAGATTGTCTCATAAACAGTCCACATTTCATGAGGGTATTGTGGTGGTCGGCGCTGTCCCCTATTGGGGCGCCCAACCCACGTATCCTCGAAGTAGTCGACAACTTCTTGGACCTCTGGCGGAAACATCTCATTGTCAACCAACGTTTCACACACGTCAACAACAGATTGTGGTGGGACGAACGCTATTGCCGACAACATTCGCATATGTAACGCGAAATTTGCGTCTGTTTCATACCTCTGCTTTAACCCACAGTTTTGAATATTCCGAAAAATACACTGGGTGAAGTGAAAAAAGTACTCCTTTAACGTTGAATTCGGAAATTCTACCCTGAACGCATTATTCATAGCCTTTTCATAGTCTGTGGTTGCTGTTCTTGGTGACAATAATGGCTCTAAGTTCTTCAATTCTTGTAGAAGGCGTGCATACGTCTCTTGTAATTTATTCGGCAACAACGCGTAAACCAAAGGTATTGATGCGTTTTTTTTAACCCATGTATAGTATATAATTGGTGGAACAACAGCGGCACGATTTTAAAGATGACATCCGCATACCAATGGTCACTCCCTGCCAGTAACTGTATATTTCTACGGGTGGAAAATATCACTATTCTATCTTCTTGTGGGCCGGAATCGTACAGCAGAAAATCTTCACCTTTGAGGGTTCTTGTGTATTCCTCTGGAAATTGAATCTCTTCGCGATTATTGGGCAGAGCTGGACCAGCCCTTTGCTGTTGACGGATATGACGGATCGTTCTCTTCATCACATCTACAGTTGGAAGTTTGAGAGCTGCTGCTTGACTGCACTGGCTTATTTCATCGGTAATTATTACCTGCGGGGCATCGTTGGTTGTTTTGGCAGTTCTTTTCATAGCTTGGTAAAGTTTGACAGCTTCCACTCCAGCTGCGTCACCAACATGATTGTGTTCACCCCGAACAATAACATCATCATTGATGGTTGTCACTCTTGCTTTACACACAGTTTTCTGGTAATTTGCACACTTCCAAAATATTTTATCACCGCGCTGTTTTTCTTTAAAGAAGAAGTGCCCATCAAGGAGCACCTTCCGCTTTCCTTTTTCGGACAACACGAACTCGAGAGGCATTTTCAGAGGTACTGACTATATAACGGTTTGCTTTGCAATGAAAACTTGAATTACATACCCCCGATTTATATTATTTTTCACTAATATTAAACAAAATGAATGACTTACCGTGGTTTGCTATTTTCTATAGTAATAAAGCTTTAATGGCTTAAGAATTACGGTGCAAACAGCCATTATTGTAATGTTCTTTTAATATGCACCTATTAATTGACTAATTAGTGAACAAAACTAAATGAGTTATGATAATGTACTTTTCATAGGAATTAATTAAAGTTAAATCAAAATCGAATAACAGGAGGTAAGTTATTTTTAACTAAATAGAAAACAAAATTAGTGTGTTACTGTAATATATTTTTGTTAAGATTCTATTGAAGATAATTAAAATATCTAATAATTATTCTTATTATGAGCGATGAATTTTTGTTTCGGTGAATGTTGATTTCGGTTAATTGTTGTGCCGGTGAATTTACTTTCGGTGATTTGTTGTCGGTGAATTGCTGTCGGTGAATTGTTGGCGGTGAATTTTCCGGAACCCTAGTTCCCCAATCCTAATTAAATTGTATTAGTCTCAACATAGACCATACGTGTCCCGATATGAACCAATAGGAGGTCCACTATGAACCTATATTGGTCTATACTGGGACAAATGGTTCATACTGGGTAAACCATTATACAATATTTTCTGTTAACTTTATCTAAAACCCCAATTGACACATCATGGAGAATATACAAAGCAGTGATTTTATACCCTCAAACCTTTAAAAAAAATAAAAGATGCGTCTGAATGACTTAAATATTCAAATGTGTCCCACTATAGATCACGATCCTCTACACGCGTTGAACGTATTATGAGAGATACAGGATGTGCTATTGATCACACTTACGGTGTTACTTATAATAGCGATACTTATTAAGGTACTCTGGGTTTGCTCGTTATGAACGACCCCGATTTGGATTTATTAAAGGGAAACGACAAAAAACTGTAAAAGTATTCTAGACGCTACCAATGTTAGAAAATGTGATTATGATGCCAAAGTCACACCAAAAAATATACACAAATCATCAAATATCTGCTACCGTCAGCATCGTCCCTCTTTCGACAACTTTCCACAGGTATACCTTTTCCAAAACTTGGCTAAGGAAAAATTCAAAGTAATACGCTCAAAACTTTAGCGACTATTAACGAAAAATTGCTAAATTTTTTACTTTAACACTTACTCTTACTCTTTAATTTTGGGCTAAGGTATGTTGGGTTATATCGAGCAATTATTTTTTTTTAATATTTGTGGTCCTGAACAGGTTAAGCTTGTCCTACCGTGCTAAAGCACTCAGGAACACTTAGGAAGATGGAAAGGGGGATATTGAATTGGCAAGAGATGCCTATGAACGGCCTGCTTAAATTTTTATATAAGTGAGAGGAAAACACGAACAAGGGAGATCAGTTCAGAGTTTAGAAGCAGTGTAGAAGAATGTGGATTACGCCCATTTGGTATAAGTCGAGATTTGTACATTGATGATGTGAATTAGTAAACCGAGTATTCCTACCAAACGAGGCCCGAGATGGTATTAAAGCAGCAGAGCAGCATCCATTGCAATACCTATAATACCAAGGAATAAACGATTCTTCTATGCTCAGTGGACTGTATGTCAAAATTTAAGGACGAATCATTTACAAACCTAATGATTCTTTTTTTGAATACGATCAACGATATTAAAAGCATATTGGGGAGCACCAACCAAGGGGCGAGAATTATATTCTAGATGGGGTCGAATTTGGGCCTTACATAGCAAAAGATTTATCGAGAGGTAAAGTCCTGTTTAGATCTGTACAAAAAGCCTATTGTACGAGCGACTGCTTTAGTAGTTGACAGAAGGTGCTGAAACCATGACAAATATAATCATTCCCAACATAGTAATAGTCTGCAAACACTGAGATTTATTAGCATTACTTTCCCATTCAAGGATACGTTGAATGTATTTTTTGATTGCAATTGCAATTTCAGCTGTACGGTTTCGGTAAATTACCAATATGAGTAGCAAAGCAATGGACCAGGTTAGTCGTTGAAGAAATAGGATCATTTATGTATACATAAAATGCGGAAAAAATGTAGGCGCTATAACTGATCCCTGTGGCACGTTCGCGTAATTGTCGGACACCATGCATATTTAGCAATCAATTGAAATTATGTAATTTTATAGAGCATAAACTTTGCAGATTTTAATACTATTAAAACTACCGCTTATTATGGTGTCACATTGTGTGAACATCTTAAGAAAAATTGAGTAATGTGCCTTTTAATTAAGTTGTTTGCATAAAGTAGATCGTATGTAATAGTGATAGCCTGGTTTGTATAGCTTGTGACAATATTGTTGAGAACTTGTTTCACTCAGTTTCAGGCGTTGGTGGTGTTATGTAACGGGCATTCCTGAATTGATGACAGTATCTTGTGTTTTTTATCGTTGAGTTCCCATGTGAAGTGATGTGTTGTTATTTACCGAATCTAAGTACTTTTGAAGAGGGGGCAGAGGATGGCTTTCCTTTTCAGTTCAATTTGAGTTGAGGTTTAGATCTTGTTCGATTTCGATTTTGTTAAATTTGTGTTTGTGCGACGTTTATAAGAAAAAGTGGTCAGCTGATTGATGAAATTTGGACCAGAATAGTGGAAATTGCGGAAGGACGCTCGTAACATTGTTTTATTTCCCCGCATATGAATTTGCTCGGTTATGATAGTGCTGGGTGTAATTTCAAAGTGTTATTTAATATCGCAGTGAAAATTACGATGTGGTGTCATTGGAGTTTTAACGTTTTTGATTTTCAGAAAGTTTTTGTTTCTTTTTGTTGTAGTAATAAAGTCAGTTGTTGAATTAAATTGAATTTTCGGTAAATCTGAATTTCGCACCTTCAGTAGATAATATTTCTTTAATATTATTATTTGTACAGCTGCTGAATAGGTGACGCAGCTTTATTTTTTCAAGTGTTAGGTTTTTATTTGTTGTTTTTGTGAATTACTTTTGTTTACGCCCCGTCGCCAGGGGAATGTTTCTTGATTGTACTTACCCTTTGTATAAATTTATTTAAGCTGTCTTTGAATTGTAATATAGATTGTAATTTTTTTAGGCATTTATTTGACCTTCACCAAATCAAAAGCACGTTAAGTTTATTTCGACAAATTTTAAAAGTTACCGAAATTAAAGCTATTAATATTCAGGAATGTAAAGTAAGTTTTGATTATTTGTTTTGTTTATGTGAAGTTCAAATAAATTATAGGAACTTTTATATATTCGATCGCGTTTTTGTTTATTTCTATTGCAACGAATTTTCATTTTGAATTGAACAATTAAGGCCGTGTTGACCAATTAACATTTTTTTTGTGAATAGAGCGAGTAATTTTACAAGAAAGTTTACCGAAAACCTTTTTCCTTTTTTCACGCTATAAATTTACTGAACAGGTGGGACATTAGTGACATATATTTCCTGATTTTGACTTTGTTGAGCTGTGTCGAGTGCCGTTTTGGACTGACGAATAAGAACGCCGCCCATACCATTGAGCTATGTCGATAACATGCACTTTATCTTTACGGGCCGATGTCCTAGTGAGAGTCTTGCCCCTAACAATGGATGCGTGATCTTTTTAAATGATCATAAGTTTACAGCCGCAGCAGATTTTGATATCGCGATTACGAAATCTGTTTAATTCGTACATCCTCTTTAGGCCCAGCGTCCATTTAAATGGACATGTAGTTTTAAGCTTATAAAATGTAAACTTTAAAATTTTATGCCTGAACCCTGTTTGTTCATTAAAATAGACGTATAGTGATGCCATCTGTGTATAGCTTCGTGAGCTACAACTGAAGGTTGAATTAATACAGCTGTTTATTGTGTACAAAATGTCAACCGCGAAGCAGATTATGATGGTAAGTAAAAAATACTTTATGTACAGTTGATTTGGAATTGACCGATGAAATAGTTTCTCAATATATCCTAGTTTACTAATTTCAAATAATTTCTAAGCCATAATTAATAAAACATGTCTTTCAATAAATTTGTCGGAGTCCACTTAAATGGACATCAGGTTTTAATGACAGTCTTTTGCAGTTGAAATCCTAACCTAACTTTCCACTTAAATGAACACTAGGATTCAGTCAGTACATTTTACTTCCATTGAATAGAAGCAGTTTCAAACAAAATATGTTACTTTTCTTTAGTTGTATGTAACATTACTTTTGAAATATGTTTTTTTTTTATTTTTCCCTCCTGTTTGTAATCAAATTTCCCTATTTAAAGCAATTTTTGGAAGGAAAAAAATCTTCGACCAGGAGATGATGAACAGTTAATGCAGTGTCTCGACCTAGACGATTCCAATTTCGGTTTATCTGAATCCGAAGACGAACAATACGATGAACAAGCACCACTTCGAGTGGATGAAGTGGACAATGATGACAGAGATGAAGATTAGGAAAAAGATGCAGCAGATGGAGGTAGTGAAGGAGAAGAAATAGAACAGATTCCGATGAAGACGATAACATTCATCTTAGCATAATTAGGGATAGAAATACTGCATCTTCAGTGCCACGCAATTCCAACAAGATGTCTTGGAATAAAACCAAAAAGGAATAAGTTTCTATTGGTCTGTGAAACAGAAAAATCTAAAATTTGTTTTTTTTTTTGTTTAGTTTTACTGTATAGGTCAACCGACCTACTGTTGACAATTTTATTGAACGAGAACATTGAGATTTGGAAAAGTACCTCGAAATGTATTTCAATGAAGACCTTTTTAAAATGCTTAGGGACTGCACCAATGCTCGATATGTTGAAATGAAAGGAAGTGTCTCTCAATATTAGTCCAAGCGAAATGAAAATTGAAAATGATAGTCATTGTGTCTTGCCTAAAATACCCCCAAATCAAAATTCACTGGTCCAAAATTAGTAGAGTAAATGCAATTGCGAATCTATTGCCCAGAGATCGCTTACTATTCGTCCAAATTTAAAAATAGTTGTTGATGAAAGCATAATTGAGGATGAAAGAAAAAAAGACAGAATTTGGAAAATTCGGCCTATGCTAGAACAAATTCGCATAGGCTGTCTGAAGTTGAAGAGAGAAGATATAGTTGCGGTCGATGAACAGATGATCCCTTTTACAGGGGTATGCTCTGCAAAACAGTTTGTTAGAGGTAAACCTAACCCGGAAGGGTTGAAAAATTTTGTTTGTGCTAGTCCCAAGGGGTTAGTATTGGACTTCAAACTCTACCAAGGAAAGAACACTTTTCTGGATGAAAATGTGAAGAATTTGGGTGTTGGACCATTTGTCATGGTTAGATTGACAAAAACATTAGCTCCAGGAACAAGCATCTATTTTGACCGTTATTTTACAACAATCCCTCTGTTAGAATATTTACTACCAAAAAACTTGTTTAGCACAGTAACTGTTATGAAATCAAGAATTACTGCAGCTGTTCATTTAACTGCAGATAAGAAGATGGTAAACATGAACCGTGGAGCCTCCGATCAAAGTGTCCGGCAGGATAAAAAAATATCTGTAGTAAAATGGTACGACATGAAGCCTGCCCATCTGATGTCTACCAGTGATGGTGTTAGTCCAGAACGTGTTTACCAACGTTGGTCAAAAAAGACAAGAAATATGTGCAGGTTCTAAGACCTGACATCGTTAATAAGTACAACAACTGCATGGGAGGGATTGATTTGATTGATAGAATGATCAGTTACTATAGAATCAGCGGCAAATGCAGGAAATGGACCATTCGAGCAAATGTTCATTTTTTTGATTTAGACATACCTAATTCTTGGATTTTATACAGAAATGGCAAAATTAAACAAAAAACGAAGTCTAGAAACATCCTGCAGCTGTTGAATTTCAAAATTAAGGTTGCCAATATTTGGTTGAACACCACTGAGGACTATCATTCTGCTGATGTAGAAACACCTAGGTCTGTTGGAACTAGAAAAAATCCTATCGGTAGGGTTTTAACTCTAATTAATGGATCTATTCCTCCTTCAAGGAAACGTAAAATAAAACATCTTCCTGGCATCGCATCAGAATTAAAGAACTCGGTTCGCTGCAAGAATTCTGGCTGTACCAAGAAAATCAAGTTTTTCTGAGATAGTTGTAACATTTTTCTGTGCATTACTGGGAAGAATAATTGTCTTAAAGACTATCATCAGAAATACAATTAGATTTTATGTAAACATATGTCTGTTTGTTTTGTATGCTTATAATCCCAATGCCCATCTATGTGGACATGCCTTTTTTTTGCAAAACATAAAAAAATTATTAATAAATCTTACATGTATGCGTTATTTAGTTAATTTTTACTAACATCGAAAATTTGTGGTTTAATGTGCACCAGTTACGTTCCGGGTGTGAAGGGGATATAGAAGATCAAAGCGGCACTCTGTATAATTCCAAATCTACAGAATGTTTAAAAATGAATGAATTAAAACCAATAATCTAATTGTGTAGGCCAAAAACGTATCCTTTTATATAAACTGTACAGAATCATTATTTATTTTTAACTATTAATTATTATTCTCTACTAAAACTACGTTCTCTTATGCACACATTCATCTCTTGTACAATTAAACTGCTCCACTTCAAAGGTGTTGATTGTTATCTAACAATAAAAAAATTACCTAAAATACCTTTGATTTTGAAACCCCCTTGTTTTCAAAGATTTGTTCTATTTTTACATTTCTACTCGTATAAGTGTACCACCATTCAGTTTGCCCCTTGGGCATGCACATTTTGTAATTTAGCTTCAATTATATTATTACTTGATTTAAATTATATATTTGTCTTACCTTAACGTCTTAGTTAGCACATAGTGTCAACCATTTCGTAACTCATACAATTTCCTACTTACATTACCTTTTTTGCCTTCAGATATTTTTCTTAACGACGCGTTAATTGCACTTATTAGCACAATCGCTACCCACTATACGACTATCGGATATTCGATGTCTAGTTATGCGATTAATTTTTAAGAGCGAAACATCATAAGTAGCGGGCTGTTATGGAGAAAACAATCCAGTTTTCAACGGATTTACACGTGTTCACCATGTTTAAAACGGGCAAAACATTACATACCATAATGTATTAAACAAAGTTGTAGAGTTATAATAGTTTAATTATATACTGAAAAAATATGCAGAATGCTTCATTTGAAAAACTAAAGTTTTTTTTTGAGTTTAAAAAGGTCTGGCCAAATTTTTGGACACCCTAAACTTAATTAGGCATCATCATGTAATTGTTCCCAAATTCCAATAACTTGTAATTGTACTTGTCAACGAATAAAAACACAGCTAGTATTTCGAGGTAATCACATTTTTCTTTAGACTATACTGCAAAATCTACATATTTCAAAAACAATACATTGTTGCCATAGGATATACGAGGACGGTACGATAATTGCTTAGCCTAGGAATGAAAGACTAATTTTATGTTTTCAAAATCGTTCTATTTTTCAACATAATCACCTAAACGATCTATACATTTTGTCCAACGATGATCTAAAGCCTTGATCCCATCGCGAAAGGTGCATTCTTCAAGGCTTGCAAAATATTCATCAACCGCGACTCGTTAGTCGAAAATCGTTGTCCGCCTGGGAAGATTTTGAGTTTGGGCGAATAAAGGGGATGCGGAAGCAAATCATACTTCAGTTCGTCAATTTTTGCCATCGCTACGAGTATAACACTTGCGTGGGGCCTTGCATTATCCTGGTGCAAAAGGATTTTCTTGTGAGCTAAACCTGGTCTTTTCTGGCGAATAATTTGGTTTAGTTTGTCCAACAGGTTAGCATAATAAACCCCGGTTATGGTTTGCCCTTTAGGTAAATAGTCTACCATTAAAACCCTTTGGCATACCAGAATACAGAAGCCATCACCTTACCGGCTGATTTGAGGTGGTCAACCATGTTCAATCCACTGTTGTAATGATGAACCCAAGTTTCGTCAGTGGTTATCAATCGCGTCATATCATAAAATCAGTCGGATTTGCTCGAAACCGATCCAGGCATTCTTGCGATATTTGCATTCGAACACATTTTTGGTCTAGGGTGAGCAAACCCATCTGGCTGAAAGCTTCTTCATATCCAGTTCTTGAGTTATGATAGTATTTACCTGTTCTTTTGAGATGTTCACGATGTTAGCTATCTCATTTAACTTCAATCGCTGATCTCCTAAAATCATGGTATGGATTTTGCTCACCATTTCCGGAGTAGTGACACTTTTAGGACGTCTAGAGCGGTGTTCGTCTTTTATGCTCATACGACCACGGTTAAATGCAGCCACCCAGCTCTTTACCATGGCATATAATGGTGTACTTCCAACCAATAGGTTGTGCATTTCTTCAAAAAGCTCCGCATTTTTCAAACCTTTTTTAAATAGAAATTTAATAACGGCACGATGCTCGATATTTTCCATTATCAAAAATACACAAAAGAGACTGGTAATAGGCGGCTGCTACGAACAAATTATGACACTGACGAAATTAATATTTTCAACACTGCCAAATCAAAGATGACATTTTAGAAATATGCATTTATTTTTTACTTAACAACGCCATCTACGCGGAGGCTAAGCAGCTATCATCCCATCCTCGTACTATACAAAATAGTATTAAACTTTCACATTCCACTTAAAAGAAGAAAGATAATGGCGACTTCTACTTCCGGTTTTTCTTATTTAATGGTTTCGCCTTAAACTAAATATTGATGCCATTGGAGTCTTATTTATTTATTTTAAAATGGTGGAAATTTTTCTGCCTCTTTTGAAAAAAGGACTAACATTTCTAGCATCAATATTATGAAAAGTTGAACTACATCCTGATAACCGATATTAAATTTAACCAGTCAGTGGTTTACAATTTTTTGGGTATTGTGCTATTTCGATTTTTGAAGTACTCAATATATTTTTAGTTGAGTTGGTCGGCCAATTTCCACAATTTTCTGTATCCACTTCGTTTCTGAAGTGGACTCTGATTCCGTCTTCAGGCTTAGTCCTGAGGACTGTTCTCGCACTTGACTCGAATTCATATGATATGATTTTTCCCAAGCACTTGGACTACTCTCAGATTCGAACTTGGTACCTTTCATATATTGATACCTTTACCGCTGAGCCACCGAGTAATCCAATATATATATATATATATATACATATTAATTGTTAAAGGGAAAAGCTTTATTTCTGTATCGGGCTCGCAAACACGAGTTATCGTCTTGGAAAAATGTAGTCACGTTACTTAAAACAGAATTTGTACCGTTAGATTATGATGAATGGTTACTGGATGAGATCAAATCTACAACTATGCGTTGTTCGGAAACCATAAGTATCTGTCATTCAGTCTTTTTCAACGCCTTTCTGTTCCACTTCCTGACCATTAACAATTACACTATGTACGCCGTAATCTAACACATTTTTATCAAAATGCTTTAGCTTTAACTGATGTGTCTACGATTTCCCAACATAGCTTTAGGGAAAAAGATCGAACAAAATAAATACTTTATGGAAACTTTTAAACCTCCACCTTCAAAGAAAACTTCGCAACTTTTAGAACATAGTTTAGCCTATGTCGATTCACCTTCTGACTTCTCTAAATCTGCTACTTCTTCTCGATCACCATCGGGAAGACCAAGTACTACTGTTATCTCTCAACCCTCTCAACCTTCTAACATATCTTCAATTAGTATTAATCTTCGCAGCTGGAATTGCTCTGAGAGTGGACATATCTCACCACGTTGTCCATAACCCCAAAACAAACACTGTTACGGCTGGTAAGCCTGGCTTTACAAAAACTGCTTGCCCAGTGTGTGTCTCTAAACAGGGAAACTAATCACTGAATCTTCTAACCGAGAACAGGATTCTATATTATATGTAATCTCGGAAACTACCTTCTCTGGTGTACCTGATTATCGTCGTATCCTTCTTGATTATATCTTTGCTAGCGTCCGTAATGATGAACGACGTCAAAATTTTCGGTTATATTTTTCAGGGTATTTTGGACTCTGGCGCTTCTCGTACTATTCGGGTTGGCACATATTCAACGGTTAGGTCTATCTTTATCCGGGGGTTCGTTTTCTCCCTGTAGCATCGCAAATCGTAATACTTACAATATTTTACGTCAACTTACTTTACCAATAATTGTAGAACCTATATCAATTATGTAAGATGTACTAGCAGTGCCTGAGGTACCTCATAAATTATCTTCGAAATGGACAGTGTACAGTGTAGCGACACTTGCCTAGATTCTATTCCTTTTTAAGCTCTTTGTTTCGATAGTCTTCTCTAAAAACCTTGCTTGATCAATCTTTCCAATATTCTTCTACTTTGGGATGTACTACTGTAGTTCAGCATGAAATTTGAACTAATACTGAGCAAATCAAACAGTGGTATTATGCGCTTTCTCCTGCTTTACAACAAGTAGCTAATGCCGAATTAGACATTATGCTTCAAGTAGGCGTAGTAGAACCTTCTAATACTCCTTGGTCTAGTTCAGTTGTCTAGGTCAAAAAGAAGGATGACTTCTATCACTTTTGGATCGACCATCGTAAAGCCAAAGCGGTAACGGAAAAGGATGCTTATCCTTTGCCATATATTTCGTCATTCTGGACCGTTTACGCGATGCTTGTTATCTTTCTAGTTTAGACATTCGCTCCGCTTACTGGCAGATTCCTCAGTCGGAGGAATCGAAACCTATTACTGCTTTCCTGTCCGGATTTCTCACAACCGGTTGTCATCCAAACGGATGCGTCTGACTTTGGTATAAGTGCTGTGTTATGTCAACAATTTCCTGATGGTGGAAAAGTGATTAGTTACATTAGCCGATCTTGGTTAAGGCTGAACGTGACTATTCTATCACTGAAAAAGTGTGCCTGGCTGTAATATGGGTTATTTAGAAATTTCGTCCCTATATTGAGGGTTTTCATTTTACGGTGATTACTGACCACCATTCGCTGATTTGACTGAATAAACTACAAAATCCTACTGGACGTCTCTGCCGATGGTCGATTCGCCTGCAATAGCACAATTTCTCTATCATCCATTTAAAGGAAAAGAACACATTGTACCTGGTACTCTTTGAAGATCCGTTCCTGAAATAGTCTGCATTACTCCTACTTCTTCGACTTCTCTAGTTACTTTACCTGTCCATGATAAATGGTATCTCTAAACGATTTCTTGTGTCTCTAAATTTCCTAGAAAATTTCCTTCTTGGTTCGTAAAGGACGGATTACTTTATAAACGTTCCAAATTTTCTTCTGCTGATTCTTCTTTAACTGACATTCCTAAGAAACAGCGCAAACGAATTCTATCTGAAAATCATTATCTTCCAACAACTAGTCACTTTGGAGTTGCTAGGATTGCTATGCATTACTACTGGCCCGCACTTCGTGCAGATGTCGTTCGCTGTATAAACCTATTAAACCTAGACAAACCTTATGTCTTGACATCGTCGGTCCCCTTCCTAGATCCTCCAAAGGACAAGCTTTCTTTTCAGTTGTGGCTGATTGCTTTACCAAATTTGCTTGTTTCTTTCCCTTACCTCATGCTACCGTCAAGTCGTGAAAGACAATATTTTTCTTATGTTCGGTACTCCACAGTACATCATTAGTGATAATGGCGTACAGTTTCGCAGTAAAGAATTTAATAAATTATGCTCCGATTATCGAACTACTATTCTCTTTAGCGCCAAACACCATACAAGAGCAGGTCCTGCAGAAAATATTAACAGTTTTGAAAACGCTCATCTCTTCCTATACCACTCAGAATCAAAATAAGTGGGATGTAAATTTAGCTAAAATTGGTTGTGCTATTCGTTCGGCAAAACATGAAGTTATTGGCTGTTGTCCTTACTATGCGTTATTTGGACGAGAACTTATATTTTTTGGTGATCTTTTAAGTCCACCACCTATTTCGGATTCTACACCATTACACCCAGATCGTATTATACCTCCTGAGAATAGACTTGTTTGTTAGTTTGACTCTATTCGCTTAGATATCAATAAACGACTGGCCAAAGCCTATCAAACTCATCATCTACACTACAATCTGCTACAAAGTTTACTGGTCCTTTTCTAATTCACAAAATCCTTTCTTCTCGGACGCATGAGTTAAAAGATCACTCTGGGAGATCCTTCGGGGTTTAATATGTAAAAGACTTGAAGCCGCAAATAGCGGCTGATGATTCTTCTGAGTCCGATTCCTCTGTGAACTTGACGTCATTCCGTCCCTTTACTGTTCCCGACCTATCCCATCCCTATCCCAATAGACAAAAGACACAATCATCCTTTGTAACCCGTCCCTTCCCCTTTTCGTTGTTGACGACTGCCTTTCTTTCGGTTTCCCTCTCTTTCTTTTCGGCGGCTGGTGGGGTATTCTAGAGAGCCAACTTATACGGAGACCACTCCTTATTCGTTATTAGTGACCATTACATCCGATCCCTTCTCTCCTTCTGTCTGCATTTCTCCAGGGATCTTCCCAACTAATTTACTCAGGGGGATCTGTGGATACTTGCCCTTGCCTGTATTTGGTCTAAGTCTACTCTAGCTTCCTTCTTCACTTCACTGAATGAATGATTGCATGAATGGAGCTAAGAGGAACGGGATGGGTTCGCCTTCTCCGTGCTAGCTTCGGTAACCAGGGGATCCCAGTAATCAGAGTCAATGGGGTGTATTCTCGTCTTAAATAAGGTTTCCTCTTTCTCTCCGACTATCTCTTAATAGAACCTATGGCATTTCATCTGTGCTAGTTCATGGTGTCATAGGGTTCAGTAGGGGTCTATAATGGGCTCCTTTTTACACTTTTTCGGCCAGAGCGATACAATTTTGGGCTTTCTTTTCTTGTGGGTTGGGATGAGTTTCTTTGGGGCTTGGTTTTTAGGCTGCCGGCACTTAAGTTCGGTTGAGGGTGGGTTACTTCTCATGCAGGTTGGACTTTCTTTCTTTCTTCCTCTTCTACTGTTCTTGCTGGTATCTTTAGGTTCCGTGTACAGCACGCCATTACCTGTCTTAATGATATGAATAAGAGGAAGGCATCTCAAATCACGTCATCCTTATCCGCTTTGCTTCCCTCACTGTAGTAATAAACCTTTTTTTTGTTTTCTCCTGTTTTATATTTTACTTTTTTGTTTTGAAAGTATTACCTCTTCACGATGTGCTTTCCTTTTACTCTTGCTTTTTCTTGAATTTTTTCCCCTCGTATCGACCGAATGCCGAAGGACTCACGTGGGAGTTTGGAGTCAGGTTGTTCTTTCGTGGATTGCTTGAAATGTGTGCTTAGTGGATGTATTTGATGGTATATACGTCAATGTCGTTCGCACTTAACTTTCTTCCTTCTTTCTTCTCATTCTTACGTTCGGGTTGGGTTTCTTGGATTGATTGCTTGGGGTTGGGATAATATGTAGTGGTTCTGGGTTTTTACTGATATATATATATATATATATATATATATATATATATATATATATATATATATATATATATATATATATATATATATATATATATATATATATATATATATATATATATATATTATTTGGGGTTGGGCGTGGAATTTAATGGGATATTAGGGCTTGAGTATTAAGTCAAACTGCGTTCTTCCTTTTACTTTCCTCTTACCTTTTTTTGCATGATTCGTCTACCGAGGTCTCCATCTTACTCAGGGGGAATATGTAACATGCTAAAATCGGATCTTTTCGTATCGACTGTACACTTTTCTTTATTTATTATTCTAAAAATTACCTTTAGATTTACTATTTACGCATTTGTTTCATTAACATAACGTATCTGAATTTTTGCGTATACCGTTTTACCTTTATAAATTACTTAAACGTCCCGTATAGATTACATTGCTTTTAGTTTCTCAAAAGTTCATGTTAGCGCCATCTAGGTAATGTTCAGGGTTCTGGTCAGTTTAACAATAATTTACTTCAGATATCTGTTACTTTCCTGAATTACCGCTAGATGGTATCATTAATTTACATTTTATTGGAAATTGTGCATTTAACATTTTAACAATAGTTTTGGTTACAATGAATATGATAACAAAATTTGACTGAATAACGTATTGAGTTTGCCATTCGCATTTAACATTTTAACAATAATTTTGGTTACAATGAATATGATAACAAAGTTTGACTGAATAACGTGTTGAGTTCGCCATTTTGGGCGAAATTGAGCTATCCTGTTTTAAATCGAAGTCATCTTCGGATGTACGAGAGATATTTTCATAGTTTATGTATTTCTACAGGTTGTTGAGGTACTAAATAACGCCATTGGGCGTATATATACATATATATATATATATATATATATATATATATATATATATGTATATATATAAGAAGTTTGGTTTCAACAAAGAGTAAGCCACATGTCTTCTTTCAATCTGATTATAATTTTAAACTTTCAAACTTTTTTTTAGTAGATGGACTCTTCGCACTAAATATCACCTAGCTAAAAATAAAAAGGAAAAAAAACAAAATGTAAAACTTCTTGAAGCTCGACTTACATCACAGAGGTAAAACCTATGGTCTGAGTATTATTTTGCAGTCATTCGTGGTATATTTGTTTAGCTTCTTCTTTCTTCCGGTCTTTCTTGCTTGCTTCTCTTTACACGTTTCAACTAGATGGTCAAGGTAGCACCTTTCTAACCTGCATTCGTCTACACACGCCGTAACGAAGGGTGAATCTTGCGGATAGCCAGAGATAAAGGTTATTTACTTCCTTTATAACAATGCAAAAGCCTTTTTTTCATACACACTGTACTGCTACAACCTAAAAGTGTATTTTAATAAACGATACCTCCGCAGTCAGCGGTAAATGTTTACCTTACTAAAATTTTGGTTGTTTACACTTATTTTGAACTGAGATAAAGGTTATAGTGTGTATTACACTCGAATATCCCTCACCATTCCAGAATTACTAACATGTCTGTGATTTATTTGTATTAAAAACGATCGTAAGGTTAATTGTTTATTTTTGGGTTGGTTAAAATAGCCTGCTTACTTTTCTATGATTTCTAGTACCGCACCAAAAAATGTATATTAATGTTGCCATCCATATTGTTATTGTCACGAGTAACCTTTTCAGGTTAACCCTTGAAAGTACCTTCAAACAAACCTGGGAAGGCAGTTTTAAAGGTCTTTAATCTTTCAAATTTTTTTGCTCAAAAAGAATTTTCAATATGTAGGTATAAAATTAACTTGCCTGCGTACTTGATTCGGCGTGAAATATTAATTATTAATTGTGCTAAATTTTTGGCGGGTTTAGAAAGAATTGTTTAAAGGCACATATAGTTAACTTGCTTTGACGTGTGATGAATTATTAATTGTTAATTATTTATATGTGTCTGTGATAACCGTTTGGTCAAATCTATTTAATGTAAGGTTACCAGGGTAATTGTTGTTTGTTTCTTATTGCTCCATTTCTTCAGGTTTCAAGATTTACGGTGCTCTCGCTTATAAAACCATAATTTTCTCTTATTAAAGCTTGTGGCGCTCAAAATTTGCTTATTGTATTAGTTACGTGTACTACTACAACTTCTTCCTTTCGTTTCTCTAACCTAAATCAATCTAATAATTATCTACGCTTGAAAATACCCATGCTACCAAGTGCTCAACGGTCATTTGACCGTTTGACTGAGTAACTAGCTGAGTTTGCTCATTCATTTATATTTATGTTACGTGGTAAGTTAGACACGTGACAGGCTCAGTGGTAAAGGTGGCAGCCTTGTAAGTGAATGGTACCGAATTCGAGTCTGAGAGTGGTCAAGTGCTTGGAGAAAAATCATATCACATGAATTCGACTCAAGAGCGAAAATAGTCCTTATCAGGACTAAGCCTGATGACGAAAGCGGAGTCCGCTTCCGAAACGTCGCGCTATTAAAGGAAAAACTATGGAAATATGCCGATCAACGCAACTAATATGAAACCACAGTTGCAAAACACTTATAATACAGGACTAAATATATCATTTATTAAATTACTAGCTATCTTCGCGGACAATTTTAAATAGCAAATTATTTAAATACTAATAAACTTCGTGAAGTAGAATTTGTTTAAATCGGAAGTGAAGTCATGATTTCCCACAACTTTGAAGCTATTATGTTGCGATGTCTCAACTCCGTTTAAGTTTGGTATTAATTATTAGGGGGACCCTTAGTCTTATTACAAAAACCTATCCATCAAACTGTCACGTCACCAATGAACACCTTGTATATTTTAAAATAATTTTATGATGTACAGTATTTCGATATATACAAATTGTTTTGATATCATTTTTTATAATATTAGACGAGCAATGTAGAACATTATCGTACTAATAAGTAACTCTGAAAGTGTTGTCAATAATTAATTTATTAGTAAGGATTAGCGCTATTAAAAGCCTAGATAATGATAAAACGTGCTTTATAGTCTTAGGTGCTATGAAGTTATAAGTTTTGGTAAACTATATTGATCGTATAAAAATTACTCCAAGTGCATACATTGTAGTTAACGTTCGTATTTTGCAATCGATCATATAATTACAATGTTAATTACAAATTAGCAATAAATTTTAGGTTATTTGAGATACATATAATTAAGTGAGTGTACGATTTCAAATTGTTCGATAGCATTTGTAAATCACGATGGCCGTAATTAGCGCATAATAGTTTCATGTGCGTTCCCAGAACATTGAAGGACTTTTACTATTCAATTGCAAAAAAAATATATTTGTTGTATTTGCAATGACCAAGTATGTATGACAAAGGTGAATCTGAAAGTAATTCTATATATCTTAATGTTACCAAATTAGGCAAGGTTGGTTACTACAATTATTATTGTGACAATCAGTATTTATCATTACATATATCGATAACCTTCACATGCTAGTTACAATGATGGGTTCATGATTAAACCTTGGAAATAAGAAAGAATTAAATAGTAATATATGAGGTGTGACATAAGGCACGGTCAGGTCAATATATAGAAAGCAGTAATTTAATGACATTGAATTGATAATCTGAGTATCAATTCAATTTAGTAATAATTTAATCTAAAATAATTAAAATTTAAGCAAATTAGAATGAATCGATATCTAAATGAGCAATTTTGATGTTTGTTGGTTTATTTTTAGTACTCGTTCGTATGTGAGATACGAGCATATACAAACTTCCATATATTCTGAAACGGAAGAGCTTTTACGCTAACTTTGGTACGGGTCACTTGTTGAATTGATTTTGGTCTTATTTCCTTTTAAAAGAGTGCAGAAGAGCCTGAAACTGTTAGGTTATATTGATGTCAACCACGTCTATTAGCTTTATGTCCTTTTGAAACGAAGGTGTGTTACTGACATTTACAAAATGGTATAAAAGTCGGTCTACACAAATAAAGTCATCTTCTTATCCTTAATTCCAATTTCCATCTTTGTTTGTTACAAAACGTTACCCTAATGTTTTGAACAAAGGAAAATTAATGATCAAACAAGTTACGAACATCTCTACAGAATATCTAGAGTATTTTTGCACGTCAGCTTTCTATTGCACTTTCTTTACCCTATATTTAGATATCTTACTGAATTTTAATTTAAGTGCCACACTTTCTGGAATCTAAAACTTTCATACATTAAAAAGTAAATGATATTTGTGAAAATATACATTTTTGTGTATAATTTTATTTAGGCAAAATCTCATGCTTTTAAATTTACATTTGGGATTTAATTTATTTTTATTGACTAACAATTATTCAGAGCTGCAATCACGGTATAAGCAGTGGCATCTCTGTAATGTTAGATTCTAAGTTTTAATTTAAGCTTATATCAACTACACACTTTATTCGTAGACTAGTCTAATTAATAGTTTACTTTTTAACTGCGTTTCCAAAGTAATTAAGAGTAGACCAGAATTTGTTCTAACAATTTGTGATTTTTTTAAAGCAGTTCACTTCTTATATTAGAAAATTAAGAGAAATTATGCAGTTGTGTTAGTTATAGTCTCACTTGATAAAATTATTGTTTCAAAAATTGGGTTACAAAGATTACTTAACGAAATTATCCCGGTTGGAATATTTTCGTAGTATCCTTAACTTTCTTGCTTCTGGCTTTAGCGCAACAACTACAATATGGGTACTTTTGCTGCCTCCGTCGCAGTACCAGGAGTTAGGTTTTTGTTGGGAAGAGAGGAACGTAACGCCATAGGAGTATGTATTAACGCCACACAAAATTAATTGTGCGTCTATATAATAAATTAGACGTAAAATCAATAAGGCTCCAACAAACGAGTGACAAACACAATATTTATAATACCTCATGCATTTAGAAAACTTTCAATAAATCAATTATAATATTCTGCGAAAAATAATCTGCATGAAAACCATGTATGTAATGTAAATGAAATAATTATAATATACCTGAAAATAAAGATGCTACAATTAATAATAATAAATTCAATAACCAACAATTCAACTCTTTAGTTGAACATAAAATAAAAATTACTATTGTGTAGCACAGTCCGCATAAAGTGTTGTTGCAACCCTGTAATATGTTCTATCGTCCCCCAGGCACCCTCTATTGAAAAGCGTAATTTGAACTTATTTGCAATACTACAAATTCAAGAAGAAAACAAAGTGATTTCTCTTGATTCGACTGACAATAATTTTACTATTACTCAAATTAATTACCTGCCTTACTTTCCTGGCAATAATTAAAACATTAGAATTTATTTACAAGTCTGATATTTACATATCCGCAAACCTCAAGTCTGACCAAACCAAGTGGCGGTTTAGTGGTAGGTACGTTGTGCTATATAAATTAGATAGACTGGATGAGGTAAGTGTTGCATCATGAGGGGAAGGTAAAAAAAATGAGACTACTTAAATTAAATGTGGCGCAGCCCGTTAATGTAGTATTGTGGGAAAGAACCACCAATAAAACCCACTTTATTCATAAATACGTAATTACACAAGTACATTATTAAATCAAATAATACAAAAAAAAAAAACAAAGAAAGGGTTAAATATATAACAAAACACCACTAAATCAGGTTAAAGTGCATACAAAATTATAACACTAAGAGCAAATGAATAAAAAGCAGTTTAGTTACACAGAAATACAATAATAAAAAAATACATGTAGTCACACGCACAATTGGGTCATAAATAATCAAAATAAAAATCGTAATACCAAACATGTGGCACTTTAAAACCAATAATGCCGGTCTTTAAGTGAATAAGCACATAAAGCAATAAAGCAAATAACGGTACACATAAAATACAACAACAGTAAAATTGCACAGGTGATAATAAGGTAAGGCAAGGACAAAAGAAAACAGACAAGGAGTTTACACATATCCAATTGTTTAGTGACCACCAAAGCACATACCAAGAGAAATCAGCTTGCAGGCAAATAATTCTACCTAAACAGACTGACAAAAAAAACTCATTAAAACAAAGCCTTACAAGGGTAAGTTATAAATACATCACAACATCGGGACCGATATATAAATTTGAGAACGTTAGAAAAATACAGTGCTCTTTTCTCAGGTTACACATTCATCTATACAACAATAAAAACAACAAAAATAAAATTCTAAGCGTTTAATGCTTATCTGATCTCGGGAGTGTGTACCCACTTGGTAATTGCCTTTTACAATTAGTAACCAAAGCGGTATCATGTACCCGTTCATCAGCCCACCTCCACACAAATATAAATATAAACAACAAACAAAATGCTAATTCACTCCAATACCAGAGGGAAGGAGCCCTGTACTGTCTTTAATTTTAACACCTTTCAGCTTAAGGAGCCCGCATGCGAACAAGATACCTTTGCAAGGCAATGCGGGATGTTTATGAGGTTATATGGGCTTGTAGAATCATTTGCAGCCAGCCTTAATTTATATAAAAATACCTACTTACACTGGCGTATATATTCCCTTAATTGATCACAGACACACATCGTTAACATACGCGTTTTAGCTTCAAAAAGGGCGACTGTTATCTGTAGATTAATATTTGAAAAACACATTACAACTACCCCGAAAGAAAAGACAAATTAGTGTTGGTTAATTCAAAGAAAATCTACACGCACAAAATATTTTTAAAGACAAACTGTTTAAAATGAGGGTATTTAATTAACTCCACATCGATCTGGCTCGATTGACACTCTAACTGTCACTAACTTTCCTCACGATTTTAAACCTAACTATCTTTACTCCCGCAATCAACCCTCATTTTTCAAAAGTAACATAAAAACAAGAAACATTAAGTTACGTTGGAACAGTTTCATATTTCACATCTTAACTTTAAAAATATATATTCATCCATAACAATACTACATTTCTCTCTCGAGTTTCCAAGTAACAAACAAAGATATCTTTTGATAGCGGTCTGTACCGACACAATTACTTACTTAAGCTAGTGATGTTTTTACATTAAGAATCGGCGCACAAGAAATTCCAATGACTAGTTACGTTATTAGTGCAATGATAGAATGGTACCTTATTTGATCAAATGTTGGTTGACGTACTTAATTGTTGTTGTCTATACTTACCTTTCATTTATACCAGCCGAGAATGGTGTCTTATACGAGGGACAACCATTATTATTGAGAATAAAAGAACTAGTGTAACTTTTTCAAAATTTTACTTATGTTCAAAGTAGTTGCCTTCTGCTGTAATGCACTTAGCCATCCTTTCCTTCCGCTTCCTAAACTCTTCAAGCCCAACAGCTTTAGGAATACTATTAAAATAACACCAAAGGGCAGCATCAATCTCTTCCTCTGAAATCAAACCTCGTAAGTTCTTTTTTAGCCCAACAAACAGTCAGAAATCGCACATTTCCAGATCCGGCGATTGCATTAATTTTGTTTGGAGCCAAATATTGCCGAGATAGCTCTGCAGTGTGGAAAGAAGCATTATCGTGATGTAGAATAATTCCCTTCTTTGGCACTTTATTAAACAATTCCGGCAAACAGTGTACGACGTGCCATTTAACTGCGACAGTCTTCTGCTTCTCTAGCTTAACAGCGCTTATTAGACCGGTACTTCTAAAGAACACAGCGTACATTACTTCCTTAATTGGTAGCTGCTCTCTGATTAATGTTGGTGTAGCCTTGTCTCCATGGAGCCACACGCGGCTCTCTTGTCGAAAAATGGTGCGTACGTTATATCGCCTGTTACAATTTTCGATAAAATTTGGTGTCCACCATTCTTATGCACTGTTAGCGTTTCGTGGCAAATTCGCACTCGTTCTGATTTTTGAAAATTTGTAAGATGATGGGGTACAAAATTTTTCACGACTTTTTTCAGATGAAGATCTCATGTATTACTGTTTTCACAGATAAGAATCCAATACCCACTTGAGCCTCTATACAGCGTAACTAGCTCTGTTATCTGCATCCATAATCTTCTTCACAGCAGCAATGTGTTCATCTCACAGTGGTAATGGCAGGACTTGCGCCTTTCTGGTGATCAACTATGGTTCTTCCACGTTTGAATTCCTTGTACCATCTGTAAATTGTTGCCAAGGAAGGGATCTGATCGCCATACGCACTTAAACCTTTCTTAAAGTCATAATGAATCAATGTGCCAAAATGTTCTCAGGTTAACTCCATTATTTCAGTATACTTGAGAAACTTAAAACTATCTTTTTGAAATATTACTTAAAATAAATTAGTAAATGAAGCGGCAAATGTCAAGTAAAGAGTCTCCTACTGAGACAACATTTTTAGTTTTCCATGGCCTGCCTAATTTCTATATTCTCAATAATAATGCTTGTCCCTCCTATACATTAACTTTAGTACACTTTTATTGTTCCACTAAGTACATTGACGACTGCTGTGATGATTCGACCTTGTACAATGAAACTAAAACTGTCAGTAAGTGGTATAAGCTTGATCAGGTTTTAAGAGTTACTAAACAATTATTGCGTTAGCAACTACCTCGACAGGTTGTATACCTAAATTATAGTTGTTTTTTTTTCAGCAGCTAAATATTAATTACGACTGCATTATCCATTATCCAATTACTTATTACTAATGATACAAGAAAAATTTATCTATTTACCTATGTGCAGCTTGGATCTCTTTTTGTTCGGATCCATGTGTTAGCCGAATCTGTCTACCACATATCCAAGATATTTCATCTACGTACGACAAAATTGACACTTCCCAGATTTCAATCGTGGAAAAGCTTCATAATGGTGCCAACTTTTGCATCTATGGCTCTTTTACAATACCGTGACCGGGAGGCTTTATCCTAGCGCAATCTAGCAAGTATAACCTCGCAGCTAGCAGAGTAATTAGCGCCCTTAGGTTGCACGGTCGGAAGATTTATTATTTGCACTGGACTAGTATGAATGTTGGTAAGCATAAACCTTTTTAGTAGGCGCGATGAATTTTATAGAATACAACTCTATAAATTTGAAACGGAAGTAATAAGAGAAGGGAGCTGAAAGAGACAATTCCAATTAGAAACACAGATAAATCAAAGCAAGAGGTTAAGTATCCAGTAAATAATAATTCGTTTATTCGATAAACATATCTAGACTGCAGTAATTTTAATCTGCAGAAAGCACTAACACATCAAAAAAATTTTGTTATTTCTACGCGGTACTGTTTACTCAACGCGTTAATTGCATGCAAAACTAAAAGAAACGTAGACAGTTGAACTGAAGAGTAATAGCTCAACTAAAGTAATTTTACCTCACATAAACCGATCTTCATATGACACTAATAGTAAAGAAAAATAGATGTTAGTGGCAGGGTATCTATTCTAAATGAAACATAAATACAAATAAAATAGAATTTACATTAAGTTATTCATACATCTGAAGTTGAGATATCAAAGACAATTACAATTTCAGTGGTACGATAGTCATTGTTATATTTTATGAATGTAAACTAAGAGTTAAAGCATATAAGTAAATAATGATTAACAGTTATTATGTTCTAGTTACACACCCATATGAGTATAGAATATGTAAGTAAGTTTTGTAAGCATTTGTACATTTAATCAAATTTCAATATTTTAGGTAACGTACAACTAAGACGAACAATCAAATCGTTCAACTGATATTACTATATTCAATATAATAGCTACACGATTTCCACTTGTGAAACCAGGCAGTGTATTGATGTTATATAATTCGTTGTAATAAATTCATTGCCTCTACAAGCAGATGAAATGAATTTAATTGATTTCTAACTTGTTTCGATGTCCTCAAAGAGACAGATGATAGCATAACGTATATCGGCGGTCTGTAGATGATGGAATTAACAGTTACATTCGCAAACTACGCAGCCAGAAGGCGACCATGTGATTTCAATAAGAATCGCAGAAGTTACTTTTCGAAGTAATCAGATAACAGTATTTTTCGAAGTAATCAGACAGCAATATGACCATAATGTTGATATCATTAGAAGTACAGATATAAGATGTGTAGTTGAAGAAAACACACCACACTGCACAACATATATCACGAAGAAAAACTCTATTTCCAAGACAAGCTTGTTGAAAAAGGAATATACTAGCCCTTACTCAATACATAGTGCGTTGGGTAGTTTAATTAATATTAATCAGAAAATCCCATGCACATATTTTTCAATTCGCCATATTATGGAAGATGATATCTCTTATCAAATTATTCTAATTATTACCGCTAGGTATGAATTTTTATGATATTTACATAATTATTTCATTAAATTAATTTCAATGTAGAAATAAGTAGATAAAGATATATAGCGATGAGTTAAATCATTATTTATACCTACAAAGTAGAAAATTATGTATATTTGCACAAAATTTACTAAAAAATTGTGAATGTGGACTAAAGTACGTGAAATAAAATTATGTACGTCACAGCCTCTTTTAAAATTATTGAGTAAATGTACACGTTTGGTTCTAGGTCTTGCTAAGCATTTCGTTTATTACCACTTGTCTCGTCGCCACTGAGTCAAATGACATTCTACTAAATTGGAAAGGTTCCTTATTTAATACTATAAAAAACTTGTACTGTTCTGAACTCAATTTTGGTTTGCCAAAATTCCGACTTGTCAATACTCGATAAGTACGGAGCGTCACAAAGCTTACCTCAGGTATCTGAGTTCCTGGTTTTAGTATTTCCTCTAGGTCTCCATCGATGTAACGCTGCATGACGGCTTTATAGGTGTAGAATCGGTCTTGATGGTGTGCTCTGGTCCTTTCGCACATCGCAACAATGAGGTTTGTTTATTGTTGTTTCTCTCTACTTCAAGTTCTAATATATCTATTGTACGGTAGTCAAGTTTTCTGTTTATACAAATGATCCGTAGTACTCACCAGCACATTTCGTTACAGAAATACCATTCACCTATGGAATTTTTTATAAATTTTCAAAAATCTCATCCTAAAATACACAGATGATAACTTGTATTAAATTTAATTTTAATAATAGCAACTTAGTAGGTCTGTCACTATACTTTTTACCCAGGCTAGTACCTTTCGAAGGAAAAAAATTTAAAGCAAGCTTCTGAATAATTTCAACCACTTCTTTTTTGATCCTCCTTAATTTGATCTTCAATTATTTCCAGTTTTGGGATTCTGTATCTAGTTTTACGCATATGGCATGGTAGATAGCGGACCGGGAAAATGTTATTATTGTAATAAACGTTTGTATATCGGTCACGATATACAAGGCTTTGTTTTAATGAGTTTTTTTTGTGTCTTTCATTCAGTCGGATAATCCTAGGTGTAATTGGTTGCCTGCAAACAAATTTCTCTTTATACGTAATTTATTGTAATTGTACGTACGTATTTTATGCTTTAGTAGTCACTAAACAATTGTGTACGTGTAAACTCCTTGTTTATTTTCTTTTGCTCTTGCATTGCAGTTACCTTATTTTTCCTGTTATATTTTATATTTGTTATATTTTATATGTACAGTAATTTGCCTTATTGCTTTTTTTGCTTATTTACTTATAGAATGATTGGCTTTAGAGGGCCACGTGTTTGGTATTACAAGTTTTTTATTCTGATTTATTTATGACACAATTGTGGGTGTGATTACATTGTCTTTTTATTGTATTTACGTGTAGCTAAACTGGTTTTTACTTATTTTTTCTTAATGTTATAAATTTGTACGCACTTTAACCTTATTTAATGGTAATTTGTTATATATTAAACCCTTTAATTTTTTTGTGTTATTGGATTTAATCTTGTGCACTTACTTATTTATAAATAAATTGGGTTTTCTTGGTGGTTCTTTCCCAAAATAGTACAGTAACGGGTTGAACCATCATTGCGCAAAGCTCGTTAGTTTTAATTTAAGTAGTTTCAATGTTTACCTGTCGCACGTGATGTAACACAACCTCATAAAGCCTATCTAATTCAAAGAACACAGAGTACCTACCACTACACGCAATTAATTTGAGTAATGGTAGCATTATTGTCAGTAAACTCAAGATAAACCACTTACCGATTGTTTTGTTCTTGAATTTGCATTCTTGCGAATAAGTTCAAATTACACTTTTCAAGGTAGGGTACCTGGGGGACGCTACATACATTGGTTGAATTTACGGGCCACAAACCTAGGACTGATTATTTTTGTACAAATGTCACAGTTAACGAGCATTTTACACTACAACTGCGATAAGGTTTATATTCACCTTTGAATTTAAAATTTATTAGTCAAAACTTGATACCACACTTTCAAAAATATGTCTTTAACCACTTGTTTAATTTACAATTATTAATTTACAAAACTAAGGAATTACTTTATATTTACAAATAGAAGAACAATACATACAATACGTGTTACTTCCACACGCCTCGCTATTGTTTTTTTTAAACCTCTTAATATTGTAATTCAAAATTGTAATAAACAAATTAATAAACAAATTTAGATTAAGAAGTATTAAACATATCGTGTAAAGGTCACTACGTTTCATATTGGCCACACAGACTGGAATGGGATACTTTGAAGAGAATTTCTCTCTGCAAAGTGTATTTCAAGGAGAGGTAGTTTGACGAGTCTCCCCCAACGTACTACATTTCCCCAGACTGACCACCTTTCAAGCGGTATTCTCCCCGAAGTGAACGTTACGCATATATATATATATATATATATATATATATATATACATACAGTAATTGGTTTCAGGTTTCCGCGGTTGTTGAGTATGTTGTTTTCGTTCTTCTGGGTTTCTTCACACGTCTGCATTGATTCGTTTGTTGGGTAGCATCTTGATGTTATCGAAGTTGATTTTGTTTGCTGTCTCCTGCACATGTTGGGCCAGTGAAAAGGTTGTCAGATTCTGCAGACATGTTTTGGCTATAGGCTGCTCCTTGTCTTCTTTTGTCTTATATAGTTTTTCTGCTCTGTTTAAGTTCTTTCTGGACAACCAAATGTGTAGAAGAGCAGTCTGGGTCATATTGGTCTCTTGCCGTGTGTTGTATGCGTTTGTTAGGCGCTTCGAATTTGTTATGAGCGTTTTTACCACTGACTCTAATGATGAGACTCGGCGTTCAAGTGACGGTTGGTGTGTACACTATTGCGCTATACGTGTGTCGTGTAGACTAGAACATCTAAGGCAGCAGTTTGTTTTCTTTTTCTATATCCATTGTAAACTGGTATTGAGACGTTCCAGGCACTCTGCTAATTTCTTCGTTCCATGCGTTCATATAAAAAACGTCGTCAATACACCGTAGCCAAAGTTTTGGTGTCTCCGGTGCTGGTTTTAGTGCCTTGGTCTCGAAGTCTTACATGAATATATCTGCAACTATTGGCGATAGTGGTGATTCCATCGGTACTCCTTCCGTTTGTATCGTTGATCCCGTATATGAAGTGGGTATTATTGAGGCAAGGTTCCATCAGACTTAATGTGCCCTTTATAGGTGACATTTTTGTTAGATGACCTCCAGTGTTTCTTTGAAGGGGACCTAAAAAGTTATATATTCTGCACATCTAACCTCAAAGCTTATTTAGGAGAGTGAAAATGTAACTATAACATAATATTCTGTTTAATCATATAGAAATTTTATCAAAGAAAACTCATTATTATGTTTGTTAATAATCTAACAAGAAACAGTAAACTTCATTTCTCATCCTAGATGTCTATTTCCATACCGTTTTGAATATGTGTTTGCCATATTTGAATTTCGTCTTTTCTAGTTTGATGAAAATATACAGGGTGTAAAAAATTATTACGTAATTCTTATGTTGCTCCGTAACTATTTTAGATAGAGAAACTCTTTAAATATGAAAGTTATGCACTAGCTTCTTCTCCGTAACCTAAAACTCTAGAGGGTGTTGCATTTGGGATACCAGTATCCAACTTAAATATTTTAAATTGAACACCCTGCATATTGTTAAATATTCCTATTCTGTCATCAATTTCGTGTATGGTGATGTTTTGTTTTTTTAATTAGGATCAGCCTTTTTTCAACTTTTTAAGAAAAATATGTCATATGCAAACATAGCGAATAAAATTCGCAGTGGCCACATTGTGACAGATTAATGAAAACTATTTTGTCAAACATTTGTCAAGATTATCTACTGTCATCCGAAAAATTGAAAGTTAAATTTCGTTGTACAGTGTGTTTGCACGGTGGTACAATAACTTAATGTTTCGATTGGCTATAACTCAATTTTTTTAATGGAACATCCTGTATTTTTCAGTGATTTAGATAGAGAAACAAATTCTCTTTCGATTTAGCGTTGGGTTTACTATACCTAAAGTTGACACTATTTAAATTATTGCAGTTTTAAGAATGACAGGGCCGTGTTATACGAATTGTAATTTTAGAAGGCTATGTTAAATATTCCGAGAGCGCAATTACTGCATATTGCAAGATTATCATAAAAAAAGCAAGTTGATCAAACCATCAACACAAGGCAACGACTTATTTCTATTACAAAAATTTTAACACCTACATAATGAAATTAATAGGAGAAATACCAGTGCAATTTACAATAAGTTTTCAAACACACCGCCATTTTGTTGCAGGCACAGTTGAATTCGTTCCGTATGCCATGGGTCACTTAGCGAAAAGCATTCCGAATTCTCACTTTCACATCTGCGCTAGTAGTTGGAGAAGTTTGGTACATAATGTCCGGTCTGGAGACCTAGCAGACCAGTTCTGTGGACCACTTCGTGCAATACAGCGACCTTGGAATCTAATATTTAAACAATTTCGAACATTCAGCGTCGAATATGGAGGTTGGTACTGCAATCTAGGGACAACATTTTCAAGGACATGTTGCAGTAAATCGTTCAATTCATGTTCAAAAAAGGGTTAGATAAATAAAAAAATGTGGAGTAACAACTTGTATCCCGAGAGTTCCACCACACACGTTTATTCACTACTGATGTTGATGATCAACTACTCTTAGGAATTCGTGCTTATCGGTAGCGTAATGATGGAAATTTCGCTGATTAGGGATGCATCTGTTACTAAATGTCGCCTCATCGGTAAAAATGGCACAGTTCAAAAAATCTGGTTCGGCATTCAATTTATTATTAATTCATTCCGGCTTTCTAAATCTTGCGGAAAAAGTTTCTCCTGTTTTTGGATATGGTGGAGATGTAATTTATTGCTTTTCAAAATACGGTGTACAGATGTATGACTTGCATCAACAAGTTGTTGAGAAATTTTTCGAGTGGACTGGTGAGGATTTTCAACCACTGCAGCAACAGCCATTCATGCGTTTTCCTCACTAGTTAAGTGTTTTGCACGCACACGTTTTGAATAATTAACGCTGCCTGTTGTTTCAAATCTCCCTTTGGGTCTTTCGAAGTTAACTTCGGGTGGGTGTCTTCTGTCAGGATACTTCTGAGCATAGCTTCAGGATGCAACAAGGCAGTTTCGATCACATTCTCCTAATACATAGACAATATCAACATAGTCTCCCCAAGAAAAAATCATTCTCATGCACAAAACAGTGAAATTATGACATGACATAATGGATTTTGTTTTTTGCTTTCACAGCCCTCTAAACAATTACAATTCGCATAACACGGTACTGTCAACTCAATATAAAATCGAAAGAGAACTTATTGCTCTATCTAAATCACTTACAAAATACAGGATGTACGATTTAAAAAAATTGGGTTATGGTCAATGGAAATATTAAGTTATTGTACCACCGTAGAAATCACCCTGTACAACGGAATTTAACTTTTAATTTTGGGATGACAGTAGATGATCTTGACAAACCTTTGAGAAAATATGTTTGATTAATCTATCACAATGGTGCCGCTGCAGATTTTATTCGTTGTGTTTGCATACGTCACATTTTTCCTAAAAAGTTGAATGACTGTAACGGCTGATCCTAAGTAAAAAAACAAAATATTACCAGATATGCAATTGATGGCAGAAAAAGAATATTTAAAAATATACAGGGTGTTCAATTAAAAATATTTAAGTTGGATACTGGTATCGGAAAATGCAACACCCTGTAGAATATTAGATATTTTTATGTTACGGAGAAGAAGTTAATACACAACTTTCACATTTAAGGAATTTCTCGATCTAAAATAGTTACGGTACCACATAAGAATTACGCACTAATTTTATACCCTGTGTATATTTAGGCTTAACACATTAGAAACGTCCCCAAATGTATTTAAATAAATGATGAACCAAATTTATTGTACTTCTACGTAGTGAAAATAAAATAGCACTACTTAACTTGGATAATTTATTTTAGAACTGTGAATTATCAGTATGTGGTAGGCAACTTAATTTGCATTGGTGTTACTTAAGTTGCATATTTTTTAAGGGTTTATACTTCCATATCGTGGGATTATTTTTTGCACATATTTTTCGCGCATCGCTACATCACCTGATACCGTGAGCGTCCTTTTTAGCATTTCTTGATGTACACTGTTTTAAGCAAGAAGCCATTTTTGGTTTCCACCTAAATTTTGTGTAAGTGCCATTGATTTAATGGTAAGACACCTTAACTCGTATTATATTAAAATCTAAAACATTTGCTTTTTGCAGGCACTTTTAGTTATCCTTATAGTTATACTTTTATTTACACTTATAGTTATACTCATATTTGCCCATATACTTTTACCATTTTTGGATCTAAATTTAGATCACACCTTTTTATTTGAACCTTCAAGAGAATGCAATAAATACCGGATTATTCAAATTTCAATGAATATAAATTTGTAAGCAGTAAATTCAACTTTGGTGTGATTTACAACATACAACATTGAAAATACGACATATTGCGCAATATTTGTACGAAGATTACATCATATATGGTTTACATTTCCGCATTCCTTCTGATAACCGAGGTTCTCCAAAAAGTTGTACAAAGATTTTATAACAGGTACTTATACCCCAATGACTTATTAGTATAAGACAATTAACACTAGAATTAAGATTTATTTTATATAATCCCAATTTTAAATGCTTAATAAACATAGTTTGTATATCTTTTATTTTGACATTTTGGTGAATGCTTTATTGTATCCTCGGTTTAGTTATTCCGAGCGAAATAAAAAATAACTTGGCGTCCGAGATAATCTTTATTATTGTTCCATTGAAGTTACTATATTGATGTTAGGTGGAAATAACTAAGCAGAAATGTGTTGGTAACTAAGCAAATCAAAACGCATGAACCAGGCCCGATTTAATCTACCTACTGAGTCAACAACATTATCTTCTATTGAGTGTTTGGTGTCTAGTTATTTTAACGATTTGTATTGAGAACGCTTTAAAACATTTATTTACCTTATTATTACAATTTATATAAATGAATTTCCAGTGAATTATGTACTTCGGATAGCATACTATCACCTTACCTTAGTACACAGTATGGAAAATCATTTATTCATTTTTGACTATTGCAACAATTTACATTACGTTACACACGCACCATTCATTACAAAGATACATCGATTATTTCCATATACATTAAAATAGTAGTTGTATAAATTCTGAAGTGGTGAGCTGCCAAAAGAAGTTTTTAAATTTAACTAACGTAAGGTTCCTCGAACAATACAATGCCTTTGTATTGCTTCACATTGCACATTGTAAATTCATGCAAAGAGAAATATTATTAGTTATACACATTACTGATGACAATATGTTATCTTTCATTTCGTGTTTACATAAAAAAAGAACTTTTACATGCCAATATAAAAAGAAATCCGATCCATAAAGTTCAATTTTATTAAACGAGTTTGAGGTTTATAAAAGCAGAATAGAAAATATTTTAAGAATTTAAAATTCTAAATTAAAAGCGTTGCAACTAAATAACCCGATATCCCGATTCATTTTATTTAATATGAAAGAGTATAAACAGTATACATACCACCTAGAGAGGGATGTGTACTTTACAAATGTGAATTAAACATGAATAAAAACAAGAATATAAATGTTTTTTGTGTCAAAGTAATTTCCCGATAAGATTTCATTCATAGTTATTAATGAACTCGTAATATTTTTATCATATAAATATGAAAAATATGAAAGTCATAAGATTTTAAAAGCACCCAAAGGATTTGATATTCTAGGGTACAATATGCGTGTTGCTAAAGTGGAAAGTTGAGATGACATTAGCATTGCAAATGTGGTGATATATTTATATCTGAATATATGAAATTATTCTTTTTGTCGTAACGTGATGATAAATTTTAACCTAACGAAGACAATAATTGCACATTTACACAAATATTATTTTAAATCGTATTATTTTGATAAATGTTTCTGCACAAAAATTTGTTAGAACTAGGAAATAGTTTCGTCTGCGTCATCAGTCAAGTGGAATGTAACAAGATTGTTCGATACGATAAAGGAAATTTACTGCATGTCAGGAGTATAAGAAATACAACAAAGATAAATAGGATTTGGCAGTAACCTTTATTTTATCTATAATAAATATCCACTCTCTATAATTTGCATTGGAAATCTCTTTTGACCAAAAAGTCATCTTTGTAAAGTCATTTACAGCAAACTTTTGGTTATTCGTACAGCATATCAAAGCGATAGCAATCCAATTCTCTCTATCCTTAACCCACACTTAATGTTTTAGTCACGAACAATATGACCAGCTTACAATTGACATCAAGCGATAATAACATACAATTTTTTCATTAACGACCTCCCTTTGCTCCTACTGCAACGATGGAACATTTCATAATAAACTGAAACATTGTATGTTTCCTACAAATTTCTTACACATAAAAGAATAAACGAACAGTAATCCATTTCCTAAATTATTAAATTATAAGCTTTATTTATCGATTAATTAACTAAAAACCGAATATTATTTCTAAAAGGCAGTTTTAATTTATTAGTAAAACCGTTGAACGTAATTCAAAATTTGAATTATATTCAACAGGACGGGGGACCAGCACACAATGGATTACTTGTGTGTAACTATTTACAGGAACGTTTTAATAATTGGATAGGAAATCGAGGTCCAATAGCTTGTCCGCCGCGATCTCTAGACTTAACCCCCCTGGACTTTTTCTTGTGGGGGGCAATTAAAGACAAAGTGTACCGAGTAAAACCTGGTAATCTAGACGATTTAAAAAATAAAATTCGTGTTGCTATACAACCAATTAGAACCCAAAGTTTATTAATAGTTCAAAACGAAATTTTAAAACGATGTGAAATGTGTTCAAAATAATGGAGGGCACTTTGAAGCACTGCTATGATTGTGTTATGTTAATATTTTTTGCTGTTACTCTTCGTTGTAAGTTAAATTTATTTAAAAATTTTTTTTTGATAATATAGTACATTATTCCTTGTTGTTTCCACGAATTTAGTAGTAGAATATGAACTTACTTTGTTATTTAAATGTTCACGGCACACTTTAATTTGTTTAATAAACATTATAATTACCTTTTTTTTGAAAATTGTGAGTTAACTAATAATATTAAACATACAAATCTCTCCATTCTTGCAATCAGAAGAAAATAAGCCGTAGAATGAGTGCATAGCCACCTATAGTTGCCATTTAAAAAAATGTATGTTTGGGTTGTAGCTCGAAAAATAATTACTAAAAAAATTTGTTATTCACATTTTCCCATTTTGCGTAAAAATAGCTATCAAAAGTCTCTCTTATAACTTTTTCGTATTTTGAATATTAAAAAAGATATAGGCGATTGAAAATTTGAACGATTTTTAGTTATTTTCAGATATCTTAGAAAGTTGGCAACAATGTTGATTTTTCTTATCGGTGTTTGAATTATCATGTAATTCTGCTCAACTTTGCTAATTTAACCGACTCTGTATCTCTTATAGTAACAAAGATAGCCATAGAACGTGGGTAGATTCTAGACACCCGGTATATAATATATATCTATATATCTATCTATCTATATATATATATATAATATATATATATATATATATATATATATATATATATATATATATATATATATATATATATATATTATATATCTATATATATATATATATATATATATATATATATATATATATACCACCATACAAGTTATAGTTCAGTAGTACAATTGGTGATATCCGTTTCATTCCACAAGATACTGAATTACGTATAAAAATTATGACATCACTTTTAACAATAATCACTACTCAAAGCATAGTGGTCTATTAAAAGGAGGTTATAAACGAAGTATAATCGTCAGTCCATCAGGTTGCGTAAAAACAAATGTTATTGGGATCAATGTCGGCAAGAAATACTAGCAATCACATCGAAATAATATATATATATATATATATATATATATATATATATATATTGCTAGTGTTTCCTGCGGACATTGATCCCAATAACTCCCGCAACCAAACCACTAATTTATTTGGATCATTCCAAGGTACAAATTCAATCGCTTTGTCATTATATCGTAATAGTTGCATTCCACGCCCTCTTTTGGAGACAGTAGTTGTGTCTTGTGGCAGAAGGTGCGATAGCTGATGTAGCGGGTCGTTTTCTAGGTTGAAGTAACGGTTTAATGATCTCAGGATATTAGCGAAACGCAATTTGGGTTCAGAAATGCAATGGGTACTAGAGACGCGTTGTTTGCTTTTAATGTGCTGTCTCAAAGACTCATGGACGTCAATCAGCCAATATATATAGTCTTCCTCGATTACAATAAAGCTTTCGACAAAGTCCGCCATAATCATCTCATCAAACTCATGAGAGATAAAAACATAGACAGGAATGATATCAGGATAATAACATATCTCTATTTTAACCAGACTGCCAAAGTTTCTGTACAAAATGAACTTTCAGAAGAGATAAAAATAAAACGCGGAGTAAGACAGGGATGTGTGCTCTCACCCTTACTCTTCAATTTGTATTCAGAAGATATAATACAAGAAGCACTGGTAAATCAGAAAACAACGGGAGTGAAAGTTAATGGGAAGGTTATAAACAACATCAGATATGCGGATGACACAGTACTAATAGCAGAAACCCTGGAGGAACTACAAAGGCTAATAGATCTAGTAGTACGGATCAGTGAAGAAAGGGGGCTCACACTTAACACCAAAAAGACTAAATTCATGACAATCACAAAACACCAACAACAGAGAGAGACATTATGGATCAAAGGGGAGCCAGTGGAAAAGTCTGCAAATACAAGTACTTGGGAACAATTGTAAATAACAATAATGATTATTCTCCAGAAATAAGATTAAGGATCGGAATGGCTAGAACGGTGTTTAGTAAAATGAGGAATGCATTAACCAGAAGAGATCTTAGTCTACATCTTAAAATCAGAATGCTTAAATGTTACGTATTTCCAGTACTATTATATGGAATGGAAGCCTGGACGCTTAAGAAGTGCGACACTGACCGGCTAGAAGCATTCGAGATGTGGACATATCGAAGAATCCTCAGAATAAGCTGGGTGAGCAGAACAACGAACAAGGAGGTATTGAGAAGAATGGGAAAGGAGAAGGAAATAATCAACACAATTAAAATCAGAAAATTGCAATATCTGGGCCACGTGATGAGAGGGGTGAGGTATACACTGTTGCAAACCATTATACAGGGAAAAATACAGGGTAAAAGAAGTATAGGAAGAAGACGCATCTCCTGGTTGAACAACCTAAGGCAGTGGTACAACAGTAGCTCTGTGGAGCTGTTCAGATCCGCAATTTCAAGGGTAAAAATCGCCATGATGATAGCCAACCTTCTTAAGGGAGACGGCACGTAAAGAAGAAGAAGATCTCAATGTATTTCGTACTATTAGTGCCTTGGATTTGGTCGTTTGGGTTATAATTACGTCGAGCAGCAATTTTGCGGCGCAAAATTTCATTGTATTGCTGCAAATCACTCTTCTTGTATCCCGTAGGAGCTTTTTTAAATAGTAGCTCATATAATCCCGGAGTTTCATTATAATCTAGTGATGATCCATCAGGAAGAGCGATACGAAAATTCTCTCCAACAATGTCTAGTTCAGCATCACCAATAAAGATTTCTCTTTTTCGGGAAGAAAGTGTACACCGTATGTTAAATCATATTCGTCTTGGCGATATCTAAATATACCTTCCACATAATACTTCGCTAATATCTTCATACTGACTAAGGTACTCTTCAAAGGCCGGTTGGATCCAGCAGGTAACAGTTCTGATTTCAATTGTTGTAAAATAGGAATCTCCCTTTCGCCATCATGTGTGGTATCAGCATTCACAGTTTCCTATAAACGTGTGGAATTGCGCCAGGAACAAAAATACTTGGTGCCTTCCCAGTTCCAGATGTTTTAGGTGTATGATGTAAAAAAACTTCCTTTTCATGTGCAACAGGCTCAGTTTTTCCGAATTCTGATGTAAAGGGTTCAGCTTTGACGAGAGAATCATCATTTTTTCAATGGTTGTGTTATAGGATTAAAGTGTGCCTCCATTGCACGCTCTATAAGTGCAGTATACTCCTTTAAACTAGCATATTTTTGTTGCACACTCTGCGAGTGCGTAAAATGTCTTGTACTAAGCGCTCCCCCATTACTACTGCATGTTTACATAACGCGTGCAATTTTTATAATGCAATGTAACAGTCAAATCTCTTACGGAAACGGCCTGAATTAACATTACTCTCTTTATCAATCACAAGAAATCCAAACTTTTCACGCTAGCAACAGAAACACAGGTCCTTAAATCTATTAAATACCATATCTACATTAACGTGATTATCATACACATGCTTAAGATTGGTGCTATCTTGTTGAAACAGAAGTAGTAAATTCGCATTATCACGTATAAGCTGCTTTGGAATAGAAGAACACGTTTGGCATAGATAGAAACATCATTGTTTTGGTGTATGCCAAAACAGAAATGATCCCTTATTTCATTCTGTTTATGGCATGCTACATCATCAAAAATCATTATTGAATTATTACGTGAGTCACTAGGGGATATAACGTCACTGTTATCACGGTATTCGAAGTACCCGATATTTTTTAAAGGTGCAAGAAAGTAAATTTCGTGGGTACTGGTATTATATATATATATATATATATATATATATATATATATATATATATATATATATATATAATTGACGAATTACGTAAAGCGAAAGTATATTATATGTATGTTATAAACCTATTACTATATTCATCTCATTTTATTGTTACAACGACCATCACTATAGATACTACTACATATGCAGCACTGATGTCGATAGATAAATTTGGCAGACACCTTCATCATCAAATGGCAATAGATAAATTTGGTAAACATATTGTTCAGCATTCTGGTGGTCTTCATTACGAAAATTTCATTTCTTTCTCTGGAATAGCCACTAAAAAGAGAATTAGTATTCCCGCTGGTATAGCTGACACCTACACCTTTTCCTGTAACGAGAGTACCGTAGTGTATTGCAAGTGGAGTCGTCCCGGGTATCGAGCTAACCATAAATGATAAAAAGTTTGCGCTTGCTAGGGATGTAATTGGTCACCACATAACTAGGAATTACGCAATTACAGTGACTATACCAGAGTTTATACAGTTTGCCACTGTCACGATATTCCATGCAGAGCTGGTAGTACAATCCACATTGATAAAATGGGTAAAGCTGATATTGTTGAATAACTGCACAAGCCAGCAAGAAGAAATGTTCCGCGGCGTTGTGTGATACTTAAAGGTTTAAATGATTTGTTTCAAGCTGATTTAGTAGAAATGATACCTTATGCTCGGGTAAATAAAGGATTTCGATACATTTTAGTAGTAATAAATGCATTTTCTAAATGTGTCTGGGCTTATCCCATCAAACGCAAGAATGGCAAACTAGTCGCAGATGTAATGAATAAACTTTTGTCTTCTGGTTTGCAAAAAGGACGCCTACACACATACAAACTGACATGCGAACGGAATTCTATAATGACAAATTAAAAAAAATTTAATATTAATCATTACAGCAGTTATTCAAACTTGAAGAGTAAATAGTTGAACGTGCAAATCGTACTCTTAAAGCAATAATGTGGAAAACATTCAGTATGCAAGGTTCCTATAAATGGCTATCAATATTACCTCAAATTGTTGCGGATTATAATTCAAGAAAGCATACAACCACCATATATAAACCTATAGATGTAACGGAAAAGAATGCTACTTCTATTTTGAAACATTAAAAAATCATAAAGTTCTTGACCGTAAGACGCCTACATTTAAAGTGGGGATTATGTACGTATTATCAAATACAGAAGCATATTGTCTAAGGGATACATGCCTAATTGGAGTTATGAAGTCTTTCGAATAACAGCAGTAAAACGTTCCAGTCCAATTACCTACACATTACGTGATAGTCGAGATGAGGAGATACAAGGACGATTCTATGAGCCAGAACTTCAAAGTTTTAAACATTCTAACGTTCACCTAGTTGAACGTGTAATACGACCTCGAGGAAATATGTCTCTCGTTAAATGGTTAGGGTTTGATAATTCTCACAATTCATGGATTTCTAACAGACATTATATAATACTCTCTGTACGATTCCTTTTATATATTGTAATATTATTATGTAATAAATAACTCTTTTTTTATTTTAAATTTTTTTATTTATTATTAATACATACAATACGATACACTACTAAAGCGTTTCATAAATACGTAATCACGATGTTGCTTTTCCAGGACAGCTGAAATTATTTTACTACACTCTTCTATTCTTTTCCTAAAGCATGCAGTCTCTAGCTAACTGTTCCCATTCTCCTTTTCGCTCCCATTCTACTACATCGTGACTACGTGTTTGAGCTCATTAATACAGACCCCTTCACTTATCGTGTTGTCATCTGCTGAAATATAGTTCGGTAAATGACATTCTACATCATGTAAAAATTGTTCCAAACATATTTCTCTAAGGTATTCTATTAATCGCTTGATACAACAAATGCGTTCTACACCATCGTCATGCGATTGAAAATATTTCTCACACAGCCGTATTCCACTACCATACTTATAAACTAGATTATTTAAATCGTCATCACTAAACGTACCCCGTCCATACACTTTTCCATGCTCAGCATCAAATTCTAATGATTGAAATTGACATATTGGTCTTTGCACTACAGATACCTATTCCCGATATGTTCGTTACCCCCACTTATTACTTAACGGCTTTCGCAACTTCCACGTCAATATCAATTTTCTCCTTGGCAAATTCTACAATTTCCATAACACATGCTACATTGAGATCAAATATATCTTGAAATGGAACTATTAACCTGTGTATGTCAACATCAGGAATTTCCGCTTCTGCATGTATTATTTTATTATAAAATGCACGAGATCAAATATATCTTGAAATGGAACTATTAACCTGTGTATGTCAACATCAGGAATTTCCGCTTCTGCATGTATTATTTTATTATAAAATGCACGAGATTCCATAGTAGGTACTAAATCCAATCGGTAACTGACTATCTTAAGAAGTCTCCATAATTGTTCTATAGACCCCCATCCTAAATAGATTTCTGATTCTTCACAATCATAGATGCGTATAATTTTATGTTTGTTAATAGTTTCATATGAAATCATTTTCGAACCCATCTTTGTAGGTAGCCATGTCCCTTTAGGTGTGTAGAAATAATTTGTAATTATTCTTTGATTGTCCATAAGTACGAGCCATTCCTGCTTATCAAACACCACCATATTACTCTTAGGTCCCCCTTTCACGACTGGTTCAAAATTAAATTGGGGTGACAGACTGACACTAACATACTTCGATTTACTTTTATTTAAAAAATACTGCACATTGTTAATTAAAATATCACGACATCCACTTGAATTCATAACACTCACAATCTTCGCCTTTTCTACCGCTTGACGTAATATGTTCTCCTTTACATACAATACTAGTTTCTCATGTACTACCTCTGCATTTATATCCTACTTTCCCCATTATTTCTACCGTCAAGGTTACCTGCTTCACCTTGACCGCCACACTGCACGTTACTTGAGAAATCCCACCGTTTCAAGGTGTTCATTCACGGCGTTTCTACAAGGTTGGCAGGATACCACCAATCACTTCAAGGACGGGGCGGAAGAAGTCGCGGGACGGCGCGATCCTTGCGTTTACCGGATGTTGCCCGTAAGGAAACGACGGGCGAACGAAGGTCCATCCACGGCATCGTTTCGGGTCAAGTGGTAGTTGCCACGGTTTTTATTGGATGTCGCCGATCTTCCGAGGGCAGCGAATAGACGGGAAGGAGTACCGGATAAGGACCAACGGAGCAGCCACGGAGTCGGAGCGACGTGGGGGCGACGGTGTTAGTGAAAGTGCTAGTGCTAGTGATCGCAAGTGACAGAGCTTATTCTGCGAAAATGACGGAAAAGTGCTAGTGCTTGACTAGGTTTGACCGGACGCGAGCTTCACTTGCGCACAGTCGACGAGTTTCCTTTAAGGGAAAAGCGTCAATTTAGATGAGTAGCGTCGAGGGCGCGAGCTTAACTCGCGCACAGGCGGCGCCCTTTTCGGAGACGGAGATAATAAACTCCGTCACCGGAAAGGGCGCGGTCTTTGTACATATACATGTATGGGTACGCACCTCACTCGCATACAGGGACCGAGGTCGCCGACTGTATCCGGCGAACGCGGACCCTTAAAGGTACCTTTTATGGGGGCGAGCCTCACTCGCGCACAGGAACCGCGGACGCCGACTGTAGCCAGCGAACGCGAATCCTTAGTCGTAGTTTTCTAGGGCACGGGCCCCACCCGTGCACAGATGCCGCCGCTCTCGGAGCACCGAGAGCGGCGGAATCTTAGGGAGTACGGACCGGGTACGACACCAGTCGTGCACAGACACCTTCCTTTCGATTGCCTGCCACCGAAAGGACGGTGTTCTTAGTTAGCGTAAACGAACACGGGCGTGGCTCGTGTATGATACCTTCGATTTTCTAGTTTCGGCGAAATCGGGGGTATCCTAGTTAAGTAGTTTTTAAGAACGTAGATTAAGTAAGCAAAAGGGGCGAAGGCTTCACCGTCACACTTTTTCCCCGCTCCAACTCTGGGGAGAAGGAAGTTTTAAGTAGAATAAGGGTAAGGATACGGACGCGAGTTGCGCTCGCGTACAGCCGCCCCTCACCACTACGTGGAACAAGGGCGACTTACTTAGAATAAATACTTAATATTAATTTAAATAGAGGGCACGAGCATCACTCGTGCACAGATGACTGGGCTGCCGGCTACGCCCGGAATCCCAGGATTCTTAAATATTTCGTAAGGTAGATTTAAGAAATAGGCACGGGGCGTCGGGGTAGCCGTCACTCGGACTCACCTTGGGGTCTCCAACATCTTAATATAGGCAAGATGAGGGAGAAGGCAAGCGGAGCAGCGTGTTTTTTATTTGACTTAGGATTGTTTGCACAGGGTTTCACACTACCCCGAGCTCGGCGAGCCCCTTCCCTACCCTAGTTACGGAGGATTGCTAATGACTCAGGAATGTAAGCATTTCTACAGAGCGTTGATTGTACACCTGGAGGAATGTCGATAAAATACAATTTTGTAAAATATCGATTATTGGAAAATAAACATATATTGAAGTGAATTGAATTGAATTCAAGGATGTCTCCTTGACCTTTCCGACCTCCATATTTTTAAGGTCCCCCATCATCAAGGTTCCCACAATTACAATGTCCTCCATTCTCACGTTTACGACTATTCCAAGGTTATCATTTTCAAGGTTTACACCCCCTCAAGGTTGTCACAACCTCAAGGCTCCCACAATTGCAATTTCCTCCACCTCTCACGTATACCACTTTTCCAACGTTACACAATACCGATAACAATCATGTCACTCTTCAAGGTTAACTATACATATGTTTTTACAAGGTCACTCCTTTCTTTAATAGTAGGGGTAATTACACATATAGTGTCGTATTATTCCCAACAGTGTCAGTATGTCTGCTAGCCCAGTACAAAACAATTGGAATGATAGGGAGTGCTACCAACCATTAACACTTTTTAATCTAAGTGTGCGGCGAGCATGTGAAATAATTCCAAACTAGGTGCAATTTGATATTACGACATTAGAATCGCTAAAGAATACATACGAAGATGTGCAGTGGATTACTGAATGGTTTGCCAACCTAGATAAACGAATTCGCTACTTCCACCATCATGCCTTCATGGGTGATTTGGGATATTATTCACACACATTTGCCCTCCATACTCGTTATGATGTTGCTGGCCATATGCATATATGCTATGACTGCTACAAAACAGTGCAACCAAGTGAATACCGAGTTATTGACCACCATACACATATGGATAGATGAGTCGCAATTTACCACATGTTACACCAAGAATACTGGTGCTCATCATGTAGAGCGCCCCTAACAATACTGCACGAGGTATATGAGGATGATTCATGCATTCTCTGCGGTAAAGTGTATTATTTGCACAATCAGTTGTTTTTATAGTGTATATATTGAACATAATAAATTATTTCCTGTTAGTATACTACTGTGTTCTACTGTGAGAAGATAAACGTTTACTTACGTATCGAACATGGTCTGGAGTTCACTCACCTCCAAGGCTTGCAGCAGCAGGGTTCATTTAGACGATACGGTTGACCGCTTCATGTGCGGAGTTCGAAGAAACCAATGGCGGTCATCTGATACTCCGCTACAGGGGCATCTCCGATGGGCACCACACTGCACGTACGCTCAATTACTTGCACCACGCCCACGCAGGTGTAATGATACAGAAGTAGAAACGACCTTTTGCACTTGTACTAAATCAAAATGTTTTATTCCTAGAGAAAATCATATATCTCAATAATACACTGATTACATTTGTACATACAACAAATAAATATATTAGCATATAAATTTTCAAGTAAGTTTATAGTTCATGATTACTAGTCGCATCTCAACCGAACATTTCCCTTCTAATGTTATATTCGTATCTTGTAGATACAGAGCTCAATCATGCTGCTCCTGTTAATGCATTATTTGGTGCAGACATTTTTTGGGAACAAATTCCCGCAGGACAAATAAGGTTAACCGCTCACACAAAACTGAGGGTTCAGCAGACAGCTCCAGTGGATCATCAGCGGTAAGCTACACAATGGAGATTGGGCACGTTGAGATGTCAAGATTCAGTCAATTTGTGTCAAATAGCGCGTGTGACCAAAACCATGCCCAAATTTTAGAAATTGGAAGAAATTTAGCGTGGGGCACCGATGATGATGCTGGAAAAAACATGTGAAGAACACTTTGCAAAACACACTACACGAGACGAGGATGGTAAAATTATCCCTCAAGGAACTAATGCCGGAATCGGAACACACCCCGGTGATGGTTTTTGACACTTGAATGGCATCCAACTAAATAGGCAGATTTGAAACAACTGTATGTGGATTTCCCACAAGAATATCAATGATGCATGTTGTGTCTGATAGATCAACCAAAAGCATTAACAGAATAACCATTAAATAAGATACTATTTGTACTAATAGTGAATATGTAGAAAGTGTACCACCACGAGTTACAACAGATTTCGGGTAAAAAACGTACGTTTCGGGAGTGCTTTGCTTTAAGTTTCGGCGATATCCATTTAGGAGCACTACCTCGTGTTCAACTTTGTAGTGCGCTACTGCTCTCGAAATTAACAAATAAGATTTCTATCGATATATACAGGGCATATACCTTTATAGTGGTTCCATGGTAGTCCGTGGATGGATCGCTGTGACTACTTCTGCAGCAACGATAAGTCAATAAATTCGTGGAGCACAGGTTTATTACAGTAGTTATGGTGAAGTGCTGTTACCAACAGTAGTGCAAACATGGCAAATAATTAAGTAAATTTGAAACGGTGGAGAGTTCAGTTGGACAGAGGATAACAAACTTTGTAAGAGAAGCGTATGCGAATAATATAGGTCAAGCGCGAGTTTATCCAAATTTTAGGAAGTAGGAGAAATTTAGCGTGGGGAAACGATAATGATGCTGGAAAAAAAAACATTCTGTGAAGAACATTTTGTAAAGCACACTACACGAGACAAGGGTGGTAAAATTACTCGTCAAGGAACTAATGCTGGAATTGGGACACACCGCGGTCATGGTTTTTGACACTTGAATGGGATCGAATTAAATAGGCAGATTTGAAACAACTCTATGTGGATTTCCCTCAAGAATATCAAGACCTAAGCCGCAATAATGCGCATTGTGTTTGATAGATCAACCAAAAGTACCAGCGGAATAACCATTAAATGGGATGCTAGTAACAGATGCCATTACCCAAAGTGATCTATTCTTAATTGTACCAAGCTTCAGAACATATGCATTTGCACTATTAGCGAATGTGAAAAGGTGTACGGCCGTGTTCTACAGCAGACTTTGAATGGACATAAAACGTACATTTCCAGATTGCTGTGCTCCAAATATGGTGGGTTTCCATTTAGGAGCACTACCTCGTGTCGAACTTTGTATTGCGCTATTGATCTCGAAATTAATAAACAAGATAAGAACAGTCACGATTTTTATCAACATATATTTATATAGCGACTCCATAATAGTCCTTAGGTGAATCGGCGGAGCTTCAAAAACAGGGTATCTATGGTAGCTAATGCGTGAATTAGATTTAAGGTTTCAACAACGGTTGTATTTGGTAAAGCATTAAAAACTACCCATCGGATAGCGTATCTCATGGAACAACCTCAGAGGAATTAAAAACGTCCTGTTTGTGGTGCTTGGGTCGAACTATTTTTAAGCACCATGAGCCAGATTGGCCTGTTCAATTGGAACGAGCAGAACGCTAACTCGACAACAACAAAGCACAGCTCAAACATTATTGGACATATCACTCTTTGTGTTAATTAATAAGTTATTAGCTTCTTAATCTTCTTAATAAAGTTAAACAGTGTAACCGCATGGTGTTTTAGCTGTGTATACAATTGAATCTAGGGGTTATTACGGTACAGATAGAGACTAGATACGCATCGTGTCACAAGGGAGTGTTTTCAAATTGTACAGACAATTCTGTCAAATTTCGTTGGCTCAACTAATGCTATTAAACTAATTTCAAAGCCGTTGTTTTCTGACTTTCAGAACAAATTTAAAAAAAATCCTAGTAGAGGTGTACCAAATCACACTTTATACCTCCCGCTCGCCTCATTTCGGAGGTTTATGTACGCGGTGGTCCAGCCGACCAAGCAACATTTTAAAATAGATAGTTGGACACAACACGTTAACTTATGAGGAATTAAATACTCTAATAAATCATAATCAAGGAGCTATCAAGCTTTCAACTCAAACATAACTATTCCAAATGGTCATACTACCCTAATTTGATCCTTTCGCTTTATATAAGATTCACTTACGAATATTCGTAAGCTCGAGGTAACAACAAAAAGATAAATCTACTACCTTATTTAAAAATAGAACACATGCTCCAACTGTTCTGAAGTAGATGGTCGAGACAACACTGAAGCCATCTGCATCAGCGGACCAACAACGGTCACCATAAAGGAATTAATATGGGAGATGACATCGTAGCGAGAGTCACAAGGGTGCGAACGGGCAGAGAAAGCATGTGGTGTGCTACCCATTCCCATAAACAATGGTGCTTCAGTGAGCGAGATTCCGCAGTGCGGTGTATTATTGCGATTGTAGAAATGGTAGCAAGAATATTAAGTTCATTTAAGCTATACAATAATTCATTCATTCTGGATTAACTTACATAGAAAAGTGCTTAACGTTTCTATATCTTACTAGGGCTCATATTCTGGCTGGAATACGTTCTCACCCTCTTTTAGCGGTGATTTCGTCATTGTCAAGGAGCCATAACACTACTATCCTGACCGTGCTATTAGTGTGTCGCTAGTTTATCTTTTTCAGGGCCACCAGAAGCCCCTCTGTTTTGGAACTCTCCTGTAGTTATTAGCTACAAATTAACATACCTTATCTTTGTATTTTTAACACAAGTTCAATATAGGAATCATTTTTATTCCATTTACGTTCTCCAGGTTTTACATTCTGTGTCTATTATTGCCAAAATGACTCTAGCTCGAGTAGAACTTGAGAAGTGCGCTCTTTCTATCTTACTACAATATATTCTTCCGAAACAACAAAAATTAATATATATTAAACAATGAAATTTATAGTCATTTGTACACATTATATTTTAAGCAAATGTATTACCATTCCAACACTTATACAACTTACATAGCACAAAAAGGTCCCGCGTGAGTATATAAACACCCCGAGTAGTTTTAAAATAGTTTTCAGTTGGTACAAAGATTGAATGTTGGAACAATTATTATTCCTCCTTAAAAACTGCTACAAAAAATTTGAATATAACAATTTTTTTTATGTTCTTATTATTTAATAATTTTATCTTCCATTCATTATTCTTGATAGTCTATTTACCGAGAGCGGTAGTAGTCAACGACAGGTTCTTATTTACAGCAAAATTTATTCGTAAAGTTAACCTATAAAATTAGGAATAAACGCAACTACAGAAACATTATCAAAAATTTTAGGATATAGAAAAGTTTCCGGCACTATAGAAATTGATAAAATAAATTTTCCTCTTTAATTTAAAACTTAGAAACTTTCCAGCAAAAACATGATGTAAAAAATTAAAAAGAACCCTTCAATAGGTTTACATATCGATTTGTTATTTCATGGTAATCAATGTAACAAAGCATTCATGTTTGTAAAACAAAACGTGGAAAGCAGAACTATAAATGTATTGAGTCACATATAACTTTTTTGTCGTGATGCATTCCATTTCCAAGTGTACTACTAATCTCGTATATATATACGGAAAATGTTGCTAGTATTATTTGAAATTTGGTCTATTTTTACAGTGTATTTCCTGACTTATGAAAATAATAATGCTAATGCACAACCTTTGCCTATATTTGCGTAAAGGATTATTACAGTTATAAGTTTTGTTATGGATGAATAAGTTCAAAAGTAAATTAGTAATAAAAAAATCAGTTATACGTACATAAAGACAAAATTTACAACGATTGGGGCTTGTATCTCGATAGCTCAGTTGGTTAGAGCGGTACTCTGGCAAAGTACATGTCGTAGGTTCAAATCCTACTCGAGGTAAACTATTACAGTTTATTATTTAACTGCTATTCAAATGATAAGAATGAGGTTTCGAATGAATCGCAAATTATTTTTTGTAATTTCAAAGTCTAACCATATAGTGACTATATCGTGTTGTAAATTGTGATTCAAATAAAGTTGGGTATGACTCATCGATGTAAAGCTCTATAATAAACACATAATAATAATAAAACATAAATATGCTGCACAATTCAAATTAGCGCACTAAAACGTGTGCCCTGATTAAGAAGCAGCATCTGCCACTCCTGTCATTCTTTTAAATTATTGTTTATGCACTTTTCCTTTACTTTCTATAAAAAAAACTGTTTTCAAAACTATCTACAACTTGTACAATGAATCATCGGTAATTTGTTAACATTTTTCTGTTATGCTAGTATGTAGTACATTATTGTGTAAAACATGATGGTCAGAAAGACTACTTTTAGCGCACGTCTGAAGCATGTGGGGTTAGGACAAATACAGTTAGTGCTATAAAAAAAGGGTTACAGAAGCCCAAAAAGTAACTAAACCTCCACAGTCATTAGCTAAGCGAAAAAAACGTACGAAATCTAAGTCCACCGAAGTTGATGACTATGTGAAGAATGCTGTAAAAAGAAAAATTTATGAAATGCATTCAAAATTTAATTTAAATACAAGCATGCAAGACTTGTCTAGTACTATACCTGTTTTTGTAGGTGTACATGTTATGCTGGCATCGTTACAAAAAGAATTAAGCAATAGTCAAAATTATACAATCCTGTATTCTTAGATGAAACTTGGATTTTCAGTCGAGGATCGCACCAAAGAAGCTGGCATGATAAATCTAACGAAAGTGTGAACAAGAAGCCAATGGGTGGAAGAAAAGGGTTTGTTGTAATTTAGTTATTACATTATAATTCCTAATGAAATAACTGCATTTTTTAGATTCATAGTTGTTCATGCAGGTAATGAAAATGGATTTATTTCCTTTTTCCTTTTCTACAAAGTCACAAAGTGCAGACTATCATGTAGATGTGTGTGCGGAGTTGTTTACAAAATGGTTTGAAAATAATTCAATTGCAAACTTAAAAGAACTATCTTTAGTTGTAATGGACAATGCTAGTTATCATTCCAAACTTCTAAAAACAATTCCAAATAGTTCATCTAACAGGGAAGAAATATGCAATTTTCTATTAAAGCACAACATAGTTTATGAACCTATCATGTTTAAAAAATACCAAAGGTGTACGAAATAGATGAAATAGCACACAAGTGTGGACGCAGTGTATTACGGTGTGGGCAAAGTGCAAAGAACACCACAACAAAAATATAGGAAGACATATTTTCAAATTTAACGATGACCATGTAAAAAAAATATGGATGGAATCGTTGCAACGAATTGATGGGACATATTGGCAGAAATGCGGTAAACATGCCGAAGTGTCTATGTTAGAGTAGTGTGAAATTGAAAAACATTTTGAGTTCGATATCTGTTAACGACTTTTTCCTTCTGAAATGATTTAATCTATAATAAACAAAAAAAGTATTTGTTTACTTAGAAATATAAAGGTTATGTATTATGATGGTATGTAATTATAATAAAACCATGTCCTAAATTATAACAATTCACTGTCGCAGCAAAACATTTGTGACTATCAATAAAATAAGTGGACATAATGTAAAATTTTAGGATACAGAGAAGTTTCCGGCACTATAGAAATTGATAAAATAAATTTTCCTCTTTAATTTAAAACTTCCAAACTTTCCGACAAAAACATGATGTAAAAAATTAAAAAAAAAACCTTTCAATAGGTTTACATATCGATTTGTTATATGGTATCCAATGTAGCAGAGCATTAATGTTTGTAAAACAAAACGTTGAAAGCAGAACTATAAATGTATTGAGTCATATATAACTTTTTTGTCGTAATGCTTTCCATTTCCAAGGTAGTACTAATCTCGTATATACGGAAAATGTTGCTAGTATTCTTTGAATTTTGGTCTATTTTTACAGTCTTTCCTGATTTATAATGCACTAAAGAATAATTCTAATGCACAACCTTTGATTATATTTCCGTAAAGGATTATTACAGTTATAAGTTTTGTTATGAACGTATAAGTTCAAAAGTAAATTATTAATTAAAAAATCAGTTATACGTACATAAAGACAAAATTTACAACGATTGGGGTTTGTATCTCCATGGCTCAGTTGGTTAGAGCGGTACTCTGCCAAAGTACACGTCGTAGGTTCAAATCCTACTCGAGGTTTACTTTTTATTTATGTATATAATAAAATTGATAATAATTGACAAAAAAAAACTATATACGTTATGTATTATAATGGTATGTAATTATAATCAAACCATATCCTAAATTATAATAATTCACTGCCGCAGCAAAAAATTTGTGACTATCAATAAAATAAGTGGATATAATGGAACATTTTTCTAGTGTAAAATATGAAAAACATTCAATAATGTTCAACGTTTTTTGGCATTTTATGGAAACTTATGTGGACACATCTGCCGTTAAAAATATTAACTAAAAGATACTTTGCTGATTTAATGAAGACTTACGTCGCCTAAATCTTAGTACCTGTAATTTTAAGAATCAGTCATACCCAACTTTATTTGAATCAAACTATAACATTGTTAGAAACGAATACGTTACTCGTACCTCTGTATCTCAGTTCTTTAGTCAAGTTATGAATGAGATAATCTCCCTTAAGTTTTGGGTTAAATTTCCGGTTGTTTGCTATATTCATCAATATCGGTACGTCATTATTCATGCAATTTCATATTAGAATGAGTGTAAATATTTGATTAAAATGAATAATTATTTTACAGAATTTCATTGACAATCTTAAATATGATATTGAAAAATTGTTTTTATACCATTAAGTGTTTGAAAAATGATATGCCATTATAAATGCAGGAAACAAAAAATTAGATGTTTTAAAATATAAAACATGATTAATTTGGCAAATCATTAGAGATATTTTCCTTATTTAACAAAAATTTCCGTATTGAATAACAGGTTCTATTGAAATGGAAACGTACATGTTAAATAACAATAAATAAATTTTTTCTCTCAGTTTTCTTTTTCGTATTGCCGTATTCCACAGAAAGAATGTCAGATTACCTCCATTTATTTTTTTATGAGTTTCATTTTCTGAATTTCTTGCTTAAATTGATTAATTAATTTCGTAAATAACGGATTTGCTTTTAGACATAAAAACAAAGTAGAAAGATTTAGTTCTTGTTTTTTTAATAAACTCGTAAAGTCAGAGTTTATATTACATTGCGATAAAATTGTTTTATCCACTCATTCAGCTTTAAACACGGCATTGAATTTTATGAAAACTGTACTTTATTGAAAAAGGGAAGAGAACTCGATTAAGTAGGTACATTATATAGATTCATGTGCTTTTTAAACTCATTTTTTTGTTATTTTTTATACACTTCTAAAAGGAACGTTGTGTGCCCTTTTTTAAAATATTAAGTATTTATTAGCAAAAAATGTAGAACATGAGATAATATTAAACTTGTATCTACGTACATTCAGAATGAAAAACCTTAACTGTAAAATTTGATTTCAGAATTTTGTTTTAAAGGGAAATTATTAGATAACGTCCTTTACAAAGCTTTAACCTATAATAATATGTAAAATAGAAAGCAAAATGGAAATTATATTAACTTAAATGTAAGAATTTGAATTTACATTACAGCACTCTCCATTATTCAATAAGTATAATTTAACTTAGAAATCTTCCCATAATAAATAAAACAATCAAAAACATCATAGAAAACATCGAAACAAAATGATAATACTTCATGAATACCTTTTTTACTTAAATGCTAAAAGAAAATACCTAAATGAAATGACGCAAACAAAATTAATGCTGAGTGAGCAACTGCAATTTAATGTAATCGTTTTGTACAAGCTAGTATTTATTTTTATTAAAATACTTTATAAATTCAGGTAAAATTGTTTGTATGTTGATGCGACACTGGTATGAAAACTCTCACACTTGAATTCTTATTACGTAAATATACAGCGTGTATTGGTTCGTGCGCATAATCTACGTGCAACCCGACCATGCATCACAAACTAAAGAAAAAATTTTACATACATTTTTTTCTTTATGCTTTCTAGTTTTGAATTAACTCTAAATTAAGATTAAAGGATGTGACACTGCTGTATGATGTGCATGTTGCAGTAGTGGCAACAATAATGTATGACTGAGTCCATAAAGGTAATCTATCAACGGATATAAATTAAAACACCAAACTAATGAACTGTGTTTCGTATAACAAAAATAAATAAAGCAAAATAATTAAAAATGGTGAATAATTACGATTATTTTCCTCATAATAAAACTTTCCAATAACATCGCTCATTTTTCCCACGTGACCATGTTACAGGCGAGCAGAAGCTGAATACATTTCATAACTACTAAATGATGCTTTCGATTTAATAATTCCTAAGAAATCCTCGAACTCCGGTCTCGGGTATTTCGAAGTCTCAAAACATTTTCCAGCAAAATCTTGAAAAAAGCAGCGTATCAAATTTCAACAGGCATAAATCATAGGTCTTGGAATATAATTATTGATTATTTTCTTCATTTATTGACTAATCTTTCCAATAAGATCGATCCATATCGTACCGCGGGACTACGTTACAGGCGAGAAAAGAGATGAATAATTTATAATTCGATCAAGCCCTTTAACTAGTAACAGGTGGTGTTTGATTGACAGACTCTCTCTAGTTTATTTAAATCTAAACCCAACCAAATGTCATTCTGAAGATAATCTTGAAATACACCTAGGGACAAAAAATCCCGGACGCTTATAGTTATAAGCAGATATAAAAGTGTCCGGGATTATTTGTCCCTGAGTGTATATCCCCCGGCGTATGATTTTTGACTGACAAAGGGGACTTTCCAGAAACGTCGCTTATATATATATATATATATATATATATATATATATATATATACAGGGTGGGTCTACTGCATGGACGGACAGAGGATTTCTCCATAACTATTAGAGATATTAAAACTAATTTTGATGTGGTAATACAAGATCATTGAACCTACATTCTAAAAATGATTGAAAACAATATGCCAACCCAAACCTGTGTGTTCTTTAATAGAACACCCTGTATATATTTGCATTTTTGGATTCACTGTTAAATTTAGAATAAAAGTATAGAAATTTGTATCTGTATCACTAACCTTTCTGCAAATATTGTCACTTTAGTACCAAAATAGAGTTAACTTTGGAACCACGATGTGAGCGTTACCACACGATTTTGTAAATCTGTTTATACCACAGACTTTTAATAAGAGTCTACTAACAAACTGGGAAATTTTTCAAAAACATGTAAAACTATACAGAATGATTAACTAACGCGAAATGTAAATTTCTTCAATTCTTTCAAATGCACGACCCTGTACATTTTTTTACATTTCGATACCCCGTGAAAAGTAGATACCAATTGATAATAGGTTTCATAGCCATCTTGAGATATTGACGCTTTATTTGAAAATATTGACGTACTGAGGAACAAATAAAATAAAATCCAGAGAAAATACGAATGGAAAATAAATTCTTTAACTGATAGAAAAGATTAATTAATATCTTTTTTATAAAGCTGCGAACTGTATTTCTATTTACGTCTAGGTGTGTACTTAGCTGTCTGGTATTAATTCGCGGATTTTCTATAAGAGATGCCACAACTTGAAACTCGATTTCTTCACTTGGGCTTGTTTTTGCGAGCTTGGTACACACTTTCATAAACGATTCTTTCCGCGGCTGTCTTCTCTTTGGGTATCGTTCACAGTACAAACGGGTAGCCAGCAAAGTATTTCTTTGAGCTTCGCAGTAAATAAACATCATATCGACCATTTCTTCTTTGGAAAAATTCATTTTATACAAAAATTGACAAAACGACAATCCAAAAATACACAAACTAATGGAACAATATTTTAATGATTATTTAAACGTCAAAACAATACATACAATTGTTCCTCTTTATTACGAGCGGCTAGTCTACCTGTTTTGTTTTGTTGAATCCTACAGTAAATTTGTATTTTAGAATATTTTTACCTAAAAGCGTCAATATCTCAAGAAGGATCCATCTTATGGCTATGAAACCTATTATCCATTAGTATCTACTTTTCACGGGGAATCGAAATGTGAAAAAATATGAAGGGTGTTGCATTTGAAAAAATTGAGAAAAATTACATTTCGCGCAAGTTAATCATTCTGTACAGTTTTACATGTTTTCGAAAAATTTCCCAGTTTGTTTGTTAGTAGACTATTTTTAATAGTCGATGGTATAAACAGATTTACATAATCGTGGTTACAACACTCGCATCGTGGTTCCAAAGTTAACCCTATTTTGGTACTAAAGTGACGATATCTGCAGAACGGTTAGTGTATAGATACAAATTTCTATACTTTTATTCAAAATTTAACAGTGAATCCAAAAATGCAAAAATATACAGGGTATTCCATTAAAAAAACAGGTTTGGGTTGGCATATTTTGACAATCACCCTGTATATACCCAAATATTTATAGAACGTAGGTCCAATGATCGTGTATTACCACACCAAAATTGGTTTTGATATCTCTAATAGTTAAGGAGCAATCCTCTGTCGACGCAGTTGACACCCACCCTGCATATATATGCATATATATATATATATATATATATATATATATATATATATATATATATATATATATATATATATATATATATATATATATATATATATATATATATATATATATATATATATATATATATATAGTGCTAGTCAAACGTCCCCTCCCCCCCTTGTATCTTTTGAACGGTTTTACTTATACTAATGAAATTTGGAGGGTAAATATGATATAAGCTTCTCAACTAGTCATGACAAGTGACGTAATAGCCATATATGACGTCACAGGGCCACAGTAACCAATAATTTTAAATAGTGCCTTATGGCAAGTGACATCTCGTTTGAAAGGTATTAAAATTACCTATTCAGTAATTTTGTTAGGGTTTCGGTTGATTTTGATAGCAAAATTAAATAAATACTAAAATTATAGTTTGGCATTTAATTAATCAAGATTGTAAAGTCTGCCTCTGGTTAATTGTCAAGAAAGTTGACGTTTTTTTAATTCTCTCGTTGTTTTTACTTTGATAAGTTTTTATACTTTGACTATTCAGTTTAATTATTCTTTAACGCGACGTTTAAGTGTCTACATAGACAAAATGGTACGTACGGTAGCCGACAAAGTAGCACCTATCTTAATAATTGGTGAATGTAAAAACAATTTCCATGCAGCGGAACGTTTTTTTAATGAGAGGTACCCCGATCACCCTATATCGAGGACTTATTTGAGGTAACTTCTTCAGAAGTTTGAAGCAACCGGTAGTGATGAAGATGTCAAACAATCTGGTCGATCAACAATTAGTGACGACAAAAAAATCAACATAATTGCAGAAATGGTAGTACATCCTACTTCTTCTACAGCCCAAGTTGCGTCTATTTGTCAAAGGACAGTACATAGGGTGTTGGCTAAAAACAAATCTCATCCATACAAATTAAAAATGGTACACCAACTTTCAGATGATGACCCCGACCGAAGATTAGAATTCTGTGAAAATATGTCCAATCAAATTATCCAACACCCAGACTACATAAAATCAATTTGTTTTAGTGACGAAAGTACTTTCTTCCTCAATGGAAACGTTAACACACAAAATGTGAGATATTGGAGTGACACAAATCCTCAAATCTTTCGTGAAAAACATACTCAATTTCCAGAAAAAGTAAATGTTTGGCAGGTATTTTGGGAAACCACATAGTTGGACCTGTTTTTCTCAATGCTAACTTAACCGGTGAAGTGTATCTGGAGATGTTACAAAACGCAATTGAACCGTTAATTCTTGAAAGTTTGGAAGATAATCTAGATGAATTCGGCAACTTGGAAATAACGTTCCAGCAAGATGGTGCTCCTGCACACTATTATGGTGCAGTAAGACGTTACTTGGATGAAGAATATCGTGGCAGATGAATTGGACGACGAGGTCCGATAGAATGGCCAGCTCGGTCACCAGACCTGACACCATCAGGTTTTTTTCTGTGGGGGTACTTAAAATCTAAGGTTTACGCTACACCACCTGGCAGTTTGAAACAAAGAATTGTTGAAGAATGTAGAGCAATTTCTGCAGACACATTTGAACTAGTACGACAAGAGTTTAGCAATAGGATGCATTACTGTCAGGAATTAAGTGGAGCACATTTCTAACATTTACTATAAGAATTGGTCCTTGAATCTTGATTAATTAAATCCCAAACTATAATTTTAGTATTTATTTAATTTTTCTATCAAAATCAACCTAAGCCCTAACAAAATTAGTACTACTGAATAGGTAATTTTAATACCTTTCAAACGAAATGTCACTTACCATAAGGTACTATTTAAAATTATTGGTCACTGTGGCCCTGTGACGTCATATATGACTATTACGTCACTTGTCATGACTAGTTGAGAAGCTTATATCTGTTTATATTCACCCTCCAAATTTCATTAGTATAATTAAAACCGTTCAAAAGATACAAGGGGGGAGGGGACTTTTGACTAGCACTATATATATATATATATATATATATATATATATATATATATATACGCACATACTCACGCAAGCACAATGCACTGACTTACGATCGCTGACACACACACACACACACACACACACACACACACACACACACACACACACACACACACACACACACACACACACACACACACACACACACACACACACACACACACACACACACACACACACACACACACACACACACACACACACACACACACACACACACACACACACACACACACACACACACACACACACACACACACACACACATACATACACACACACACACACACACACACACATACATGCATGTGCGCACGCACGCACACACGTACGCACGCATGCAAGCACAGACCCACATACAACATACAACCATCATGCAAATAGTTATAATTGCTGTATGCACATAGTAGCAGTAATCTATAAGAAAGTAATAATTAATCGGTGTTTATTCTTATAGTATAAATAGTTAAAATGCAGTGTTTAATACAAACACATTAAAAAATTAGTTATTAATTAAATAGTAATTAACAAAAAATAGTAATTAAAAAAATTACTAATGAAGTAAAATTTTGCATGACGGTGGGTAGTAGAATTTTTAACCAAGTGGAAGTTAAATTCATTTATGGTAATTAACAAGTAAGCTGAGAAATACATGCCTGCAATATTTTTCAAATTTAAAAAATATTAAATCATGCGTAATCACGTAAAGCACGTTATTCAGTAAGAATTCAAATAAATACTATTTAAAAAAGGCACTCTAGTAACACTTCAACAAAATTGCAGCATAACAAGCAACAAGTAACAATTTAGCATATGATGGCAAAACAGGTTGACGTACATTTTTTTAAATTCGTGCCACATTTTGTCATTTTCTAGAGCAAAGCTCATCACTTAACATAACAAAAAAGGAAACAGCAAGCAAAAATATACATATGTACCAATTATGTTACTAAACGTAGAATAAAAAGTTTCGAACTTACAGTAAATTTAAACAAAAAATTTCTCGTGTGGTTACCGTACAACGATCCTCACAGTCAATAGACCACCTAGTAATCAATAACCTTATGAAGATTTAACTTTTAATGGTAGTGTATAACTGTCTGTAGTAACATGTTTACAGATAGCATAAATATTCATGCCAAAGGAAAATCGCGATTCTTTCAAATATCAGTTTTATAGAAAGAAAAGTATAGTGTTATATTTTCTTCATTTTAAAGTCTCTGTACCTTTATATGAAATATTTTTTGAAACAATTATTTTCAACCTCAATTTTCTACCGTTAAAATCAAGATATGTTTTTTTTGATAATGATCTCAGTTCGCATGCATTTTCTGAATAAAGTAAAAGAACGCGGCCTACCAGACCCGGGTTTATCTCTAAGCTCACCCACATATTTGCTTCGTTAATCTTGCGTTGTGCATTCTCTCAATGTGACAAAACTAACGTAATGTACTACTTTTGTATCTATCCATCATCGTCTTTTTATCGACACAGTACGTCATTATACACTCATCCATTCTCTTACCCCTGCTCGTTTTACCACATACGCTTCTTAGGAATCTCATACCCACGGCATTTATTTTTCTTCGTGCTTTTTTTTTACATACCCATGTCTCACTTCCATGCAGTACTGACGGACCATTATAGATTGCTTGTTTCGCAGCTAGGCTCATGATTTCGTTTTATCGTCCACATACTTCCAATTACTTTCCTTCCAGCATTGACCCTTCGTCCAATCTCGCCATTCATTGTACGATCTGCAGTAAACATTCTACCCAGATATACCAACCCGTCCACTTGCTGCACAATTTCAACTTGCAGGGTAAATAATCTACCCTTCTTTCCACCTTCCAGATTGAACACCATAATTTTAATTTTGTTCACGTTTACCCTTAGGTCCGTGCTCTCACAGCATCCTTTCCTTTGAACTCTGTCTCCGATACATACAGAATATCAAGCTGCCCTTCGTACATTACATTCGCAATTTCAAATTCCTTAGCATACATACCTCTAACATTCCACGTACTGACTCGCCATCATTCCTTGCACAGTCGTGGGCAACGTCTGCTTCGACCTTGACCGCCCCCTATAGGCAGGTCGATCCGTGGCTATTGTATTGTTCCCTTGAGTAATACCATAGCGGACAAACCGGTTACTAGCCAAATCGTTTATTATAAAATGAACTTACTGACCCATTAAATGATGTAGCGTTAGATGTACGCCAAAAGGCACCATTTTCATCATGATGGAACATCAGTTCATTCTAGATAACGAGTGAAATTATTCAGGAAGATGGATAGAAAAGTATAGACCGATAGACTGGTCAGCGCGATTACCGGACCTGAATCCACTGGATTATGGTTTATGGGGCCATATGAAAAGTCTTGTCTATTCAACCGAGGTTGACATTTTACAGCAATTGCGTGAGAGAATACATACAGCTAGTTATACGCCAAATCTTTCGTGCCTCACAAGCTATATGAGGTCGAGCTAGAATGTGTTTTGAATAGAATGGAAACGTATTCGAACAACTATAGTCATACCTATATTATTAAGTACACAAAATTGTGTAATCAGCATTTTTTATTAGATACGTACTTTGAATTGTAGTTAATTCAATTTCTATATTTATGCATAGTTTTAAATTTTCCATATTGTTTGTAGGTACCACCACTATTCTTTTATTAAACAGTTACTATCTATGCATCTAAATAATTACAACCTATGGTTGCTACGTACGAGGGATGTCCGATTCCTAAGGTACATTTATGAATTACAGCCTACTTTGCCTAGGTCGCACTATTCCTATCTAAGCTCTACTCGATCTGTATGTTTTTGTCTAAAATAATGAAAAAATCCATCAATTAGCAACTGCTCTCTTTCTTTGAAACTAACAAACTTCTTACTGACCACCAATATGGTTTAAGCAGAGTCGTTCATCAGGGGACCTTCTTTTATGTGACTAAGTTTGGAAGAACACATTAGAACAATCCGTTGAAATAGTTCCAGTCGCTTTAGATATCTTAAAGACATGGAAAAAAGTTTGGCGTAAGTGTTTACTTGCTAAACTCACCTCGTTTGGATTAAATTCTACACCCATCAACTGAGTTTCTAGTTTTATAGATAAAAAACGAATACGTGTCGAAGTAGATGGCTTTTCTTCAGGAAAAGTCAGCATTAATTTGGGCTTGCCACAGGGATCAGTTATAGCGCCTACACTTTTTCTGCTATATATTAATGATCTTATTTCCTCAACGACAAACCTGATCCATTCCTTTGCTGACCACTGCACTCTTCATTGTAGTTCATCTCAGTCTACTCATAGAAGTCCGCCTTCCATCTCCAATCAAGGCAAGTGAAAGGTCCCAAGTTCGAATCGGAGAGTAGTCAAGTGCTCGGGAGAAGAAATCATAGCCAACGAGAGGACGTGGGTTCCAATCCCATTTGGGGAATCTTTTTATGTACCTAAAATTTTCAGTTTTCTATTTATAAAAATCATGAATGTTAATTTATTGAATTTTCCAAAGATTAATATATATATATATATATATATATATATATATATATATATACGGAGTGTCCAGAAACTCTACGGACAAACCTTGCGTAGTGATTCTAGACCCAAAAATAAGAAAAAAAGGTCATATAAACCCAAGTCCGGAAACGCTTCGTTTAGGACCTACCGGGTGTGAAAAAATTTTATTTTCCTCGGTTTTATGGCGATATTTTGGGAACAAATATGAATATGGAAATTTGGAGCACGGGGGTTTTTGTGGTCGAGAAACTTAAATGTTTTATTGATTTTGATGCTGCCATCTACAGTGGTATGCTAAAAGTTAATTGGCGTTAACTTTTTACCACCCGGTATATTGACGTTCCGTTTGAATTAGATTGTTCCCTTTTCAGTTCTAAGCAAAAAAGGTATACTTGGTCGATGCCTCTCAGATCAACCGTTTTCGAGATATTGGTTGATGAACAGTTTAATTTATTTAACCAGCTATTGAATCTCTTGCCATTTTAACAGGCTTTGACTAAAACAAAATGACAAGTTGTTGCTTAGATACACAAATGTATTTATGACATTTGTTGTTACTCTTGTTGATACAGCGTCCCAAATTTCAAATTAACATAAAACCGAGGAAAATAAATTTTTTCCACACCCTGTAGGTCCTAAACGAAGCGTTTCCGGACCTGGGTTTATATGAACTTTTTTTCTTATTTTTCGGTCTAGAATCACTACGCAAAGTTTGTTCGTAGAGTTTCTGGACACCCTGTATATATATATATATATATATATATATATATATATATATATATATATATATATATATAGGGGTTCTAAAAGTCCATCAGGAAACTCCGGGAGGAGATACTTCGAGTTAAAGTAATATCAGCTTGTAAGCAAATTTTTTTTCGGATTGTCATTTTTTTGTAGGTACGGCTTGCCACAGACCGATTTTTTTAAATAACTTCTGCAGTTTAAGGTCGATTAGTCTCTCATTTGACATACTTACTAATTAGGTCAAGCAGTAATAAAAAAGTTCCATTATGGGCCGTTAGAGGGCACTTTACCTAAAACTCAAAACTTGTTTTGTTGATAGCTTTTTTCTCTTGCCAAACATCGCAAAAATATGAACATTTCTATAAAGAGAAACAATATTAGAAAAAATTATATGCTCTTTATTCAAGCCGATAAATGCAACCGTTTAGTCAGAAATCGCTATTAAAGTTTTATTAAAATATCAAGTGTTGATAATTCCATTCGTTAATTAACCGAGTTGGCATGCTTCAAACAACTGTTATTAATACTCTTGATACGAATTGTCACGAACATTGTTTAATCTTCGCATAAGTTGGATTTTTTACCATAATAATTTGGAAAATGGCTCAAATACTGAATACCGTGACATGCATTTTTGTTATGGACAAGCAAATGGTAATGCAGAACAAGCGCGCCGGAATTACATAGATGCATGTCCTGATAGAAGAATACCACATGCACAAACATTTGTTCACATTCTTTTAGAAATGATATTTATGACTCAGGAAGACCAAGAACTACGAGAACTGTAGAAAAAGAAGGAAGAGTACTTGTACTGGTGACAGTAGAGGCAAATTCGGCGATAAGTACAAGAAGAATTGCCGCGCAGGAGGGTGTCCTTATGTTATGAGTGTAGTATTTTCTCTTGTATTGGTGTTTATGTATGTATTTGTATTTAGTTTTTTTTCAGTTTGTCCTGTGATTGGTACTTGTTTCTGTTGGACAAATAAAATGTATTATTATTATAAAATAGGAGAATCTGTCATACTTTGTTCGTGTAATTCCATTATCTAACGCTATCTCTTTGTAAAACCAGAATCGTTAATAAATAAAATAAAAAAATTGGTCTTTGACAAGCCGTAACTTGCAAACAAATGACAATCCGAAAAAAAATTTCTTTACAAACTGCTATTATTTTAGCTCGTAGAATCTCCTCCCGGAGTTTCCTGATGCACTTTTATAACACCCTGTATATATATATATATATACATATATATGTTTTTTTTTTTGGGAGCTTTACATTTTTTAAATGTAGTATACATAATACTATGTAATGTCAAATTAATAGTTAACGATAACTATTGTTTTCTTCTTTATCTTCTGGATAAAAACAGACTTTACAGCCTTTAAACGTTCAAATAGCTGCTACTCTTACCCAAAAAATAAGTGTTATAATTGTACTAATAACTAGTTTACCTTGAGACCCATTCTGTAAATCAATTTTTAAAATGGTGCGTAGTTCTCTATTATGCTATAAAATGAAAGTTACGCATCCTATTCCGCCTGCGATAGTCATTAGTTTCTAATCACTTAATAGTAGTTAGGAGAGTGGCAATGTACGAATATTTTGACAATTAATTAAAAATGTTTGCGTATTTGTAAAATAATAGTAAATGTAGCTTAATATTTCTCCCGGTCTAGTATTTATAAGCTAATACGCAGAACATTATGTTCTTGTTACTTACGACTATATTTTTATTATTAGAGACAAAAGAATGACGTGTTCCTAGAAGTAATATACTGTTTTTCTGTAAAAATCACTTTTAAACATCTCATCTCAAATTGTTATTGAGTAAGATACTATTATTGGATCTCTAAGTTTTGGTAATTTGATCAGAAACAGTTAATTAAACCGCTTTAGCACATTATAGATCGCACCCCAACATAGTTTGAGGAAAATCATGATTAAAGTTTTACTGCACAATAACCAGAAATATCTTAATAACTGTTAAAATTATATTAACAAATTCATAAATTAGAAACTTACAGAGTGTAATAAATACATTAATATTTCCTATTTCCTGTTTGTCGTAACAGTCCTACGAGAAAATAGAAAAAAGATTTTTTTCAGGAAACTAAAGCGGGTGAATCATTCAACTTGGCAACTTAGTTTGTGATTTTATCGGAACGGATGTGTTCATAAAGGATGGGATGGTATTAGGAATTAAAGATGCTGGAATACAAGAAAAATGACTCCAATATCCTAATCTTAAACTAAATGAAGCTATTAAGGTTTCTAAAGCGAGAAGCTTGTGTTCCACTTCAAAAAGAAATCTGCAATGAAAGTGTTGTTATTAGTACTATAAATTTCGAATTTCTAAGAGAGAACATAAAAGTGAAAATTGATGGAAGCATGGCGACAAATAGAAGAAAAACGATGGTTTGAAGCAGTTTGTTTTTGTTTATTGCATTTCAATTAATTACACGCTAGTGAAAGTTAACGTTAAATTAGTACCAAAACTAAACATATTATATATTATTATAAGTTTTTGTCAGGAACGAATAAGTTCAAAGGTAAATATGTAATTAAAAATTATTATTAATTTTATTAAATACATAAATAAAAAGTTTACTACTCGAGGTAAACTTTTTATTTATGTATTTAATAAAATTAATAATAATTTTTAATTACATTACATATTGTCGTCATATATTGCTAACTCAAATATAGGGCATTTAGTATAACAAAGTGGGTACGTCATTATTTGAACAATTCATAACCATCGTAAGTATAGAAAAACCCACTTAAATATATATGTAAAACACCTCAGCCAGTAGAGTACACATCTAGTCAACGAGAGAACGTGGGTTCCAATCTCATTTGGGGAAATCTTTTCATGTACCTAAAATGTTCAGTTTTATATTTGCAAAAATCGTGAATGTTAATTTATTGAAATTTCGAAAGATTTATATGTATATATATATATATATATATATATATATATATATATATATATATATATATATATATATACAATGTGTCCCAAATTCGCTTCTCTATAAAGTGATCTCGGCTCCTGTTATACTTACGGCAAAGGTTAAATGGGGAAAGCTTTAGAGGAAGCTTAGAGCATTCGATATCCGGTTTCAGATTTACGATCGGTCAATTGGTTTTGAAAATATCGGCGAAAAACCGAAAATGGCGGATTTCGTTTTTCGCCAGTAAATCCGAAATGGTTAATTTGACAGCTGTCACAATGTGAGATTATTCGAACACTTTTTTAAGACGAATAAGATGGCGTGTATGACATGTCATAATCGTCTTTTGTTATCCCACAATCTGCCTCAACTTTCATTTTTCTTATGGCCGCATATTGGATTTTTCGATTTCTGGAAAGAGCGCAATATTTCCAGTTCAGCGATGTCGCTCAAGTGCATAAAAGATTAGAGTTTCATCAAAACCTACTTACAATTTTTACAAAACGAACTAACGGACTTTTTTGATAACATTAGCTTAGAGGAACGACGTAAACTTTGGTTTGTACATGATGGATGTCCCGCGCATTCGGCTAGAATGGTTTCTGATTGGTTAAATGAAGAATTTGGTGACAAATGGTTAGGGCGAAATACCGATCCACGTTGGCCTCCTCGTTCGCCAGATCTTACCCCACTAGACTTTTTTTATGGGGAAATTTAAAACAAAAAGTTTATGAAGATCGACCATTATTTTCCGGAAAGAGTATTGCGATCTACCCTAAATGAATTTTATGATAAGGAGACTCGTCGATAGTTGTGTTGTTGTGTACATATTATTTAATTTTTTTTCTTAATAATTTTTGTTCGTTTATTTTGATTTTGTAAATCATTTAAAATAAAGCTTTTGCACTTTAGATTAGAGTTTTTGAATATGCGTATTATGATTACTGATTTTTTACCATGTTAAGATTTTTTTTTTCGAAATTTTAAACTTTTGTTTAATATCGTTGCAACAAACATGAAGTTAGTGATTGCCTAAAATATTAAAAATCTAATTTAATTTTTCATATAGGCTTGAGTTTTAATAAAATTGTGCCAGATTGATTTCAGTTTGATTAAGTTATCAACATGTTTTGGTACAATGCAAAAAAAAATAGCCAAATTACTAACCTTTTTCAAAAAATAAAAAATTACTTAGAGGACCACGCTTTGATATTCGGGCATAACTTTTAATTCTAAATAAGATTTCTTTATTACATTTTGCCGAATTTTTTGAAATAAGGGTACTTTAGTCTTGTGAAATTTTTATATTTTTTGACCTACCATGTATACCGTTTGACTTGGAACCATTCTACGTGCACCGAAAATGGTTATCAAACATGCACCAACTTTTGGCAAAACCTGTAGTTCCCATATGTTGCACACTTAAGTGACCACACTGTATATATGTATATATATATATATATATATATATATATGTATATATAATAAAATGACTTTATTTAGAGCAGAGGTAGTTCAGCTCTTCTACTAGATCTTCATGTTGTATATAATGCAAATCCTACAGTATCAAACAATAAAGAAATAAGTAAATAGAATTACTATGGTAGTGGAGGGTCTTTGAACTTAAGGATTAAAAAATTCAACATTCCTATATGCAAGTGGTATTAAAGTTAGCGTAAGAGAATTGTATATTGATATTACATTGTAAATAGTTGATCTTTCAAACAAGGAGGTAGTATGTTGCGGTATTGATATGTTCGGCAACTTTCTTAGCTTACGGTCGTGACAGTCTTTTCTTAAGGTGAACTGACTGTTAATACTCTTTGGGATAGACAACGGCATAATCCTTTTTACAAAGCAGGCCATATGGAATTGCCTTCTTTATTTCGTTTAAGATATGAAGATGTGATCACGTTTCTTTAAACCAAATATGAAGCGTATGTTTACATTTTACACTCTGACTACGTGTACAAGTAATGCTATCTAAACTGGGACTATGCAGAATATCACAATATCAAAAAGCGATATAGCTAATCTTTCGCAGAGTAATATTTTTCCTGTTTAAAATGTTTTTTTTATTATACAGTTTCCTTAAGAAGAAGTAAGAAGATTTAATTTCGTTGTTTATGTGTGAACTAAATCTCATTTTATTATCCAGAAGAAGGCTTACATTTTTAACTTCATTATAAACCCGTATATTCACATAATTAGTTTTATTCTTAAAATTTTCAGTTGGCCAGTTTCTGTAACAGTTCGATGCAAATATAATAAATTAGGACTTCACAGGATTTACTATTAAAGAATGCGGAGTTGCTGTTATCACTACATTATTGATCTCATTATTAACAGCTCCCCAATCGCCTTTTTCAAATGAATAAGATATTTCAGAATCATTCGCATAAAATACACTTGAGCAATTTTTAACTGACCTGTTGAAATCTGAAGTGTATATTACAAATAATAGTGGCCGTAATATGGATTCTTGTGGAACACCACTAATTACAGGTAATGGTAAAGATATCATTTATGCTCACGTACTGATGTCTATTAAGTAAATAAGACTCAATTAACTAGTACTAGTGCTAAGCTATTAAATCCACAGTGACGAATAGCTTGATATAGTCAAGAGGTACTAGTGCACTAGCCTTATGACAATCTACACAGCTATGAGAAAGTTGTATATGCATAATCTTTTCAAGTACCTTTGATGAAGTGGGTAAAATTGAAATTGGGCATAAATCTGAAAATGCAGGAGTATATTTTCCACTCATCTGGAAAAGTCCCTTTTAATAAACTGTTGTTTATAATATTGGTTAAGGGTCCAACTATATTGGGTAAACACAATTTTATTAATGAAACTGAGAATTTAATCTACCTCACTGCATTTGATTTAATAGAGTTTAGAATTTGGTCTATTTCTTCTTTTGGAGAGAAAGTAAATGAAATGATAAGTTTTGGTTATAAAGATTATCTACATAATAACACATAACATTATGCGGTGGTTGAATCGCTAAATTGTTAACGGGGTTTACAAAAAGACCATTGACATGTAAAGATTGAGAAGATAAACTCTGCTTACTGATAATTATATTTGAATATTCTTTAAAGCATTCCATAAAAGTTTAGAATTACCTTCATTACCTTTAAATTAGATAAAAGCCAATTTCTCTTCAATATTGCCAATGTAACATTATTCCTTAACTGTTTATAGTCCAATCTGCAGGAGATTTGGATGATTTGAAATTAAACAGAACTCTATCTCTTAACTTCATCATGCTTTTAACAACAACTGTCAGCCAAAGTGCTGCCTTTTTTGTAATCCTAGCGCTTTTCTTTGCAGTATGCCTATTAAATAAGCCTGTCAGAATGTAATTTAACTAATCTACCTGATCATTGACATCAACCACGTAATAAAGGTTTTCTCATGGTAAGTTATTCAAATCATATTTAGACTTTACAGAATCGAACTGCTTAAAGTCTCTGTATATCATGTATTTGGGTAAGATCTTCATGAACCGATGTAGATGTAGCATGATGGTTAACATCAGCATTATTAGTAACAAAAATGTCAATAAGGGTGCAAGAATATTTGGTAATTCACGCAGGTTCCCTTACGACTTGCATTAAACCATATGCTTGAAGAAAAATAGTTAAATTTAATAACATTAAAATTCTGTGCATATAAGAGATTGATATTAATGGCCCCTCCGCAGTAAATAGTAGCGTACGCAGACTTTAGCTTTGGAAGGAGATATAAAAAGTACGGGGCAATCTACAAATGTTAATAAACAACAACAGAAAGTTATAAAATAAATATTATTATAATACAAAATCCAATCGCCTTGGCTTTCGTGCAAGTTCCTTAATTATTTCGTCTTCTGAAACGAGCAGTTCCCTATGAATTGACATCATTCCCAGGTAGCACACATACGTCAATTTGACGTTATTATTGGTAATGATACGTTTACGACGTTAACTGACAAAATCCTGACGTACTTATCTGACGTCATTTTGACATCATGCAAAATTCGTTAAAAGTGACGTCACTCATTGATCCAAATTGGCAATGTAATAAATCTACTTAATTTTATTTTTCATTTCGTAGGATATAAAATACTAGCTTTACTTATCTAAACTAAATTATGTTTTAAAGAGAATAGCGAAATTCAATATCCACACTGCGCAGGCACGAACTGCGATACGTCATGAGCACGTACATGGCCTTACCGTTTTTCATCAGGCTTTGTAACAATTAATTATTACACGTGCATGCAGCATACATCTGTTTATTAATTGTTTGTGCTCCGCCTAAAAAAATTACACAATTAATAATTCAAAAAGGTATGAACCCCTTGTCACAAATTATGTTCTAACTATAAATTATCTACATTTTAGCAAGTCAAGGTATTAGTCCTCTGCATACAGAAGTTGCAACTATTCCCACTACTACGATCAGAGACCAACTGCTTGGCCGTAATATCATAAGGAAAGCACAAGGTATAGTTTATAAATGTAGTTTTTGTTTCATTTTACTTGTCACTAAATACATACCTGCAGTATAGTATCAAACATGCCTTATGTAATGGCATCTGGTTTCCTTTTTAGCATATCAAGAACAAGTTTAAGCTCATTAACCACGGTTAAGGAACAAAATTCACAAATTTTAACTATATTGAAAGAAAAAGCCGTTGCGGAAGTGTCACCAATTTACAGGAAGACTTTCGTGTTACGCTACCAGTAGAAATTGAAGATTCTTTGTCTCATTTGGACATCTGTCTAAAATCCGTGGTTAATTTAAGGAACTTTGTAAGTTTGTTAATAGTTTAGTGTACTATTTTAGACACCGTTTTATCACGATTTGGTGGGAAAGACTCTACTGCTAATACGAACAGAATTTTAAGAGAAGTACTTACCGATTCTTTAGCAATTAAATTCAACTATTATGGGAAGAGGTCCAAGAAGCGTTTCTCGGACCTAATGTTGAAATATGCTGTTGTAGGTAATGAATCAAAACCAGATTTCTATTTAATTTGCTAATAGAGCTGCTTGTTATAGACGCTGTTAAGCACCAGTCACAGTCGACCACGAAGAAGGTTGAAGATACTATTAAAGTATGGTTACAGCACGCTCCTGGCGTCTAAAAGATCCAAAAAAGTAAATTTAATAATTAGTATGTATAGTTTATTTCTTTACACTTGCGCATAGTTTATTTTGCCCTTTTGCCTTTAATTTTGTGTACTGCTACATGTAACTAAAATTTAAGTAATCCAATCAAACATTATCAATATAAATAGGTATGACCGTGAGCATAACAATGTCAAACAAAATAACTTATAAAAAAAAGAAATTGTAAGTAGATGGCAGGTATATCGTAGAGTTAAACAATTGGTAAGGAATGTTATTAAAGAAATTCGCCATTCTGAAGATCATCCCCTTCCTATTACTCCAGTTATTAATTTACAAGATACGTTTCAAGAAAATGAAATCCACTCTAATCTCAAACTAGATAATGCTGTAATTTTTTTTGCTGAACCTAATCTTGTTAATGAGAATATTCAAGTTCATTTAACTATGTGTCTGAAACTTTGGTTAGAACCCCAGTTGATGCGTTGGGCAGCAATGCATAAAATTCCACACAATTCTGTTGATGATTTGCTAAAAATTCTTCATCCTTACGACAACAATCTTAGGAAAAGCGATAGAACACTTTTAAAAACTCCGCGCAGTTCGAACAATATAAAAGCAATTACAAAGTGGCGAAATGTTACAACGGGCGTAATACCCTTGGCTATTACTTTTGTTGGTTTAACCCGCTCCAAAGAAAAAGACTTGAGTTCTTTTAAACTTTTTATAATTTCAACATTATTGAATAAAATTTAATATAGTTATTGTGAAACTTAAAATCACTATTTTTTTTTATTATGTTTTGTTAAAGTTGAGGAGTTCAACTTATAAAGATATCACTTACTAGTTAAACTTTATTTCGTTTGCTATTTAATTTCAGTTTGCGTAAATGAATTTTAAGATTTACGTTTGCGAATTCCTTTTTTAATTGGGTACTGCGGCTAGCTCAAAGTTAAAATAATGAAATGATCTCTGTTACCATTAACCAAAGTTATTCTCATCTCGATTTATTTATTTATCTGGATTCCAATTGAGTTGACGTTATATTTATATATTCAATATTTCTATAAGCCTTTAATATTAATAATCTTTAGCAATAAAAGTAAATCAAACGTTATACTCATTTAATTAAAATCCCAATCTGAACGAAAATGCATCAATGCGTTGTTTACAAACATATATAAAAATCAAACCTATAATCTAAGATAACCATCTTAAAACTAACATATAACGGTAGAATCTTTATCAGACTTAAACGAATTGTTTTCGTTTAAATTTAAAGTTTAGAGGAAATCAAACACCTAAACATTTTATTTATTCACACAATCAAAAGGTTCTTACTTGTTATTTTCGTTGAAAGTTGATAACGTAACCCGGCTTTCCTTTCTACCAATTTGAGGCCTCGTTTAGGTTGTTCGACTGCTCGGCCACCAACTTGGAACCGCTTCCTTTGTTTTCTCTATCTTTTCTTACACCTTTGTTATGGATGAAAATGACATCAATTTTCCTTCCAACAATTCAACGACTTTTGTAAATTATTGCATGATATATTTGTAATAGTCACTTATTATACTTTAATTGTTTAACTTTAACGACAAACAGCTTGCGCTACAAACTGCAATGACCAATCGCATTACTCATCATTAACACTTCGAGTTATTATTCTTTATACTTTGATTTAACTATTTGGATCAATTACTATCTTTTTCACTATTTAACGCAATTGATTACCGCTCTGATACATACAAAACGCGTTATCTTCACTTATTCCTTCACCTTTAATGCGAATCTCTAATTATGGTGCAATCCCTTTTATTATCACCAACTTGACAATACTTGTACTTTTATTATTTCAATAAGGAAGGTATTTTTCTACTTTTTTCCTATTACACCGCTAATTAATCCTTATTTGTAATTTTCACACTTTATAGGGCCGCGTGACTATACAATGTCACTTATGCTGGGGCGTCGATCGACCAACAACCACGCTGGTCGCTTACTTAACGCGACTGTTTTTGATCGCTTACCTAACGTGACTGTTTTAAAAACTGCACCTCATTATTATGACAGCGTTATTCCCTTCTCCTGAAATGTATTAATGCACTTGCAAATGCCGCGTATTTTAAATATTTTCAAATTGAATATACAGGTAACTTATTGAAATAAACTCAGGCTTTTCATCTTAATGTTAACTACATTCAAATACAAATAAACAATAACCATTTTTTTTATCCAGAAAAATAACATATAACTAATCTATCTAATCTCGTGAACTTTTGGTTTTTCTAAAGCTCCCGTTACAATGTGCTACTTTGGAATATTTAAATCTGTTAGCAATATTTTGTTGAAATATCCAGAATTTAGAAACAAAATCATAGAACTTACTTTTAATATTGACGGGTTACCTCTTTACAAGAGTACTACTTTACAGTTATTATTAGGACGTTTAAATAACTTGAACAATGAAATTTTTGCAGTTGTAATTTTTACCGGCAATTCTTTGTCCATTTTTTAGAAGAATTTATTAATGAACTAACACACTTATTAAATACAGGGTTGAACTGTAATGGTCATACCTATGATGTTAAGACACACAGATTATTGTATGATGCTCCTGTTAGATCATTTATTAAATGCAGGAGTTATGAGAAAACTTCTAAATGCATGGGTTGGAGGTAGTTTACCTGTTCATTTCCCTAGCCGTTTAATTAACTGTTCATCTAAAAATTTAATTTCTATAAAACATTATGTGCCTATTGAATTCAATAGGAAACCAAGACCCATATTCGAGTTAGCACGTTGGAAAGACATTGAGTTCAGATCATTTTTATTGGATTAGGGTTCTGTCGTTTTGAAAAATAATTTACCTACAGCTTTGTATGAAAATTTTCTTTTACCCCACTTTAGTATTACAATTCTATGTTGTACAAGACATATAGAGACATTTGGAACTGACGTTGCTAGCGACATGTTAAAGTTGTTCAGCAAACATTGTGAGAAATCCTATGGACGAGAGTACTGCTTCGTGTTTTGAATTCCAGCGTCGTGCACATCATCGTTTAAGGGTTTTCGCTGAAGGATTTTCAGAAGGCCATTTTTCTTTTTGGTGGATTAAAGAGTCATACAGTCTTTTAATGATATTAAGACAATTTCTTATTTGTTGTACCTCGCAAGCTTTTGAAACTGCTAAATTCAAAAGCTGGGCAGTATAGCGTACCTATGTGGCTTTAGGGTAATTGTGACAAACAAGCGCCTAAACGTCATTAAATTTTCCACCCATATTACTCACTCCATCATGTCTCTGGCCCACTAGGTTATTTAAATCTAATCCAAAATTTTCGAAACTGTTAATAATTAAGTTTGATAAGCTCTCGCCTATTAAATTTTTAGCACAACAAAATGTAAGAAATCTTCATGAATTTTGTATTTACTGACATCTCACACATACAGTTACTTGCTCTTTTGTTGAAATGTCAGCAGTTTCGTCTATTAAAACAGAAAACGCCCCCACCTCATTTATTTTTGTTACAAGTTTATTTAGGATGTTACTGTTTATGTTGAATATAATTTCACTTTGGATTCTTGGACTATTATATGTCCCTCTTTTGCTTGATGTTTCTAATGTTTCTCTTAATAATTTATCAACCCCAGCTCTGTATTTTAAAATTGCACGAAAATTGGCTTTGTTAGCAGAATTATCATCTATTTTAAATTCCCCAAAACCTCTATTCCCCCGAATGGACATTTCTTGCCGACCACAAACCAGTATTGCTTCTATTATTGGCATGGTTTTAGCAATTTTGTGCTACTTGAATTTTTCTGTTTTCACCAATTAAATCTATCACACTCTCTTGAACCCTGCTTTGTATTTTGACTAAATTTTCATAAGTACAAATTGAATCTTTATAACATTTAATGCTTTGGTGCGCACTGAGTATCTATCTATAAATCTAAAAAAAAACAAAAAATTAGAGAATTTTATTTACAAAATACTGTAAGATTATTCTGACGCGCCGTGTATATACAGTCTTGTATTAAAGTGTGGAACGTATTTCGAATGTAAATGAAATGAGTTTGCACGAGAAAAAAAAATGTGTATGCAGAATGTAAATTGGTGTAAATGATACGCCAGTGAAATTTTAATAAAGCCTTATGTGTCATATATATGAGTATTTGAATGTTGTATGAAGATTTTCTTGATTGATTGAATAATAACGTTTTGTAAATCTTCTACTGAGATAACGCAGGCTACCTAATTGCCGCTGGTATTTTGCTACTGTGTACTAAAGAATTAGGATAGAAAACGGTTTGTAAGCGTGTGAATGAGTGGATTTATATGTTGGTATTGTATATAATTTTGCTTGTATAAATGTCGTAATATTGCGCAATAATAAACATAGAATGCGTGCTAAAGGGTAAATGGTGTTGAAATTTGTTAAATTCTGCGAAAAAAGAAATTGCCCACATGGACATTTTCGTAAAAAGGCGAATCAAGTTCTGGATAGTATGCGGAGTGAATTTGAACATGAATAATGGCTTTTCCGAAGAGTTGCGAGTAAGTTTGTAAAGAAATTCAAGATGGCTACATTATTCTCGTATCTTTTGCGTCCTATTCCGTTTTCAGGACTTTCAATCGACAAAGAGACGCATTGCAATCTCGTTTGTGATAGGTTGACTGTGGTTCTGGACCCAAAATTTTGTGACGTTTTGACAATATGGTGGACCGAGGATACATAAGCGGGAGCCTATTAAGGCATAAGTAAGTCGCTCGGCTAAAGAGCTCTAATAAAGGGGAATCGCGCGTACAGTTTTTAAGAGACCTTACAATGAAAATGGTCAGTGCTGGTTTTTGTCTGTAAATATTTACTGCTGTAGTAAATATTAGTTGACTGCAAAAAACCCATGTTAGGGATAAAATATTTAAACATTTCCGAATCAAAGGATTTATTGTGAATTGAAAGGAAACACTAATGTTTTTCTTTCAAGAATTTTCAAAAGTGTTAAGGCAGATTTAAAAGTATAACAGAAAATATTAAGTTAAAAGTGTTCAGTATTGAAGCGTTATATCTAACAAAGACACCTAAAGTAACCCTTTAAGTAACAAAATAGTAGTGGACATTATTGTCATCGATTGTAGTACATGCGTTGATAGTACGAAATCGATTATATAAACGCGTCTAAGAATTTCAATATTCAGGTGGATGTAAATAGTTCTTGTGATAAACATTTATTAGACGCGAGTTGGTTTAATTATTGATCTTAAATTGCTTATTGAGCCAGATCGATTACAACACTTAATTACTCAAAATTATTTTACAGGCATTAAATTACAGAACACTGATAACATTTTATTTTAAAGAGAAAGCATTCAGTAATATATATATATATATATATATATATATATATATATATATATATATATATATATATATGATTTATGACGAAAGCACTAATTGTTACATTTCAAATTTTTCAGAAACAAACTAATGTTGTGGTGATTTAAAAATTAATAAGCCGACTTTTTATTTGGATCTTTCTAAATTGGGTAATATGTATTTAGTTCAGAATTTTATGGCATTTAGAAATATTAATTTATATGTGTACGAGGGCTACCTAAAAAGTGCCCAAACAATGTTTTAAACTTGAATTTTTCGTATGTACAGGGTGTGATCAATAAGTTTACAACGATTCGTATACTTAAAAATTTTATTAAGCTGTTGATAACTTTCTTTTCAAGTGTGATTGAACTTGAGTTGTGTATGATTTTGCTGAGTAGGCTATAATCCTATCTTCCACAGTCAGGTAGAAAAGGCACGAAAAGCCTCGCCCCCAACACCCCCAGTTGCAGAAAAGAATACTCAGTATGTACAGAATGTGCCTTCTTCTTTAGCGGAATAACAAAGTCAGTTAAACTCTATCAACCACTTTTGTTGAAACTACAATTTCAGTTTTTTATTTTTAAAGTTATCAATTAGAATGTTCTAAAATTCCTTTTTAATTATTATCTTAACCTCTTAACTCTTATAGGATCCGTTTCAGTATTCTATTTTTGTCTACGTTCGGCAAGTTCGGTTTCTCAACAAATTTACGAATATAATCCATTTTAGTAGTACGGAATAGGTAATATTTATTTACCTTTACTGAACCAGAAAATTAGGCCCTTGTCCTTAGAAGCACCTCCAATTTGAATAGAAATTTTAATTGTTTTGTTCAACTAATAATATATTAGATTTGCTTTTATTACTGTGTTGTTCCATAAATCTTTGTGCATATGTGTAAGTGTGTTTTATACTTACAGTTCAATATAGGAAAGATAGGGCAATGTAATCCTTATGGCAGTTTTTTTGCCATTATTTCCGCTTCTTGACAATAACCGTCGATGGCACTTTTACTTAAGAAGTAAAAGGTTGTCAATAAATTTGTTAAATATTTTTGTTGTGTTAGCACTAAGTGCCAATAAATTTATCATGTTATTTTTTTCATTATTTGATGTAATTAATTGGCATTGTCATTTGAAAGTTATTATAAAATTCAACCGAACTTAACCCTTGTTCTTATCAATAAGAGAATAATTAATATTCATAATGTACTAAAAGTTAAATGATTATCTAACGGCATAATGGAATTTGTTTTTGTTTCACATTATGCAAAACAAACTACTCTTAATTGGTTTATAATAATCTCTACCACATTTTATTGGCAAGCCACAGTCGCCATTACAAAATCATTCGACCGTGTTTACGTTTGTTGTGAGTATTTGAAATGTCCCTTCGATTGAGAATCCCTCCGACTGTAAAATACGCGCTGTAATTCGTTTTCTTAATGCTAAAGACATGACAGCGGCTGAAATCTATCGTCAAATCAGTGAAGTGTAGGGAGAAAACAGTATGAGCTATGGAATGGTACGGAAATGGGTGAGAGCCTTTAAAGATGGCCGTACGAGTGTGCATGATGAGGACCGAAGTGGGCGACTTTCAATTATTATTGACGGAAAGTTGATGAACACGTGAGAGGGAACAGACGATTTACGATTTTGCCGTTATCTAAAGAGTTTCCTGTAATGTCAAGAGGTGTGCTTTATGAAATTGTAACAGAACGTTTAAATTATGAAAGTTATGCTCACTCTGGGTAAAATGCTGACTGATGTGCACAAAAGCAAACGTTTAGCCAGTTGTCACAGGCGACGAATCATAGGTGGCTTACGTTACACCAGAATCAAAGCAGCAATCCATGGAATTCAACGTCACCCAAAAAGTTCAAACACAATTTCAGCAAGCAAAATCATGTTTACTGTTTTTTTGGGACAGGAATGGGGTGTTGCTTATGGATTTTTTGCCTCTTAGTGATACAATAATTCAAAACAAAAGGCGTGGCATGCTGGGTAAGGGAATCGTTTTGCTGCATGGCAATGTCCGTCCACACTTGGCGAATCAAACTCATAAACGGATCGAATCATTTGGTTGGAAACAACTTGATCACCCTCCGTACAGCCACGATCTAGCGCCTAGTGATGAAAAAAATTGCGTAAAACACGTAATAGAAGAAGAATCAGTAATGTGGAAGATTGACAATCTAATGGATGGAGTTCCAACAATTATAAATATTAATGGTGATACTAGCGACAGTAATGATTTACTTAGTGACATTGAAGACAGCGAGTGAAAAGAATAATACTTAAAGTAATTATTTATTTATAAATTCATTTTCTATGTATCAAAAGACAGACGAGAACAAATAAATGTTATTAAAATTATTATGTGTACCTATTTAAAAAATCTGTTGTAATGTTTAAGTAATTTAATAATACCTAATTATTATTATTAGTATACATAAAATACTTACGGTTAACGTCGTTATAATAAATGAGTTATTTCAAATATTAGTTAACTTAGAAAATTTTGGTCTTTGTAATACTGTTATATTGTTACTTTTGCTCGGGTCTAATTACCCGTAAAATACTTTTAAAATAAAAAATTAAATATTCTTAAGATTATTTTATTATAAAACACAATATTTACAGAATTGTTTGAATAATCTGACAAAATTGTGAATCGTAGGTGGGAAGCTATTAGCGGCGTTCACATGTAGACACAATAACTCATTCTAGGAACGTCCCGTTTCAGTCGCGAGTTTTGTAGAGAGGATTGGATCGTGGCGCGCTAAGTTCGTTGCATTAGAAATTGACAAGGTTTTGTCCTTCATTCTTTCGCACGGTTTAAAACTGTAAGGGTAGATCCTGTGTGTGTGAATACTAAAAGTGTCTAGTATCCCTCGCGATCGGCGTGGCGTTTGGATTTTCAGGTAAACTTGAAATTTTTGTTGAGGCTACGTTATTTAATGATAACTTTCAATTCGAAGGATGGATATTGGCGAGAAAAGAGTTATTGTCATCGCCGCTATGTATACTTACAGCAAAATTGTACAAAACAAGTGCAAATAGCGTTATATAGGGACAGAATGGGTTAAAAATGGAAAAAAAGGTCGGAATAAGTACGGTCATATGCCACTGGTTCAGGAACTGAAAGAAAATTATCCTGATGATTACAGGAATTATCTAAGAATCGATTCCCAAACATTTGATAAATTATTGGCAATGATTGCACCCAAGGTTATGAAACAGGATACAGTGATGAGGCAGAGCATTCCACCAGAGGAGAGATTAGCGGCAACAGGACGTTCCTTACAGGACTTAAAATTTAGTACGGGAATTGGCGATTCGACTCTTTGTGATCTTATTCCAGAAACTTGTCAAGCCATATACGAGTCCTTGAAAGATGAGTACATGAAGGTAAATTATATTAGTAGTAAACGTATTGTTTTCAAGGCATCTTATGTTCGTATCCCATTTTTAAGTTATTTTGAAACGTTAAACATTTGTTTGCTCTTCCACCTGACGCTGAAACCATTATCTATAATAAAAGCGAACAAATTACTTTACATGTTTGATAATCAAGAACTTTTAATTTCTAATGGGTGAAATAAATTGAAAAACAACTTATGATTATGAAAATAAACTTTATTTCAATAACAAAAATACAAAAAAAAACAACGTAACTTAACTTTTCAGTAATTATTACTCGAGTTCGGATATTAATGATTGCTTATAAAATCATTGGATCTCTCGTAGAATAAAGTGACAGTAGGTCTGGACCCATCTAAGTCCAGAATGAGCTGAGTTTGGGAATTAGCTGCAGCTGCTGTGTGTTGAGGAAATTGACTGGATTCATGCAATGAATTATTTATTAGTTAATATATTTTGCGAAAATTGTCTCAACCCTACTGTATACAAAACGTCTCCAGAAGTGTATGAAAATGCACTAGGTGGATGTGAAGTGCTACTGCTGTAACTTGGCGTGAGAAGTGACACTTTGTCGGGTCCATCAGATAGACTGGTTTTATATGTTAAGGTGCCTAATAACCCCCTTATCAATGCCTGATTGATAATACTCTCAGCAAATATTGCTTGAGTCGGTTCCATCCTTTGCAATTTGTTGCAATGCTAACTCCTATATCATCAAACTCTGTGAGAGGCAAACTTCTTTGAGAGCCCAATGCTGTTTTGCATAAATAAAAAAATTCTTTTGTTTCCGTTGATGCATTCGGCCTTTTCTTCCCTATTTGATAATCCTTCTTTTTCGACGTACAAGTAGTATTTTATGCAATCTAAAAAATAACTTGTTTTAGTTTAATTAGTGCTTTTATTTCCAGCTCCCTACTAGCAAAGAGGAATGGATGGATATTGCAACAGGATTCAGAATAGATTATAACGTCTCTTTCTTTACAATAATTAAATTTAAAAGTGTTCAATTTAATTTGCCTCGGTCTAGCTCAAATCGGGGGTGGTTCGTACCGTGGTTCTCAACACTGTACACTTTGAATATATTGTTTGACAAAACTAAGATAATCTAACGTACAGGAAATAAATTAACAATAATACAACAAAACAAATCTTATTGGGTGTTATCCGGGATGTCCTGGTTAGCAGCGCCCGTTTGGCTGTCCCCTGCGGACGGTAGTGGTTGTTACTGGATCGTGAGCCGTTTCTGTGGAAATATAAATTATTGTGGTTCAATTGCTGGTGTTATGACCCAAAAATCCTACTAATGACGATATAATTTTGTTTATATGACCGTTCAGGCCGGCCCTGTACACGGTAGCCTGGTATTTGTTCAGGTGGCGCTAGGTGAAATTCTATCTCTTAGATAAGCTGGGGCAACGATCGCGTTGGTGTCTTTAAGCAGGTCAAAGAGAAAATCAATAATTTAAGGTAACCTTGGTGCGCATAACTATTCTTATACGTCATTTGGCTTTCAGACTGACTGGATATGTGTGCTCAGTACTTGGAATGCTTTATACAGGATAGGTTACTATTTACATGTGTTAAATGCAACTTGCACGTACGCGTTTAATTATCTACCCTAACTAAACAAGCTGATCTCAGGATTTCTTAATTAATGGAGAACGTATTTACAGTAATGAAATGAATATCTAACATTTAATTATGCCCGGAAATAAATGTATTAATTATTTATTATTAGAAAAACGTCTGTTTTTGTTAAACGCGTATACTTTTCGTATGAGCGAAACTTATTCTAACTAACAAATACAGGGAAGACGGGGTTTATCACGATCTTTTACGTTAATTATTATTAAAGATTGGTTCTTTATTAATTGTTATAAACGAATTAATAGGAGGCGAGTTTACACGCGGGTGATCTCTACGAATGCGGCTTCTGGTATTGAGATTACCTTTAGGTCAAGGCGTCGCTTGTTTGTATTGCTAATTTTCCTCAAGATCTGGTCGGTGTATTGTATGTGTAATGTATGTGTAATATCTGGTTAATAGATAGCCCTTCTTAAGATTCTGGGTCCAGCCCGTCGGCTGCTGTACCAAGGATCTCCGAATTTGAGCTTCTTGCCGCTGGAGTAAGTGGAAGATCTTCTGGGCGTTGTAAGTCCTGGTTTGTGTATGTGCCGAAGGTAACTTCAGGCTATCTAGAGTGTGTATGAATGCAGAAGGTAACTTCTGGTTATACAGCCCGGCGTATACTTCTAGTGTGTGTACTGGAACGGTTAGATAACTTCCGGCTATACAGCCCGTCGTTTCTCTAGGTGTCTGGTGTAATGTTTTGGAGAAGTGGTGCAACAAAACTTACGTGCGGTTAACCTTAACGTATCTCAACCAGCAGTTTGATTGTACAAAGCTGATTTACTGGTGACGGCGGCGAAGTAACGCGACTAAAGATGCACGATGATTCAGGATAAACGGATGCGGTAATCGGCAGGTCGGCGACGTATACAACGAAACTAACTACGGCAGACGCACGGTCTGGATCTCGGTTCTGACTGCTGAAGACGCGAGCGTGACAGGATAGCGGAGTCGCGAAGGATCAAGTAGTCGCGATGAAGTAGCGCGATAAAATTAGCGACAGGTGATCGCGATGAAGTAGCGCGATAAAAAGTAGGATTTCTTCCGGTTGCGTCGCGGTTTTTATAGCTGATTCGCGGTGGGTTGATCCGGCTTCTATGCAGGGGCCCTCTGGCTGTGATTGGCTGAGGGTTCTCGGACGTAATAGCATTTTATGCTTTTTAATATCTACGTCGGAGAGGATTGAAATTAATTATTTATGGTGCAATATCGCGCAATCTTTTGTAATGGGTACAACTTTACCTATCTTGATTACTGTAGGGCAATTAAAAAAATAATTAATTACATAAATTTTAGTAAAGTTAAGCTGGATCTTTACAAGATGGCAATTTATAAATTGTGGCGGTGCTTTAGATGGAAAGCATATTAGGATTGTGCCTCCACTTAATTCAGGAGCGCAATATTACTATTATACAAATTTCTATTCAATTGTTTAAATGCCCTGGTGAATTCAAAGCACGAATTCATTTTTGTTGATGTAGGGAAAAACGGTAGACTTTCAGATGGCGGCGTGATTGAATATACCGGGTCTTACAGAAAGTTAATGAAGTCGAAACTAAATTTACCAGATAAAACTGAAACAACAAATAATTTATCCTATGTGTTCCTTGGAGACGAAGCATTTTCTCTACAAGAACATTTACTCAAACAATTTCCACAAAAGGACCTGAATTACCAGAAAAGGATCTTTAATTATAGATTATCTCGAGCTAGGAACGTGTTAGAAAATGCATTTGGCCAAATTGCAGCTAAATTCAGAATTCTACATATGGCAATAGACATGGCTCCAACTAAAATAATATATGTAGTATTGGCTATTTACACACTATCAATTTTTTGTTGAAACTAAAAACGCCATATGCAACTAAGTCAACGTTTGGTAATTATAATACTGATGGGAGACTGGAGAAGCGAAAGTGTGCAACTGACTAGTCTTCAATTAGGTACACCAAGAAATCCTAGTTCATTAGCAAAAAAGGTCCGTGAAGCTTGTATGAATGATTTCAATAGGAATGGACGGATAGAGTTTCAAGACAAAATGCTTCAGAAAGGAAAAGCATAGAACACGAAATAATGTAACGCGCTTCTCATAGTGGTTAACTTTTTTTCAAGAAAATAGGTACTACTTAATTGGCTAAATGTATGTAATGTTCCAAAATAAATCCTGTATAAACCTCTTCCAATATTTTTCTTTATATCCAATGGAGGTACAGGCTGCTCCGAAATTAACACTTCCTGTTTAGAATCTTGCTCTAGCTCCTCCGCAATATTATCTGTCTCTAAGTTACTTATACTGTTTGTGGGCTTTTCCTGATCCTTCGTGAAGAGTAACAAATCATAATCCCACAATGAATATACGTAAACATCATCAGAGGAGGCACCAATTCTTTTTGATTCTTCTACCTTTTTCACCTCCTTTCGAAAAGATCCTCGTAAGCTCTGAATTCATACTCTTACACAGCTTCAACAATTTTTCGTATGCTTCGTTCTTCAGATTTTTGTTAGTGTATTCTTTTCAACTTATTTTCCACAAACACGCATGACTCTAAGATTCTTCTGGGAAGTTTACCATAAAATCTTCCATCCAGTATCGGGTGTCAGCCATTTTACTAAACAAAAACGCTGCGCGCCAACAATGTAGGTACACAAATTGCAGCTACGCGCGAGTCTCGCATGGTTTTATCGCACTGCGCATCATACGTTCTTAGCATTTGCATGTATCACCGTTCACACACAGACACATGCAATCACGAGCGATTGGAACGGGACGTTCCAAGAATGAGTGATTGCATGTATGTGTAAACCCCGCTATTGGATTAAGTGCTACCATTGAAAGTAAACACAATAGTATGATTTGTTTACTTCCAACGAGTTCCGTGTGAAATCTGGTTTGAATGCTTTCCATTTAACCGTATACTGAACTCTTAAGTATGAAATAAACTGTAGTGCTGCTCCAAAATATCACTTAAATGGCAAAAAAATCATTTAGTGCTTTCAATAAACAAAATTAGAACAGTATCTTTGTTACCAAATACAGCCTACCGTATGATTTATCATACAGTATTGTCACTATTCGCCGGGATCGTACAGAAAAGGCTCCACTAAAAGATTTGAAAAAAGGAACTTCGTGGTGCCTACCACAGCCTAAAAGATGCCATACATAGTATCACAATAACATGACATGACAACAGTTAGGTAAATATTGCTACTAATATTAAATCTGAAGAAATTACTGCAACTAAAGGAACATGTTAAAAATGGTCCATAGAACAAAAGAAACATATTGGTATTAGTCAACCGACTCTTATAAACCTGCACAACTGAATAGGAAGAAAAGATGTCTTTGATATTAGAATTAGATCCAGGAAGTGGCACTGGCCATAGATTCTGTTTAAATGGAGCCGTAGTATATATGCGGATGCTATATCGTTATGATGATCCAAAAATGCCTCTTCTTCAACTTGTCCGACAAATTGTATTATCAACATTGGCTACGCCTGAACTACCGACTGGGCCAATACCAAGGCGGTCTATAAACGTGTTGCAAAAAATAAGATTTGATAGACTGGACCACTTGGTTGACAAAATCAGTACTCAGCTACGTTGTGCATGTTGCGGTAATAATATCCATTATCATTAGCATTTATAATGAAAACTTAAACTCACTTATTAAACTAACTAAATCAGATTTCTGGATTCTAGAATTTATACAGGGTATCACTTTTTTTCAGAAACGATAGAGGACGCTTAAAGAAACATTTTTTTATTAATAAACTAGTGCCCGGAAATTTCTTGGTGTCGAGATAAAATGAAAGAAAGTGTAGCAACCTATGAAAAACAACACAGCAGTTGCTGTTGTTGTCATTTTACATGTGTCACAAATTATTCCGTATTTAGATGAATGTGTTTAATTGTCATTTTACTTGTCACAAATGAGTACTTATTAGATCAATTAGTGTTGATTGAAAATGCATAATTTTACAAATATTGAATTAGCAGACATGCATATGGCTTACGGTAATGCTAAAGAAGCAAGGTGAATTTATGTGGAACAGCATCCTCAACGTCATATTTCCTGTCATACATCATTTTCAAGATTGAAGCAGCGTATTCGAGATATTAGTGAATTTCAAGTAAAGAAAATAGATTCGGGAGTCAATTGTACCGTCCGAAATGTTGACTGTGAGGACCAAGTTTTGCAACAACTTGAAAATAATCCGAAAACAAGCGGTCGTGCCATTGTCGATGCGATGAATACAAGCCATCCATCTGTATGGAGGGTATTAAAGGAATACCAGAAGCATGCGTTTCACATTCAAAAAGTGCGATCGTAAATTCCAGCCGATTATCCCAACAGAGTTCAATTTGGTTTTTGAATAACATTAGCGACGAACCAAGATTACCTAGGAGTGTATTGTGGACAGACGGGGCATGTTTTACAAGAGATGGCTATTTTAATACAGACTATAGTCACATTTGGAGCGAAGAAAATTCTCACGCCGTTCGCAGGTCATCAATGGAAATTCTCTGTTAATATTTGGGCTGGGATTGCTGACAATTATTTAGGGGGCCATACTTACTGCTTGCATGGTTAGATGATTTGGTGTATAGGATATTTCTAGAACATACTCTACCAGAATTGTTTGAAAATGTCCAACTTAATATTCGAAGAAATATTGTTTTCCAGCATGATGGTACACTAACACACTGCAACATCCGCGGTATCAGGTCTAATCTTAATGCTATTCACCAACATCTTGAACACTTACAACCTGATATATTATTTCTATCTGAAACACAAGTCTCCTCGGAAAGCTCCGAGTCACCCGACTTGCAATTTCCTCAATACCATCTTCACTCTAAGTTTTGATATAAAGGAGGCGTATGTGCGTACATCAAGGACAGAATTGCTTGCAAGAGGGTTTCTTCCTTAGAAAATAAAAATTTTCACGTGATTTGGTTTAAACATTCTGGTCCTAATTTTGTGAAATTCTACTGTTGCATTTATAGGTCTCCTAATGACAGCAACTTTCAAGACTTTTTCGATTACCTTAGTATGAAAGTTGACTATCTCCTGTCTCAGTTTCCATCTTGCGATATTTCATTTGTAGGCGATTTCAATGTTCATAACTCTAATTGGCTTCAATTTTCATCTACTACAAATCCCGCTGGTCATAGTGCAGAAACATTTGCTATTTCATGTGATCTCATACAAATGATTTCTGAACCCACACGAATCCCTGATAACCCTAACCATACTCCACATCTTCTAGATCTCTTTCTTACATCAAACCCTCTTGTTTATAAAACTTCCGTTCTTTCGCCTTTAGGTCTTTCCGACCATTGTCTAATAAAAATCATTTCTACTGTACCTAATTCCATTGTTGCTCGCAAAACCGATAGAACCTTGTGATGTTTTAAGTCAGCTCGATGGAGTGATTTACGGGATTTCTTTGCAACCTTTCCATGGCGTGAATATTGTTTTAAGTCGTCCTCTTCTTCGGACATCGCTCTTTCAGTATCCTCATGGGAATGGAGTTATACATTCCGAAAAAACAGTACCGTGTAGGTCATTCACGTTCCCAACCCTGGTTCAATAAGGCTTGTTCTGATGCAATATCTTTAAAAAATAAATGTTACATTAAATGGAAATCTAATAAATCGGTTGACAGTCATGTAGAATACGTTGGTGCTAGAAATATCTGCAAAAGTGTCATCACTAAAACTAAAAAGTTGTTCGAACAACGAAAATGCAATGAACTAGCTACATCTCCTTTACGCAGTCGTAAATTTTGGTCTTTAGCAAAAGCCATTAGTAAAAACTTTCGAACATCTTCATTCCCCCCCCTGACATCTATTGACGGATCGGTAGTTGCTGATTCTGTAGACAAAGCCAACGTTTTTGTGGATTTGTTTGCATCAAACTCGTGTCTCAATGATTCTGGAAAAGATGTGCCCCTAGTCAACTCTTCCTGATACGTTATGAAGCAATTCATTATCGGTACAAGCTCTTGGAATCGATCATCAGTAGGCTTGATCTCAATAAGGCGACTGGCCCAGACGGTATCCCAGCTATTGTCTTAAAGAAATGTTCCCCCGAACTAGTACCAGTCCTATCTAAGCTCTATACGATCTCTATATCTTCTGGGGAATTCCCTTCATCATGGAAGTTAGCAAATGTTCAATCTATTCCCAAAAAAGGTGATAAGACCGATTCCTCAAATTACAGACCAATTGCCATCACTTCCATTTTGTCTAAAATCATGGAAAAAGCCATCAACCAGCAACTGCTCACGTTCCTTGAAACTAACAAACTCCTTAGTGACCACCAATATGGGTTTAGGCAAAGTCGTTCAACAGGCGATCTTCTTTCATATGTGACCCAAGTTTGGAACAATACAGTAGAGCAGTCCGGTGAAACAGTTGTAGTCGCTTCAGATATCTCAAAGGCATTTGACCAAGTTTGGCATAAGTGTTTACTTGTCAAACTCACCTCGTTTGGGTTAAACGATACGCTCATCAACTGGGTTTCTAGTTTCCTTGATAAAAGACGAATACGTGTCGTAGTTGATGGCTTTTTTTCAAAAGAAGTTAGCATTAACGCGGGCGTACCACAGGGATCCGTTATAGCGCCTACACTTTTTCTGCTGTACTTAACGACCTTATTTCTTCAACAACTAAACCCATCCATTGCTTTGCTGACGATAGCACTCTTCACTGTAGTTCATCTCAGTCTACTCATAGTGATAATCCACCTTCTATGTCAAATCAAGAAATTACAGCTGAAATGGCAAATTCAATCAACAAAGACATTCAACGTATTCTCGAATGGGGAAGCAATAATCTAGTTAAATTTAATGCTAACAAAACTCAGTGTTGCCTTATGTCCGCCAAAAAAGATCGATCATTTCCTGTTGTAAGTATGAATGGCTCAGTTCTTAAGTTTTCAGACTCTATTACTCTGTTGGATATGACTGTATCTTCAAATCTCTCATGGGTTGACCATCTACTGTCAGCTACCAAAACAGCTGCTCGTAAAATAGGCTTTTTGTACAGATCTAAGCAGTACTTTACTTCTCGACAACTCCTTTTGCTGTATAAGGCCCAAATTCGGCCTCATCTGGAATATAATTCTCACCTTTGGGTTAGTGCTCCCCAATACGCTCTCGATATCGTTGATAGTATTCAAAAGAGAGCGATTAGGCTTATAAATGACCCGTCCTTAACTTCTCACATACAGTCCCTTGAGCATAGAAGGATGGTTTCAGTTCTTTCTTTGTATTATCGTTATTACAACGGCTATTGTGCTGGTGAATTACATTCTTTGATACCATCTCCGGCTATCTTTGCGAGAAACACTGGGTTCGCTCATTCACATCATCAGTATGCAGTTCAAATCTCCACTTGTCGTACCAAACGGGCGCAATCCACATTTTTCTACACGGCTTCTAAGCTCTGGAATGATCTCCCTAGTTCCTGTTTTCCTCTCACTTATGATATGAGAAAATTTAAGGTAGCTGTTCATAGGCATCTATTGGCAATTCATTATCCCTCTATCCATCCTCCTAAGTGTTCCTGAGTGCTTTAGGACGATAGGCCTTGTTTAGCCTGTTCAGGTCCACAATCATAAAAAAAAACACACTTTGGATTTAATTGCCGAAATTATCTAAATGCACAATTTCCAAATGAATGGATCGGGAAGAGGTGGGCCGATTTTTTGGCCTGCACGTTCACCAGATATGACTCCAGTTAATTTTGGTATTTTGGGTCATATTAAATCACTGGTTTATGAGTTAGTGGCTCGAATTGTTCTGGCGTTACGATATTAATGAACATCCGCAGTTATTTCGAAGAATTCGGCAGTCGATTACACTTCATTATAAGTTGTGTTTCGAAATTGGTTCTTTTTAAAGATTTCTAGTTCATCTCGGCACTAAGAAATTTCCGGACACTAGTTTATTAATAAAATATCTGGTGTGGAACACAACACTACATTCCAATCTACAAAATCGATATTAAAAGATCTGAAATAATTTTAATTTCAATTTTTTTAGATAACTATGCAACCTCCTTTTTATACGTTAATTTGTTAATTAATTAAATTTTCTTCAAAAAATGCGTCCACTTTTTTTTTACAAAACTAATCGTTATTCAGATAACGAAAAAATTAACACTCAAATTATACCTTAGGAATTTTTTTGCCACGAAATTACGCGTCCTATCAAAAAATTGCATAGAATATAATTAATTGATACGTTTAAGGTCTATACCTAGGTATTTTTATATCTTTGAAACAACAGCTGTTTTAGAAATATTTGATAAAAACCAATAACTGACCCTAATAAACCCCCCTCACCGCTACTGGATTTATCCCAAAATCTAACCAGCTCTAAGCCAAATGAAAACACGCTAAAATACGAAATTTTAAGTACGTAAGTATTTTCGTTCTGTAGTTATCGTGGATACTAACATACATCCATATCCACACACACGCGCACACGCACACGCACACGCACACGCACGGCACGCTCACGCACACGCGCGCACACACGCACCCACGCACCCACGCACCCACGCACCCATGCACACACACACACACGCACATACGCACTCACGCACACAAGCACATACCCACACACGCACACACGCATACACGCACACACGCACACACGCACACGCGCACACACGCACACACGCACACACGCACACACGACACACGCACACACGCACACACGCACACACGCACACACGCACACACGCACACACGCACACACGCACACACGCACACACGCACACACGCACACACGCACACACGCACACACGCAACACGCACGCACGCACGCACGCACACGCACACACGCGCACGCGCGCACGCGCGCACACGCGCACACGCGCACACGCACACACGACACACGCGCACACGCACACACACACGCACACACGCACACGCGCACACGCACACGACACACGCACACACGCACACAGCACACGCACACCACACACGCACACACGCACACACGCACACACGCACACACGCACACACGGACACACGTACACACGCACACACATACACGCACACACGCACACACGCACACACGCAAACAAGCACGCACGCACGCGCGCCCGCACTCACGCACTCACGCACTCACGTCTTCTATCATTTATGAAAATTAGGAAAATTAGAAGTTATTTTGTGAGACCCTGTATATAACTAAGGAATATTATTTTAAGGCATATACATCCGTATTATCTTTGAACAAAATTTGACCATCTTTAGTTCAACATTTATTTTTCCTGTGGGTCTGTTGCGTATCAAGTAATTCTTTGCGTCTGAAAATAGTGAAGCTCTTCTCTCTTCTCGTAATACAAACTTGGTACCTTTTTTATCAATACATAGTAGCTGTATTGTAGTAAATTAGTAAATAAGGAAAATAGTGAGATTTTGTAAAAACCTTTTCGACATACAAATACAGAAACTAACCGACGAATAAACATTTCTAAACACAGAAAGATAATTCCACATATGCTTTTTGTGTGGCCAAAAATAGAATAAAGTAACATCGCATTAACAAAACGTACTTGCTAACTTATTGTGAAGCGTATTATATTACGTAACCTTATTCTGATGTCATGTTATAAAACTAGATTATTATTATTAAATTGGTAATGAACTTAATATTAATAAGGTCTAGGCAAACTAATGGGTGGTAAGATGAGAAAAGTCATGGCAGTATATAAAGATTAATGATTTAAAAACCACTTTTGGTTTCTAAGCTTATGCTTAAAGCCATTGTGAAGTTTTTAGGTAGGAGTTGATGATTTATTTAACTTTTAGTATAAATAGTTATGTCATTGTATCGATGATTTATGTATTGTAATAAATTGAATTGGCATACGTCAAATTTCGATTTCATCTCATTTTATTTATACAATTCTATCATTAATTATTTTGTCTTGTTCTATACAAACACTGTAATTAAGAAATGCGGATATATTTCTGACCTTCATCGATGCATTTTTGAAATACCATCTTTTTTTCACAAAAAAGTTTTTGTTTTAAAGTGGCGTAATCTTCTAAAGTTGTTAGATTACGTATTTTTAAACGAAATCGAGAGGTTTAAAACGCTCTAGCCCCATCGAATTTTAAAATAGGAACTATCTGAAACGTTGACATGCTTTTGCTGGAGGAAATAATAAATGTACATAAAACCTCAAAATAATTGTTGTAACGGTATATACAACCTGCAAATATTTCTATTGTTTGTTGTTCCAGTGATTTAATTCAATAATAAAAAGAGTAAAATTCTTTTATTACTATGTCAAATTTAGTACTATTCAAAGCATTGTGATGTACAACATTGTGACGTATAACATTTATGATTAACGAAGTAAAATATGTAGATAAATGTCATTTACATACTACAATTATTTAAAACAAGATTATTGGAAGGTGTTTGCTTTATTGCGTCAATCGATGCTGATCTTTCAAAGGCATATGAACTTACAAACGCAGCTTAAAATAAGCAAACCTCAACATTATTTCCATTTACAGAATTAACTTCTACTATAGTAACTGATATTAATATTAATATGAATTATTACCGTTTTAACACAATGGCAGTAGATTGTTACCTCTGGTTTTTTAATTTTACACCTTGCGTATGAACGTCCTCACAATTTTGTACAGATTTTATGTGACAAGATTTCATTAAATTTCCTTTTTCCAAAATACTTATTTTTCAGGTCTTTTAATGGTGTATTTTTATATTTATCTATTAAATAAACCTATACGTTTCGATAATAATTAACTATCGTCCTCAGTAATGGAAATATCTTTAAGAGTTGCTTAAGATGTTCGTATAAATTTAAAAAATATGATTAGAAGGGGTTCAGCAAGCTCCGATGTAGTATTTAATTCCGACCCCTGGATGGTAGTCAACCGCAGACACGTTTAATGTATCTTAGTTCATCTTAGTCCATCTTAATTGCCGGCTTCTTTTTAGGAGTAATTTTCAAACCCTTGACATATTTATGGTCTTCTCCCCCAGCCATTTTCAACCCCTTGATGACATATTTATGGTCCTCTTCTCGCAATTAGAGCCCTTTTGGCAGTGTATTAAGAGTCCAGCGCCTGGAGGGCAGGTAACCATACGTCCACCTGATTGATCGTGCGCGCGCATAAGGCAGACTACATCTCCTGGTTGCTTGTCGACCATTTTGTTTTGTCGGTCATTTTTGTAATTGTTATGGCGGGAAATTTGAAATGGTATTCTAATAAGGGGACCCTCATACTATCTCATAGGACAGGTATAGGACTCCTGAACTTGTTCTGAGGTGTTCGTCCCCTTGTCGGAAAAACTTGAAATCTGAGATAGTATTCTAATAAGTAACCAGTATAGTACCTCATAAGACATCTATAGGTCTCCGGAACCTGTTGCTAGGTTTTCGCTCCTTGTTATGCCACCCTGATTGTTTGTGACGCTATCTACTGCTGCAATTTTAAAACTAATGAATGTTTTCTGTAATAAAGTTTGATCCAAACCAGTCTCAGACCAATATCAATCAAATTAATCGATCAAGTAAATCAAATCAATTTCAATCAAATACATAGACAGAGCTTTAATTACAACCTAGTTTTAAGCCGCCAAATAATATAGAACTGAATTCAAAATAAAGTACTCAGCGGTTTTCCACATTAACATCCTCTCAATATTCAAATACCTCTAACGAGTTTGGAAAACCTACTGATTAGATAATTACATAAAAAGCAAACATACCTTAAATATACAATTATCATGTTCACGTTCTTTTGTGTGTACAGCGTGGAAATTTCCCAGTTATGTAATCAATAAAAATATAATTTCACTATTAAAATACCTCTAATGTGTCTGGAAAAAACCACTAATGGAATAGTTACATAAAAGACAAAAAAGTCGACTTTCATTACCAATTTCGATAATGCACTTCATCTTTTATGTAACTAACTAACTAACTCGAAAAGTCACTAGTTTTGACAAACTGTTATGGCGGGGAATTTGAAATAGTATGGTCCCACATAGGGATTCTGAACCCTTGGGTGTTCGTTGAAACTTGCGTCTTGTTTTCTGTATCTAGGTTCCTCTATCTGAAACAAGTTTCAAGCTAGAATCATACGTGACAGTTGCTCTAAGTCGTAACTAAAACCATTAAAGTACTAAAACTCTGTCTATCTATCAGAGCAGAATTAAAGAAAAACAAGAATTATACAATAAATTAATTATTTCATTATTTGAATTTTGAAGTTTTTGACGGAATAGAATAACTTTCCCCTAGGGAGGGGGGGAGTTTAAAATGCTCTGGTATGGGTATTAAATAACACAACATTATATGCTCTATGTTTCGCAGAACATCCAGTAATAGTCGTCCAATACTACGATAAACTGAGTTAGACGGCAAAGAGATTGAAAGAGGAATATATAGAGAAGGAGGTTTAAAAGTTAATAAATACAACGGTGTATATCAAATGGCCATCCAAATTAAATGAGAATAAAGCATTTAGAGGTAGGGAAGAGCAAAGCATATCTAGGAGAGAAATAATAACGAACAAAATAGTGAAAGAAATTATAAGAATAAAAGAAATTATCACAGTCGACATAAGGAACAGATAACTGGTGTCCTACGATCATATGCAGATGATGGACAATAGCAGAAATAGGAGAAGAAAAAGTAAGAAGAGCAGGAAGATCCGGAAAAAGTTCAAGATAAGCTATTGGTAGAGAAATAAAAGAAAGCGATTCGGAAGAAAGTAGTAACCCAAGGACGATCCTAACTCGAAAAGTCACTAGATTTAAAAAAGTCACTATAAAAGTCACTAGATTTGCAATGTCACATTGGGGGTCAGATGGTGGCTGGTTCGCGTCCTCGCTAAAATTTGGTTGTATCATAACTAAAAACAGTTGGTGCATGTCTTCAGTAAAAGGTGGTCGCGTCATAGCTAAAAATAGTTGGTTCGCGTGTTGGCTAAAAAGTATAGTGACAGCACCATCATTGAAAATAGCTAATGCGAGTCATCATTAAAAAGTAGTAGGTACCAAACACCTGTGTGGTTTGAATCTCTGCTATGCAAATATGTCACAAAGGAAATAACCAGATATCTGTGGTTCGTATTTGTGCTAGACACACGTAACTAGAAAGCTAACTAGATGTGAGGTTTATAACAAGCAAACATAAATAATTACGTTCCCATAAGAGGTGGCATTTCTACTCTCATCACTGTTTCACGTTTTATTGCACTAAAAAGGGCTATTGTTAATATTAAAAATTAAGATAAATTTTGTTTCCAGTGGTCGGAGGTCTCCGCTTTGTATCCTGCAAACAAAAAACCCCGATAGAAAAGGAAGCTATCTCCATATCGATGAGGTATTGAATCGAGGCAAGATTAAATTTCCCATTCAATTAACAGATGCAAAAAAATTTGAAAAACTAAATCGTCTATTCCTAAAATTATACGGCACAGTAAAAAAGCATTAATGCCATTCATGATAAGTGCTAATCACAACCATGATTTTCCCACGATAAATTTATTAGTACTCTTCTCGAATGAGAACGGTGTAAAAGGAGCAAACGTCAACAACCAATATTGCCACTTTACGTGGATCAAGAGCATGTCAGCGTTGTTGTCCTCTGAACTTTCCAATCGAGGACACAAAAAATTATTTTGTAACATATGCTTAAATAATTTTTTCTCTAACACTCTGTTACTGAAACACTCCACTAACTGCTGCCAAATAAATAAATGCTCGGTATAAGATTGCCCAACGAAAACCAAAAATATTTACAGTTTACGCACTATTCATATAAGGAAAAGGTTCCTTTTGTTATTTACGCAGATATTGAGAGTAATTTAGAAAAATGTTCCAATTCTCCACATGTTGGTGGTGCAAACATAAAATTGTTTCAAAACCATATACCTTTAAGTGTTACGTTTTATCTCAAGTGCTCTTACGATGATTCTTTATCAAATTTTTTCTGCTATGGAGGGGCAGATTGCTTGAGGTGGTTTACCAATCAGTGCAAATACGGTCAATTCAATTGTTGCTAACGTAATTCCCATGCCACCGTTAATCTTGGTTCAACAACAAAATTTTGATGAGGTATACGATCAATCAAATTAAAATTGGTCTCAGTCCCTACGATGACAAACGAGATATAACAGCAAACTCTGTTACAGCTCGTCCTTGGTGTTACAATTCAACTATTTTCGTCTGAATATTTCTCAGTAACGTTTAATTTTGAATTTACATTTCAGATCATGAGCGCCAGTTGGAGCATTCGTTCATAAAAACACGTTCGCATGGAACAGGAAATCGGTCGTGCTACGCGTGTGATATATACAAAATAATTAGAGTTCTATAATGGATATATCATCAACTGAAAACTATTTTTTTTTATTTATGCGATCTTGCAAGACATTGTTCTACCGGACGACTGCTTCAACTGGTGCATCGAAACGTAAAATGTGTGCTCGAATAAAAAAATTACATTACTGTTCAATAAAAAGAGTGAACTGAATAATTTAATTAAGAAAGTTGCAGATGTGTGTAAGATTGTAAATAGCGAATGTATAACTGCTAATCAACTTGAATCCTTTGCCCTATAGCCACACGTCAAAATGTATATACTTGATTTAAGTAAGCCGTTATTTAATGTTCACAGTATCTTAGGTAATTATAAGAATTTGTCGGTAGTTATGAACGACTCTATTTGTACGGCCATCGAATACGCCAACTTTAAGGCTCTGGAAATTGTTTGGAATGTATGCAAGGAGCGGGACATCAAGTACCCTTTTAGACCGTCCGATTACCTTCGTCATAAACGAGCGCACGAAAGGTTACTGGAGAATATTCGCAAAGGTGTTGAAAATCCAAATGCATTCCTTGGATGGACCAAGGGTCCCGACAACCTATTTTGGCCATCAAAGGACCTAACCGAATACCAATAGACGTTATCTTTGGTCTTAAAAATGCATGTAAAGAAAGATACTGTTAAACAAACCTTTGTGAGATAAAATAAAAAACGATATAACTGTATGCCGAGATTTTATTTACAATTAATATGCTTATAAAACCACATTGCTGTCATCGAACAACGAATATTCGTTTAATCCCAACAATTTTACGTACACTTTATTCTTCTTACGTCGAATGACCTTTTCCACCAAGTACACGTCCGTATATTTAGCCTTTTGCAGTTACTGCCCATAAAGTCCATCTAGTATAGGTGTCCCTTTCATATCTTCTAGCAAGTACGTGGCCGGATTGGTTACGCGTACTTTAACAATCATGAAAAGTTCACTCGACCAATTTGGTATATAACCTTTACCAAATATGCTTTTAAATTTACTAATGCGAACTACGTCGCCCACCATGAATCTATCGTTTTTATTAAAGATTTTGAGACTCGAATATACATTGTGTTGTGTTAGCATTTACTTTGCTAGGTTTCATTCCGATCGTTCCATGTTTACGACTATTATATTCTGTAGTTACTTCCTCGAGAAGACTTGCAATCCATACGTATTTTCCACGCAGCCCAAATTTTTTGTTCAGGGCATTCTTGTTGGTCCCAATCACTCTTTCTGCTATGCTCGCCTTTTTCGTGCTGTTCGTCTTCAATCCTCTCGTCCATAGGTATTTAGAGAAATATAACTACTAGCATGTATTTGTAGCCTTTGTTCTGTTTGGCGTAAGGTACAAATTCAGCGAAATCAGATTGTCATAGATTACCGAATACTTTAATAATAGTGCGTCTACGTGGGAAATTTTTGCGTACCGGTTTATATAACTCGTTTACCAGTTATTCCAACCTCTATCAATTTACTTAAAGTTTCATTAGTTGTATTCAAATATGCCTATACTACCTCAACGTAATTACGAACACCATCTATAAGCGACTTTACTAACTGGAGAGAAAGCTCGAGGTAGCCTTTATTTGTGGCATTGGTGTCTTCTTGAGGATCGGCCACCTGTCTTAAACGGTTTCCATTTACATAGAATCTCGTCAGTGCTGTGAGCTTAGTGCATTTTGACGTTCTATGGGATCGTCTACATTACTTAAACGCTGTTTTCCACATTGAACTTATCCTCGGTAATGGAGTATTGCGTTTTTAGCAGTTCATGGAATTGAGCGTGGACGTGGAGGTTTCTCAATATGTCCATCTTCGTATAGTTCTTCCACGATTGCTATGACATCGTTGACGAGTCCAGTATTACCGGTCATTATTCCGCCCATAGGAGTTTCAAATCTTGAATCAATTAATGCGCGTTGTTCCAGTATTTGTATTCAACCGGTCGTCTAATTTCTTTGAATACTGTAAGTTCTTCCCCCTTTTTCTCCTTCACCTCCGCCTTCTCTAGTAACGGTTTAATTATCCCTGTATATTTTTTGGTACGTGTACCATTCAATTGTTAATCCGGGTTGTTAGCACGACGAGCTGCATTAGTTGCAATTAAGATCTGTGTATAGTTCGCTTCATCTTCGCTAGTTATTAGATGTCTGTCTGGTTCATTCATGATTGTTAGGTCATAGCTCGTACCACTGTACCGAACTCCCTTAATAATCAAATCCTTTCCATCTATCTTTACTGATGTCTTGCCAATTGCCCACTTATCGGCGGAAATATCGTAAAGAACTCCATAAGTGGTCTTAATTGCATTCCATGCATCGCTTAACATGCGCTTTACGTATATTCGTGTTAATGGATCACATTGTTCCAGAAATTCTCTCCATTCAAAGGTATTGAGTGAAATAAAATCGGTCGTAGTCGCTACATGTTCTTCTTCCACTTGGGGTGCAATACCTCCAATGACACTAGTCTCGAGGAACCATGGCGTCTCTTGACGCAGATGATTTCTTTAAAAATACGGAAGTCGAGCGAATGGATTAACATAATTACTATCACTTAAAGAAGATAATCTTCATTTGTCAATTCCTCGAAAATGATAAGGTATTGATGGCGTGATGCTATACTGCTGAATCGGCGACTTTTTGCTTTTGATAGGGGACTAATGACGTTTTGATGACGGTTTCACGCATACCTCCTCCGGCTCCATCTTTCGTTTGATCTTTACTAGCGGTTCGATTTTATTTTCGTTGTTTGCAAGTGGCTCAATATGTGGTTTGTAAGCTTTAATGAAATCGATCCTCCTTAAGATGATCATATTTTACTGTATAGCTTTACCAACTTGAATTATACGTTTCGTCAACGCTAATCTTTTATTATCCATCGGTAAGAGGTAACAATTAACAGGTAAACAGATAAACATGCCTCTTTTAAACGGGGTTTGTTTTAAACGGGGTCTGTTTTAAATGATATTACTACGGTATTATATACTGATCAAAGCCTTTCCCAAATCGGCCGTTTTGTACTTCGGCATCCTTATTTATCACCATGAATTCATAGCGATTTCGCCAGCTTTCTGAGCACATCTCTCGAAACAATTTCATGCTTATTATTGGGGCAAATTCAAATCATCCTGTTGGAAGAGCGCTATAAAATTGGTGTTGTCTCTAACCTGCTGTTTGGGAATTTTAGTGTAGGTTTGACTCAAATAGAAACAGTCAATGTTATTATGACGTCCCGCTGAAAAGTATGCCCTAATATGATCTTGTTTTTCGCAAGCGATATCATCAAATATAAAAACCGAATTGGGTTTTACCTCGCTCGGTTCCACAATATCACCATTATCGCTGAAGCAATAATAACCGATATCTTTCATGGGATCAAGAAATTCCCCGAAGAGTCGATATTTTTCCTGATTCAACGATTTCGAGGAGACACACACGTGTTTGAAACGAAGACCGTCCGGTTCGGATAGAAGACTGAGCATAGCGTTTGTTTTCCCACAATTGGAAGGACCACAGATTATAGCACGTACGCTGTTTGGGGACCAAATCATCGAGATTTCCAATAGGTAGTTTTTTTGAGTTTGAACCACTACTGTCATGTTGTTGATGCATGTCTACCTCAAATAAAATTGCACAAATTGTCAATATGATTCTTTATTTTATACATCTAGTATTACAATAAATTGTTATAACATATTATAGTTTCTTCACTTCTCTCGTCAGTGGATTGTATTGCAGCATGGGGTCTTGTAATATGAGGCAATAAGCAACGATACCGGCTTCAACGATTCCATTTCAAGTTTTACATCTACCGTCGAGTGTTTTAGGGATTCATTTTATTTTGAGCAATCCATTACGAATATTGGGCATGTCTTGAATTGCGAATAGTCAAACAATGCACCCTGATGTTGATGATTGTTGGTGGTGTAATAGTCTCATCGAAAATTTAACTAGTTTGGGTAGGCCGTTATGTAATTGTTGACATTGAAATCCCGGTGCATCGCTTCGTATGGCTAACTTTCTGGGTTGAGGTGTAACTTTAGATTGCGAAGATTCACATTATCGAAATCTGCCGCTCTTTCAGTCGTTGAAAACTTTTTCCCCTTTTGAAGAACCACAATTTCCTATCGAGGCTTCTCCAATTGACTGGAAGTTTTAATTCGCCGTATATCCGACTGTGCTTGTTTCAAAGCTGGCAATTAGTATGCAAAATGTGTGCAATGTGTGTTGCATACGTGTAGGACTTACAGTTGACTATATCATAAAGAAGAGAGAACGCATCCGGAGGAAAAAATATAGATAGCACGCGCACGATTTAAGGAGCTGAATAGAATACGCTACAAGTAACAAAGATAAATACATTTTGCGGTCTGTATACCTCTAAAACACATATTCGGAAGTATGGAAGATTAATTGACGAAAGGGAATTGTAATGGTTGTATTTTTATTGATTTGTTGGAATAGACTTAGTTTGGCACTGTCGCTTAGCATCACACGCGGAATCTTCCATTGAATTTTGTTTAGGATTATTTTAGCATCATTTGTGATGCCCTTATAGTAATGAGCATCTCTTCTCGAACGTATTAAAACCAACTCCTGTCGCATATTCACGACAACTTGGTCATAATCTTCCATACTTCCGAATATGTGTTTTAGAGGTATACAGACCGCAAAATGTATTTATCTTTGTTACTTGTAGCGTATTCTATTCAGCTCCTTAAATCGTGCGCGTGCTATCTATATTTTTTCCTCCGGATGCGTTCTCTCTTCTTTATCAACTGTAAGTCCTACACGTATGCAACACACATTGCACACATTTTGCATAAAATATTCATTATTCTTTTTCTATCTTATATATAAACAGTACCTGTACTAACCAAAACAAAGGATGTATTTTTTTCACCCGAAAGTGACCGCCTGCCTCTGGAAAAACGGATACCTGTTTTGGAAAACGAATACCGGTTTTCGGTGTGTTTTGACCTGTTTTTGGAAAAAGGGTACCGATTTTTGATCTGTTTTTTGACCTGTTCGGAGCGGTTTTTTGACCTGTTTTGAAAAACGGGTACCGGTATTTTGATCTGTTTTGAGCTGTTTTAGAACTGATTTGGCTGTTTTTTGGGAAACGGATTCCCGTTTTTGACCTGTGTTTATTTATAATCAATGAAATGTCTTGCAATTATCACGAATTGTGTTTGCAATAATACGATTACTGGACAATAGATTGTTTATATACATTTTCTACATTTAATATATTTAAAACTATGTTTACATCCTTTATGGTACTGTACATTTCTACAATAAACTTATCTAGCTTAATTTTTTACTAACAATGTTTTTGTACTGTTTGGGTGTAAAACAGGAACAATATTGTCAAGGAATGTTTTCAATATTAAAGTATATTTTGCAGTCGCGAAAGTAGTCCAGAACTTCTCTCGGTGGTGGAATATTTCCGAAACTATCATAGTACCATACGCTCCCATCACGTTTCTTGTAACAAACCCAATGACTACCACGCCCTTTTTGGTTATCTAAATTAATAATACCGGCCTCGTTATTCTATAGTAACTTGGGTAGATTGTCTCTTATAAACACATCCCTAAAGTATGGTACATCCATTGCGTGCTTTCTTAGCTCTACATCAGTCAACTACCTTTTCAGTAACTTTTGAAGTTTTTTTTTTATTGTTTTCAAGCACAAAGCCATACTTCCTCTTCACTGATAGGGTTTCGAAAATATTGTCCCGTCACTGCTTCCCAAATAGTAAAATTGCTACCAAGCAATTCCGAACTTTGCTCGTATTCAATGTCCGTCTCCTCCTTTATATTTGACCAATCAATGTGGTTTTCAGTCTCTTGTGAACAAAAAAACTTAATTTCCAGATATGATTGCCACTTGAGTAGCATCTCCAATATTCTCTTTTCATAACGAGGAGCCCGTCTATACATACGATTCGTACAACTGGCGTAAGATATAGGTGCGTACGGAATCCAATTTCAGCATATTTTTTTGAAGAATTGACCTCGAATAAATCATATGATCTACAATCAATTAAACGTTCATCGGTAGGGCTGTTATGCACGGTTTCAGTTGGGGAGAGCACTTGGTAGATGTAGTTGATATGGTAGAACTATTCTCATCATTACAACGCCAACACGAACATGTGAAGCAGTTATTACAGCTATTCTTGCTATCCATATAAAATCTTTTCAAATTCATTCGAGTGGACTTGCATTGACGACAACAACTAATGAATTTGTAACTGCAATTATTATTATTCCATATCGTTTTCCCAACCTCATAACATTAATATGATGATAGGGGGAGAACAGTACTTGGAATCTGTCATGATATACCTCAACACGATGTTGCTCTGGTAGTACGGGTGATAAAATGCATTCCAATTGCTTTATTTAACGACGGAAACGTAATCTATCCAGCGCCAAACTTTCCCACAATCCTCTTCTTGCATTACCCACACTACCATATTATACGCTACATTTTTAGTTTCATCAATAGCAACTCTTCATTATGATGTACCTACTCTTCAATTAAGCAAGAAATGAAAGACATTTTTTTACAATAAAAAATATATAATTTATTTCCAAACAGTTATACATTGATATATATTACTATTTTTTTACAGAAATGTTAAATTGGTTGTCTTTTCTACAGTTCCGGCGCTGGTGATGTACATGTCTTTCTCAGCCAGATCTTGTTTAAACTTTCTAATGCGATCTTTTTTAAAGTATTCATAAAATCGTAAGGGAAGTATACACTTAAAGTTCTCAATTTCAATGATAATTTTTTTACCATACTTTGTGTCGATAGTATTCATACCAATAACTTTATATTTTGCACTCACGGCCATGTCTTTTACGTTCGTGAAGGATTTACAGAAAGTGCTACTGTTCCATGCAGATAGATCCATCTTTACTGATTCAAGAACGTTTTGAATTATACGAGATTGACACCGGAACTGTCCTTCTATATACTATTGCATCACGATTTTGATGGTAGAGGGGAGAGTGTGCTTTGATAATTGCATCAGTAGGCTAATCCGCATCTGTTGATAAATAACTGCTACAGTCAGGAGATGAACCGGCTATTTTTAGCTATGATACAACCACCAGATGTGGGTCTAACAGACATACGAACCACACATATCTGGTTATTTACTTTGTGACATATTTGCATAGCAGAGATTCAAACCACACATGTGTTTGGTCGCCTACTATATTTTAATGATGACTCGCTTCAGCTATTTTTAATGATGGTGCTGTCACTATCATTTTTAGCTAAGACGCGAACTGACTATTTTTAGCTATGATGCGACCACCTTTTACTGAAGACATGCACCGACTATTTTTAGTTACGATACAACCACATTTTAGCGAAGACGCGAACCATATATCATCGGACTCGCATTACTACTGAAGAATGAAACTTGCGACGTTGAAGCAGAACCTACTCTGCTGCTGAGGTTTAAACGCCAATGTCAAGATCGCATATAATGACTAGTAAACGGCATTTAGTGTGTTCAGTACATATATTCTGTGCAATATTATATTCCTTAACATAGTGTACTCTCTGCTCCTAATTACTACAGGTTTTACCTCAATAATTCTTCACGACCCGAAGGAGTGGCCGTAACGCATGCTGCAAGATTAGCCTGTCCGACAAAATACCCCACAGTTAACGCAACTATTTTAAGGAGTATAAACCTGTTAGCGAAAGGTTGGCCTCTTTGCGGATATACAAAATATGTACAATTACTACAGTTGCAGTTTTGCGGCGTCATGGGAATTTTTATGTTTCATGGAGTAGATTTTTGAAGTTTTCACAAACTTTATACCAGAAACATCTTCTGGTGTTTTATTCGGCACCATGCAAAACCATTTAATGTATGTAATTGCGGAAAATCGCAGTTTAGTTGCCATTTAGTTGTTTGCTAACAACGGTTTTTTTTGTATAGTTGACATCTGTTAATATTATGAGATCATTTCATGTGCTATTATGGAAAGATGTTCAATGAACAACGTATGTTAATTGTGAGAACGTTTTTTTAGAACGAAATAAGTTTAATGGCAACTGTCGATGATTTAGTGCGATTCGTGAGCGTGTGTGCGTAATGAAGCACCGTATCCATCAACAGTGCGCAGGTTAATAAAGCTTTTTTAACCAAATAGGATCAACATTAAAAACTCTGGGCGTACTCGTTCTAGCCGTTCTGTCCAAAACATTTTATCGATTCGTGACAGTGTCAATGTTAATCCATAGAAGTCGTTTTGACGTCGTTTCAAATTATTGGGCATAAGTTATTCTTCATTGCCGCGAATTCTTGTGCAAGATCTTCATTACCACCCCTACTGAATTCAATTAACCCAGGAAGTTAAAGTGCCTGATCACCAGAAGGGACGAGATTTTGTAGCTTGGGTTTTGAGAAGACAACGGGAGGACGACGGCTTTGCGAGAAAAATAGTTTTCAGCGGTGAGGCTCCCTTTCACTTAAATGGATTAGTCCATAAGTAAAATTACCGTATTTGTGGATAATTAAATTCTGATTCGAATTATGAAAGAGAGATGTATCCCCAGAGAGTGACGGTTAGGTATGGATTTCGGTCCGTGGTGTCATTAGTCCTTATTTTTTTAAGGTGAGGTAGGACAAGGTGTGACCTTCAATGGTGGCCGACACCGCATGATAATAAGAGAGTTTTAAGACTTCCGGCGAAACAATTGTCTTGCTCCACAACAGATTTCCGAATCGGCCCATTTTGCTTCGCGGTGACTAGTAATTGCCACCAAGGGTGCGTGATTTAATCACGTACGATGTTTTACCTTTGAGGTTGTCAAATTATTGGTTTATGCCATAAACCCTGAAACATCCGCAACAAATGCGACGAATTATACGTGAAATCGAAACGTAAGTTTGTGAAGCAGAAGTTAACAATTTCAGGAAAAGAGTTTTGGCATATCAGTAATGTATGGGAAGGTTTATGTCCTTTGTAAATCTATTTTTCAAAAATAAAGTTCCTTTTTTGAGATATTGAAACCAGCATGCATTTTGAATCGCCCTTTATCATTTATTTTTAGAAAGATAAAAATTAGACGAACTGAATAGTTTATAAATATTATATTTATTATGGACAATGAATGGGATTATATTCTACATTTTTTAGAGTGAATGTCATATTTTTTTGACGTCAGCGTTTAGTGTACCGCCGTCATCTTGAATTTTCTTAAATTGCACAGAAAAGCTTATTTTTTCCTCTTTCCAAAAAGATTGGTAATGTACTATTGTACTACGAAATGTCAGATTTATTAATTTAAATTAAAAATGTCAACCACATCATTATTTGTGTACAAATTGTCAAAACTGATACTCATTTCAAATAGATCAGCACATAGTTTAAAAATAAATTAGGAATAGGTAATGGCACATTTATCAGAAAAACAAATTCAAATACTAATGTTAGTTAGATATGGTGATCGGAAAGGTACCCACGGAGAAGCAAGTCAGTCATCTTTATAACGATTTAAATTCTGAATGCTCTCCTATAAACAGATCTACGTTTGCGAGATTAATAAACAAATTTAATGAATCTGGTGGCTTAAAAGATCTTCGCAGGTCTGGTAGACTGAAAAGTGAAACTAATGAGGATACAATTTTAGATGCTCAAAACAACCCTAAAACATCTACAAGTGTATTGGCAAGAAATCATGGTATTTGTAGAAAGTCCATACTAACTATTTTGCATAAAACAAAATTTCATCCGTATGAAACCAGCAAAAATTGGTTGAAGATGGTTTTGATCGACGATTAGGGTTTTGTGAAAGTCGGTACTCGTCAGATTGTAATCCGCACTGGATGGAGGAGGTTTATACACAGATTCAACGAAAAGTTAATGTGTACGTGGGTTTTATTGAATGTACGCTTACCTGTGCTAAATATTGTTTTTATTTCCATGTATGAACGTATCTTTTCAACAAGATAGCGCACTTCCACACTACCAAAGAGACGTTAGACAATATTTAAATATAATTTCACCTCAGGGATGGATTGGGGCTATCTGAAAGAATGCATTTATGTTAACACACCAACTAACGTAAATAATTTAATTACACTAATAACGATTTTGCTTTTTAAATAACATGTAGTATAACCGAAATACGGGGAGTATGAGAAAACTAAAGATTTTCAAAATTACCCTGTGGGTCAAACCAATGGGGTCATGAAAATCCAATCGAATATCTTACGCTTCACGTACGCTGCGTGAGTGCGTGTGTATATCCTCTTTTGGACGCGATATCTTAAGAAGTTGAAAAACGATGAATTAATAATAAATATACGTACCTGCAACCTAAATGTCTAGACTCCAGTGCCTTTTGGTGAAGGTGAATTTGTCGGGGAAGGAGTAAGAGGGTTAGATATGATTACCGTTCGACCGCGATAACTTAAACAAGTTGATAAGTGATTCTATTTAAACTTAACAAATTGGTTTAGCACTTAAATGTCTAGATGTCAGTGATTATTGGTGGTGATGGATGTGCGGAGTAAGGAATTAGAGGGGTAAATGTGATTTTATTTCGTGCGCAATAGAACAAACTTAAATCGAGACTACATTCAGATTTGGCACACGTTTTCTTTCGTGAGTAATAGCTCAAAAACATGAAAAGCGAATGCATTCAAATTTGACATAAATATTTGATTAAATAGACACTATAAAATAAACACTCAAATTCAGAATATGACCCGACTTTTATCAAATTTTTTACACGTCCCGAGTTCGACGAGATAAGAAACATGTCGGGTACCGTTTCGACGGGAAAATTTCGTCAAAATCGGACCGTTACTTCCGACGCAATGGCCTTTCAAAATTTAAAATAAAAATCAAAGGGGTCAGATATTTTTGGAACAAAACGCAATTTTTTCCAAATACTTGTGCGAGGTGTCATCGATGGATTTTGGTGCGAAAATGAACAAAATCGGCTCTGATTCTCTCTAACGGGTACTGTCTTCGAGTTATCCGATTTTTGAAAATTCACATAAATCGCCATAACTTTTGCACTTTTAAACGCAGCGTTGTCATCTTACAACTAAACGACGTGTCCTAATGGGGCCCATCGACTGCCGCTTATTTCACTTTCGTATCATTTATAATTTTTGAGTTATAGGGCAAAATATGAAATCGAAAAATTGCAACTTTGGCAATTCTTTTTAACCACTTCCGGTTGCAATTATATTGTGATTTTTTTATTTTTCTTTACGGTGACGAGTTCTACCACATCGTATTTTTTTATTTTCGAAATAACGCTTAGAATATCTTTTTTTTTTAATTTTCAAGATTCCACCCTGATTTTTACGAAATTTTGAACCGTCGTAAATATTTTCGAACTATGTATCGATTTACTATAATTTTGATCTCGAAAAGAAGTCTTCGTGCTCAAAAGTTGAAAAAGTCGAAAATTTTAACTTCGAAATCGAATTTTTATGTTTTTCGAACTAACAGAGTTCGAGTTTCGTAAAAACAAAAGAGACGAGAAATTTTGTGGTTATGAAGCCGAGTACGACGGATTTTTCCCTTTTTTAATCTGACGAATATTAAAGGAGATAATAAAACTGACACCTGGCGTCGAATAAACACTCCTCCCATTGAAAATAGTACGCATCCTGTGTATTTATATGGGATATACGTATATATACATATATATATATATATATATATATATATATATATATATATATATATTATATATATATATATATATATATATATATATATATATATATATATATATATATATATATATGGATAGCACTAATTAATTAAACTATAAAATAAACTCTCAAATTCGGAATGTGTCCCGATTTTTATCAAATTTTTCACGTCCCGAGTTCGACGAGATAAGACACGTGGTGGGTACTGTTTCAACAGGAACACTCGCGTAAAGTGTTTTATTTTATTTTAATAGCGTCATTCCTACTGTATTTTTTCTTTTTCTCGCTACTGCTGTAAAGTATTGTCCTGTAATTGGATTAATCGATCTGTTGGGCATTAAACTCTTTATTATTATTATTCGACCGCCGCGTCCCCCCCTTTCGCGATTGCCTCGGTCGCGTTTGCGAGGGATTGAAATTACTGTTCGCCGCCGGCCCGACGTGAGGGCCGAGAATTTGCGACCGACGGCGAAGGAGTTGGGAGGGGTTAGGGCGTCGTGACGTATAATCGAAACTACCGTCGCACAACCCTTAAGGGATGGAACACACAGATATGATGGTGGACGGGTGGTTTTTTTCCACGCGCATCGATTCTGAGAAAAGTCGACTTCGCGCATCCCCTAATAGCTTCGTTATTTACCGACCATTTTTTTCGAAACTTGGCACCAATGTAGATTGATATCAAATGCTAAAACAGGATTTCCAACTTTTTTATCCCCTGCACATTTCGAGATTCGAACTCTGAAATTTCAAATATAAGTTTTCTGGGACACTTAGATGGTAAATCCGTCAAAAAACGCAAGTCGACTTTTTTGACACAAAACTCGAACTTGGAATGGAGCTAATGTTCAAACTCAGGTTAGACGTGTTCTACTATAAGCCTGAAACACAATACATCTTTAAAACTGATCCTAAATTAAAACCGAGCTATACAATGAGCGAAAAACGTGATCACCCCAAATCGATCCAGACTACGCTTAAAATCATTGTTTGACCTTTTACAAACATTTTGGGTTTTAACCAAATATGACCCATCTAACTTCAAACCCATCACAAAGGTTTGCTCACCAAATTATTTGAATATTTATTAATTTACATTCTTTTTTATTATAATCTACTATAATTTACCAAGATGATATTTCATTATATAAGTGTTTAAATATTATTTTTAATTTGAAATAGTTTCAATGTTATTAAATATAAGAGGATAAATTTACATTTTTAAGTTGGCATTTATGTGCGTCGAATTAATAATTTTTAAAAATCCCAAAATTTAAAATCACCATTTTGCTCAATAAAAAATATACTTTTTAGTATAATTATGTACTTCTTTTGATTAATAGAATGAGGTAAGCATTATTAAAATTAACTTAAAATGACACTGCAATGTAGAAATGTTTATTCGTTTTCATTACTTATTAAAATTTGTCTATAAACACGTACATTTGTTTCCAATAAGTTTTTAACTAATTTTTCATTTTATTATATTTCAAGTATCTGATTTTAATTGTAATTATGTAATTTTTGAAACAAATTTTATTTATAATAAAGAAAATGTTTCATACTATATTTAAAATTCTCAACTTCGTAATTTCATTGGAACTACAACATTTACACGCGCTAGCGTAAACGTTACCACTGATTGAAAAAATTCGCGGAGAAGCTTACGTTTTCAGTATGAATGTTACATTTGTTATTTTTGACACACATAACGTATCTGTAAAGTACTTTCACATTTAATAAACAAATTTATTTAGTTCAAGTACAAAACAATTATAATATATATTATTTTTTATTCTGATAAATTTATAATTGAAACTACTATGTATTTGTTTATAGAATATAGGAATATCTCCAAAAATTTGAACATACAGTTCAGTTAGTAATATATTAATCCATAACAGTTGTATGATTAGTAATCTTTTTTAACATTAATTTTAATTACTATTCCTTTTGAGATCATTTGAAGACACGTGAATTAGCATATACGAAAAAAAAAATCAAATAAATTATTAGCGTTTAAAGATGTAATTGTTTTAATGTAGTAATATGCTTTTATGTATCATTTGACTATTTTCAAAAATTTAAGTTGGTTACTCTTACGTATCAGATTGTACTTGCAGAACATATTATTTTGGTGAATACTTTCCAATATGTAATTTGGCAACGTTTAAACTTTCATGAAATTTTTACTTTCATAAATATTATTTTGGTAGTTTTGTATGTCCATATGACATTTCATTTTACAATAGTTGAATACTTCCTAATATGTAATTTGACAACATTTAAACTTTCATAGCATTTTAAATTTTATAAATATTTTGGTAATTCAAAAAGACAGTAAATGAAAATGTGATTTGGCAATAGATAAAATTGTTAAAGTCCAATATTGAGGTTAATAATGTTTGCTATTAAAATGTTTTAATTGGTACACTCATAAATATAATTTTGGTAACAGTGCATATCAAAAGGTTGAATACTTCCAAAAATTTAATTTAGCAACATTTAAATTTATGAATGACAATTGTTAAAAGCAAACATTTAGGCTAATAATGTTACCTTCTCGAATGTGTAAGTTGGTACTTACACAAATATTATTTTGATAACATTGCATGTTAAAAAGCTGAATACTTCCAAAAATGTAATTTGTCAACATTTAAAATTCTGAATGACAATTGTTAAAGTCAAACATTTTGGTTAATAATGCTACCTACTTAAATGTATAAGTTGGTAATTACATTAATGTTATTTTGGTAACATTGCACGTCAAAAAGTTGAATACTTCCAAAAATATAGTTTGGCAACATTAAGGGCCATATTATTATCTTATTTTACGTAAAATAGGATTTACTATTGCATAAAATACGCCAAATTTTCATTCTATTTGGTCCAGATGTAAGCTTATTTTTAGTTAAAATATATGTTAACAAAATCAACCTGGCATCGTCGCGCTTTTTGTGTCAAAGCACAATAGATAGCGCTAAATTGCGGTTTTTACGGTTCTATAAGATTTTGTTAACCTCATATTTCTTCTGTACGTGTTCGTTTATGTTATCGTTTTTTGTAGATGTATAGTATTACAAGTATATGATATTGTTCTGTGTTTACAATTACAGTGTACACACAACTCAGAGACCAGAGTTTAAGTTTATGTTTAATTCTCAGGTAAGCAATTTAGATCGAATTTATGGCTTAATTTTCTTTACATCAGTTAAAACCTAAAATTAACGTCACTTGTACCCAGCTGTTTTACGTATAAATTCATTTTGATAATACACTACTTTTATTTCAAGTTTTCCATATGGTAGAAAAGAGAAGGGCAGTTTTTTCAGATGAAGAAAAAGCAATAATTCTTGGTTTCGTCAAGGATCATTCGTGCATCTTCGAGGACAAATCTAATGATCCAAAGAAGCATGCTCGAAAGAAAGAAAAGTGGGTTTGTTTGGAAGACATGTTAAAGGCTGCTGGCGGACCTCCAGACCGTAAATGGCAAGATTTACGTGCTGCACACATGTGATGGAAGACAGCAGCAAAAAAAAAATCAACTTTTAATTGGTCCACCCGTGAAACCGGTGGTGGTTCACCTCCTGAAAAACCAACTGAGATTATTTATTAGTGGAAATCAGTGCAGCTCACTTTGAGGTGGATCAAAGCCAATCAGACAGCGATTACATGTTATGTTACCCTAATTTTGTTTACTTTGCAATACTGATAGAAATTAATATTTTACAGAGAAACAATAGTTACACACCACTAAACAAAAATGATGGGGAAGATGTGCAAGAATACATTTCAGATGCAGAAACTGGGTATTGAAAAAAAAACAATCTAGCTGGCAATATATTATTAAATTATATTATTTTTACAGAAATGTAATACGCAGTTATGCAAAAAACGAGGAAGCACCCTCAGAAAACCGCCAATCTCCTGAGAGGACTGTGGGAAAAAAAAAGAAAAGCCATGAGTTCATATGAGGAGGCTGTTTTGGAACTAAACAAAAATATGAACATGTATTAATAAATCATTAATTAAAATAACGATTTGTAAACTGCTGTCGAAAAACATTTCCAGTTTGATTGTTATTTGAGCGAGTTATTATATCTTCTGGTTGATTTTCACCACTATCGTCGTCGTCTGAGTCAGAATCTAAAACAAATGATTAGCATTGTTTCAATTAATAGTATACACTTATTACCATATTCAGCAAGCATTATCATCTCGAGCCTTCCTTATGTTGTATAAAACAGCCATAGCAATAATGGCAGTTTTGGCCCTGGGAAGGGAAATTGTCAATTGTCAATATAGAGCTCAAAACATTCCGTTCCATTCACCAAAAGTTCTCTTTATGACATTTCGTGTTCAAATATGTGATAATTTTATCTTTCTTGTGCTTCATTGTGAGGCTGTAGATACGGGATTAAAAGATATCTCCGACAAGGGTAACCAGAGTCCCCAATTAAAATACCATTTAATCTTCCTGTCTATATTAATGTAAACCATGTATCATCTTACAAAATAACAACAGTACCTACTTACTTCAAATTCTTCCTTTAATGTACAATTTTCCCAAATACGTGAGTCGTGTGCACTAGCTCTCCAACAGGATACAATATCCAATATTCTCTTTCAAGCATTATAAACAACCTGCACATTCAATGAATACTGTCCTTTTCTATTAATGAATAGCTGAGCCCTTTCTTTATTAGGACAAATAATTTTTATGTGGGCAGCACTAACAATTCTTGGAAAACCAACCACATTATAAAATTCCATCTAAAGTTGATTTATTTGAGGGGGAAAATATATGAAACGCGGTAAAAGATGTGTCAAAACCTCTGACACATTAGCAATTATGCGAGAAACTGTTGGCTGAGATACACCATCGATATCAGCTGAGGAAAATACGTTCATATGACTATATAGTAACATTTTAAAGGTATCTAAATTACTTACTTCTGTCTGATAACAGCCCTTTGCATAATATCTAAAGGCTATTAATACCTGTAGGGATGGAGACACGCCTATATCCCTAACATATCCTGAAGTTAATCTTTTTTCAACTAAACTAATGACATATCTAACCGTGTTCTTTGAAGGTCTGTATCTATTTCGAAATTCCCTGTCGTTGAAAACCTGAAAAGGATCTCTACGTTGACGATAAACTCTGGGATTTCTGTTTCTCATCCGATTTACTTCGCAAACGTTTTCTACGTCTTCGAAATTATCCATTTTTGGACGTATTTTAAAAATATAAAAGTGACCTAACCCACTTTTACGATGAAATACACTTCTGACAAAATATTAACCTTAAAACTGAGATAAAATAAGATGACAGTAAGACCGAACGTATTTTAGTAGTTTTTATTTTATCCCTATTTTAGAGCATAAATAAAAAAAATAAAGGGTATTTTATAAATGTGTATATTTCGGTAAGAATATGCTAAATTTAAGATGATAATATGGGCCTTAAATTTTTGAATGACAATTGGTAAAGTCAGATATTGAGGTTAGGAATGTTACTTAATAACATGTTTAAGTTGGCACTTACGTTAATATCATTTTGGTAACATTGCACGTCAAAGAGTGTTGAATGCTTCCACAAATATAGTTTGCCAACATTTAAAGTTTCAAATGATAATTAGTAAAGTCAGTCATTGAGGTTAATGTTACTTATTAAAATGTTTAAGTTGGTACTGTCGTAAATGTTAGTTTGGTAGCATTAAACGTGAAAATGAGAGTTCTTATTGCGAATACTTAAAAATTACAAAATTAAACACTTCCTGCAATTGAACTTCTTTTTTTTTGCAATTTTCATATTTTTTTAATGTTACATATTAACTACATTCCAATCAAGTATATAATGAAAATAAAAACGATGATATTCATTTTAATTATATTTTTTACATCTATACCATTTTTAACAGAATATACCATATTTTCGATAAAATAAAATAACCACAATCAAATTACGTTCAGACGTATTCTAAAACGTGTTGTGACTGTAGCATGATTTTAAATGTGTAGCATTTACATGTCCACGGAACAACGAATTATTCTTCTAACTAAAAAAGCATAATTTTAGCATTTTTTAACAACTGAAAATTTTTTTGAGAAAAATTTTACCTTTAAGTAAATATCGTAAACGGTTATCAGGGTGTTGTGACCATTGCGCGGAGTGAAGCTCAACGCTAGTTGAATCTACTCATATAATAGAAGGTGGAAAAGTTTTTCAAGTTGTCTAACTCAAGTTTTTATTTTCTAGTTTTCTTATCGAAGAGAAGCTAAAAATATACTAGCACGCCTTCAAATGGGTTCTTCGTCGCAATTAAATTAATAATTAATTCAGGTTTCTGTACTTCACAAAACTATAACTGAGTTGTACAAGGAGTAAAAGTGAATCAATTTATATGAAGACTAAATTAGTGGGACCTTTATTAATATTTTTTCACGTATTCATCTTACTTCTCTGTATAAGATCCAGCGCTTGGCAATAGCAGTAATCGGTCTTTAGATATTATTTGTATACGCGTCCTTTTTATTTGCTTCTAAAATTTACCATCATTATCTCTTTTTTTTAATGTGTTGGTCAGTTTCCCTTTCTTTAAAGAAATTAAGTTTAACTTATTGAACTTATTGAATTGCTTTCTTTGTTGTATGACAAAGACAATTTATAGTTGTATTATTTCAAAATAAATAAGTACAAAAATAATATAAGATACAAATTGAAAAAAAAATTACTTGATCGTTTTTAATTAATATCTAGTTTGTATTAGCGAGAATTGAATAAAAAATTGTTGTTTTATTAGCCTATACTGTAATAAACATTATGCATTATTAACAGTGTATGTACCATGTAAAATAATAATAATAATAAAATTTATGTAATTTTGTTTAATGTATGCCATTCAAATCACTGATATAAAGCTCATGTATTTACTTACTAACATTTATACTTTAGTTTAATATGTATAATTAACTACGCCATTATTTGAGTTCTGTGTGAATTCGAGTTATTTGCTAATCCGTATTCATTTGAGTGAAGATAACGTTATTGAAGTAAATATTTAGCTCACTTAATCAAATGGAAATAAAAATCACTACTTCAATCTATTTACTCAGCATATGTACAACGTGGTGTAATGCAAATTCGAATAAATTCTAACAAAAAGGAAGGATAGGATCATACTTCAATAATTTTCTGCCGTGGTATAATGCATATTGTATACACCCGTGTATTGTATAAAGCATTTAACAATAACCATTATCGTATTGGTAACTTAGTGGTAGTCGTGAAATGCTTTTCTCACGGTAAACTTTATATAAAATACAACGGCTGAATTTGACTTTATTTTTTATTGTGGTTCAGCTTAAATATATCATTCTTTATATCTCAGAAGTATAAGAATTATTGGTAGGTACTTATATTTTTATTGTAATCGAAGATTGAATATGAATTGTGTTAACGTTTAGAATTATATCAATCTATACATTTATTACTGGTATTAAAGAGTTTACTGTTTTATATTTGTCAATTAAAATAAAAAAATGAATATTCAAGAGTTTATTTACTTGAAGCGTACTTACAAAATGAATATTGATATCCTCCCGTGTCTGCTGACCAGCCACGTCTTATGGCGGTGTTGCCATTCTATTTTATTACATATATATTACACGCTTTTTTTAGCTTAATCTAATTCTTAACCTATTACAAATACAATTCATAATCTATTAAATAATTAGGCATTCTAACTTGCCTTCTTTTTGTTTCAGGCTGCCCATCACCACTCTCACAATGTACTTCTGTTTGTTCTCCCACACATGCCGGACTAACAATGTTATTTAATTCACAACCCAAAAGATTATCTAGCTCGTAGTATAGTACAGTTTCTTTATTAGGCTTAGAATGTATATGTATATATATATATATATATATATATATATATATATATATATATATATATACTTGTTTTATTTAAGCGTTTTCTATTTCTCCTATACACATTCCCTTACTGATCTCTAACCCTACATTCTCTTTCTCCTAATTTTTCAATTATTACACCACAGACCATTAAATGGCGATTGAATTTGAACAGGGTCATTTACATTTAGACCACTCAATTCTTTTGCATTTTTATTATAATAAAACTGTTGTTCATCTTGATTTTTTTTTAATTGTTTCTTTACATAGTTATGGTTTATGTATTTGGTCTTAAGTAAACTAGATGAGGTATGTATTTTAGGTTCACGGTCATTTCCCCGCCGACAAAATCCCGCCGGTCAATTGCCCGGCGGAAAATTGTTCGCCTGGTAAAATACCCGCCATGACGAAATTCCTTCGGTAAATTTCCCGCCGACCCCTGTCGTGAATAAATGAACATAATACGCGTATAGAAAAGAAGAGTTTTAATAATAATAAATTTTATTAACGTTAAAAACGTTATTTTATCATTAGCATTGTACCTAGCAATACAATTTTTTATTCTTACATTTGTATCGCGATATACTTTCTTTTGTGGTGGTCCATCTCTCCCTTGAATGAATTGCGTGATGGCTACTTCGTTCATATGTTGTTCTTTTTTTATATTTTCTATAAATTTCCATATACTTGGATGTTGAGCAGATACAAGTGCCGCAAAACGCCGATGCCAGTCTTCCACAGAGTTATTTGTTCGAGGAAGGTCATTTTCTGTTGCTTCATGGCAATTTCATAATATGGGTGGAAATAAAGCCGGTCTCCGAAAACGTCTATTCAGGCGACCAATCCAAACATCTTCAAAATAATCACTTATAGATTGTAGGTCTCCATCATTTCTGTAATATTGGCTAACAGTCAGTTCCTCGAAACAGGTAATAACATCCTGAGTTGGTAGAAAAGATAAGGCACTCAACATCTTCACCTGAAGAGCAAATACAGCATCATTAGCGTATCGTGCTGCTTTCCCATTTTCCTGCACTCTCCTCCAAATGCACTGACTCAAGTGAAAGAAGCAACCTGTTTTAAAATATGACAAAATTAGGACCATACAACATTTTATGGATTTTTTAAGTCTCACCTCTAATTGAGACGTCCGGGAATTCAGTTTCAAAAGTATTCATTGCGGCACGTTCGAAGTCCATCATAACAGTGATAGGTTGCAAATTTGGTCTTATTTCTTTTAATGCTTGTATCATTTGTTGGTATACAAAAAACGCGCTCATCATCAGTAGTTTTAACCTTTTCAAATAAGTATCCTCCCTCAACTAACATGTCCTTTCCTAAATAAAAAAAAAACAATACAAATAATAATATCCACAACTAGTCTCAACGCAAGGAGATTGTAGGCTAGAGTTTAAAGTTTCAGAATAAATTAAAGCTTCGTTGCTTACATGTAAGAAAAAAATTCACAAAAATTTAACCGTTGAGGACGGTATTAAAAAATAATTTAACTTACCCTTTTGGCTTTTCACAAATTCTAGTACCATCGCAATAAAATAACTTGATAACTGTAACGATATTCAGCTAAATTGACCAACTAAACTAATGAGCTCAGATTTAAAAATTCCCTACATATACCAAGTTTCATTGTGTACTAGTAACGCTGAATGGTCATATTGATAATTAATTATTTTAATGGACCAGTTTTTTGCACATTAATAGTATGCAAGGAACCGCATTAGCATTAATTCCCCGGGTAATTATAGCACATAGTGTTAACTAATGACATTTTCATTTTGTCATTAATGCAAAGATTTTTTAATGATTACTATGATAATTAGAAAGTCACATTCACGAGATACTTATAAATAATAAATGTGCCTTACTTGCAAAAACAAGCGAAAACGATTGAAATTGGAAACTATTAACTCTATCTTTTAAATATACAAGCATAAGGAAATTAAAACATAAAATACGTAACGAACTTTATCACGAAAATAGGGGAATATCGGGGAATCATTTTACCTACAGCGGGCATTTTACCAGCGAACATTTCACCGTGCGGGGTTTTCCAGGCGAACAATTTTCGGCGGGATTTTGTCGGCGGGGAAATAACCGGACACCGGTATTTTAGTTCTTTGTATACGATTTAATAATAATTGTTCTGGACTATACCCTATTATTAGTATAGGAGTACTATTATATTCGAAACTTGTTTTCTTTAAGCAATTTTTTACAATATTTACAGACTTTTCCGCTAGCCCATTGGACTGATGATGATATGGTGAAATATATGTAAGTTTAAAATCGAATTTTTTGCAAGATCCTTAATTTCTTTACTATTATACTGCTTATTATCAACTACAATTTTTTCTGGGATTCCATACTGACTAAAAACGTTTTCAAAAAGTTGTTTTACTTGAGACGCAGATTTGTCTTTAACTTGTGTAGCAACAATCCACTTTGAATAATAGTCCACGAATAGTACGAAATAATTGTGATTATATTCTAAAATATCAGAACCAACAACTTGCCATGGCCGGTTAGATACTTCATGACTTATTAATGGTTCCTTTGCATTACAATTTATGCATGACATGTTTCAATGTACTTTTCAATAGCTTTTGTAAGACTGATCCAATAAAATATTTGCCTAGCACGTAAATTTGTCTTTACAATGCCAAAATGACTAGAGTCATGCAAAGTTTTTATCATATCTTTTCTTAAGCTTGCCGGAACAATTATTTTGTCATTAAAAAACAAGAGGTCTTGAGATACAAAAACCTGCTCTTTAATTTTACAATAATGCTTTAAATCTCCGTTAACTTTATTAGGCTATTCTGTTTCTGAATATTGTTTAACAAATTTTAAAACATTATCACTAACAATTTCCTTTCTAAACAAGCTCTTTTTCCTCAGACATCGGAATCAGAGGGTGAATTAAAAACAATACGTGACTCAGCAACACAATGGAAAAAATCTAAGCAGAAGCCTAAGTTGGCACACTGTAAGTATATTATAGTGTAACATGGATACTTGTGTATATGCATATATTATATATATATATATATATATATATATATATATATATATATATATATATATATATATATATATATATATATATATATATATATATATATATATATATATATATATATATATATATATATATTACGATGATAGTATTCTAATAATTTATTAAATTATATTTATATTAATATTCTTGGCTAAACTAATATTAAAACAATCGGATGTACAATCTACTTTAAAAATATTATATTTGTAATTATTATTATTAATTACTATTTATATTGCCAAAACTAACTTTTAAAAACAGTCGCATGTAAAGACTCATCAAAGGGGATAGGGTTCAAAATTTAGAAGATACTTTATGTTTATATGACAAAGTAAATTATTATTTTGTTGAATTATACTAAGATTTTGAATATTATAATTATAGGTAACGTGATTAATGCACATTGAGTTATCGCACATTTATATTTTCTTATATCTAAATTATTCAAAGAAATTGAATTATAATTTTTAATTTGCATCAATATATGTGCCACACCCTGTACATAACAAAATTCTTCAAATGTATATTTGGGCATGCGCTGTGAATACGCAAACATGTGACTTTTGATTACAAGCAAAAAGAAATACTCCATACATGTAAGTATAAATATGTTTGAATTTATTCAATATTATATTAACCATTTAAATTTTAGCTCAAATAATATTCCCTTTGACATGCATACAAATTGTCGCACATCATGTTTGTTACAAAATATGGAAATTATAAAGACAACAATGAAAATATCAATGTCAACAATAAAGTACAAAGTCATAACACTCACATGAAATGTCCTCCTTATCTGGTCACTGATGATGAAGTTGATCGTAGAAAACAGCTCCTTCGAACTCCAACTCTGCTTCTTGAACATCCAAATTTGCTTCTATTTTAAATGCTTATACGTTTACGTAAGTTTCACTAATGTTTCTTCATTTCTGATGAATCTTTATTTTTAGGATCATCACACTTATTATTTTTATTTCAAAATAAATTTTGAAATGCATGGATAGTTTGAAGGTTATTTTAAATCAAACCCGCTTCCAGTAAATAAAATGTATAATGATAATAACACGAAGAAAACACAATTAAACATCCATAACAAACGTAAACAAAACTTAAACACAAACAAACTTAAAAACAATGTCAACTCGCTGTCGATAACAACCGATTTTTATTTTAAAAAGGTAAACTAACCTTAATTTAATTATTTCCCGACAAATGACTATCACTTGTTTTTAACACTGCCGATACAAAAACCGCACTTTATTTTTATCGAAAGTGACGTTATTTTGTTTAAGATAATTTCAAGGAAAATTTGGCAACATCTTACTTTAGCAAGCTGTTGGAACAGAGAAAAATTGAGAGAGCTACTAATCCTTCAGCACTTCTATTTATATGCAAAGCGTAGAAACCAAAATCTTCCATTGTCATCAACAGTTACCTACAATGTTTCCTCAATTCTGATTGGCTAAAGCATTTCTTAAATTACAATTTAATTTCAAAAGCTCATAACTTTTGCCCCCTTAAACCTATCTTAAAACTAATAACATATTCGGAATCCTCATAAATTTTCCTATAAATTAAATCCAAACACGAACTAAATCCTCCAATTATTAACCAAGTTGATTTTCACATTGAATATGGGATGCTACTACACATAAATATTCATCTTTTAAATGCCTAGGGCCAATTTGAAAGGAAAATTATTTGAAATTTTCAAACACCCTTAGAAACTAAATTTGGAAAATAGTCACAAATATAATGAATTGTGACTTGAAATTGAGGCTACTTTACTATTTTTACCTCTTATAATTTATTTTGAACAAATTGTCTCAATCTATAACAACTTTTACATAATTTTTGTGTGAGGAAATAACATAACCTCAAATCAATATTATAATTTTTAATGTATAATTTTACACTTTTAAGCACTTTAAATGTTTGTTAAAGTGTATATTCTTAATGTTTATGTCTCAATTTAACTTATTCTCACACTCTTTTAGGTTTATAACTTCTTCTGAGACTTGTGTCGCATTGTTGAAAATCACTAATTTAAGGTCTGTAAATGTTGATTAATCACAATAATTCCAGAACTGCTGGCTTGTTTATGTTGTATAGTTAATCACCAATGTATTTATTCTGTTTTTAAGTAATTTTAGCACTTATATTCGTTTATCGCACTAACACGAACGTTCTCTTGATTCTTGGCTGCGTACAATGAAATTGTGACATTGATATATGTCTAAATCTAGTTTTTAACATTATTTTTGTAATCTACAACCTGTACCTCATGTCGTTAGGGAACATTATGTTTAAATAAACTTACTAACCAAATATGAACTTGAATTAATGTATAACGATAACTAACATACCCTATACTTAAATGTAATATGTTGTCGATTATAATTATATTAACATTTTATTATGAATTATATTATAATAACGAAATGTACCATTTGTACAAATTAATGAAATTATTTGTTATGTGAATTACACACGAATGTAATTTAAATCATCTCAACATATATATATATATATATATATATATATATATATATATATATATATATATATATACACAGGGTGCGGGATTAGTGCGTCGAAGTACGATATATCCGTTATTAAAGGAGATATCAAAAAAAGTTATTTACAAAAATTATAGGCAACTTCAAACTTCACATTATAAAATTATTTTCGTATTTACAGGGTGTTACATATTACCAGGGTGAACCAAACATACTTTTTTTTTAATGGGGCACCCTGTATATTATTTCAAATTTAGATTAAGCTCGTCTCCCCCATACTTCCAATAGAGGGTTTCATTACGTTATACAGGGTATTTCAAAAGTTATGGTCAATTGTACACGAAAATCATTCTCATTTCAACGTCCTGTATACCCTAGACAGAACAACATAACAATAATTTTTTCCAGGCACAACTTTTTGACATTGGTACAGTGTTACGAGAAAGTGCTATTTCTTTGTTATTGCACCAATTGAATATAGAGCGAGCCAAAACTCGAACACATGATTTTGTCAATTTTTTTAAATGAATCGCCCTGTATTTTATTTTAAAAAGTGAAAATACCCTTTATGTTCTTTCATTTTTATTAAGCACTCCCTATAGCTAAAATCGTTAATTTCTGAGATATTTTCGGAGATAATATAACTAGTGTTATGATTATCATCGGTGATAGCTCGAGTTAAAACCGTTGAAAATTGTTGTGAATTTTCTATAGGTTTTCCCGAGTGGTATCGATTATTTATTAATCATAACGTGTTATATTTGGTAAGAGAATATAATGAACGTTAATACAAAATATAGTTTTTAAAGTGTACAATTTTAAACGATCTCTTACTTTGATCGTTAATACTACAGTTGCGAGGTAATGAATACAATTCTTTATTTCTTTGAAACTTTTTGTCACTTTAACAGTAAACTTTTTCATTCATTAAAATCATGTGACAGTCAACATGCGGTGATAAAATTATCAACGATTTGATAGCCTATTCTGCGATTTTGTTTTTGTATTTTAACCAATGAAAGTAATCAAAAATGTACCATGTGACATGTGAATTATATTCTCAGTTTTATAACAGAAACAGATTTTTTTAACAATTTCTATTATAACAAGTTAGCCATGAACAAATGACAGATAGATATTATTCAGTAATCATTAGTAGCTTGTCATTTAACAAACTTCTTTGAGATTGTGTAGTGTTTACTAATTTGTAAACACTTAAATACTGTTTGAAATGAACTTGGCTGTTGAGGAATTAACAGACATGATATGGGTACTGGGAGAATGTATGTACAATTGTTTATTAGCACAGAGAATTTATAAAGAGAGACATCCCGCACGAAGACAACCCGAAAAAATAACGTTGGAAAAGTTAGTAGATCGTTTTAATCGTACGGGTTCAGTAGTTCATGAAAAAAAAGGAAAGGACAAACCAGTACTTAATTAATTTGATGAATTTAACGTGATGCTTGAAGTTACGCATAATCCACATGTTAGTACACGTTAAATCTCGCGTCAGCATGATATTAGTGACAGGTCCGTCCGAAGAATACTGCGACAAAATAAGATGCATCCATACCATATCCAGTTGCATCAAGAGTTACTCGAAGATGACTAAGCCAGAAGCTTTTTGTGAATTGGCCCAACAACAAATCCACAATCAGGTGGATTTCTTTGATTTTGTCCTCTTTGGAGACGAAGCCACGTTTGATAAAAATAGAACTTTGAATAGACACAATTTCCATTATTATTCGACAAGTAATCCCCATCTTATAGCAACTCATAGTCAAACTAGGTGGTATTTGAATGTTTGAGGTGGTATAGTTGAAGATCACGTAATTGGATCACATTTTTGCGATGGAACAGTGAATGGTCAGGTTTATTTGGACTTAGAAAATCATTTACCATTACTTATTGCATGGCCAGCTCATTCACCAGAGTTAAGTAGAATTGACTTCTTCAAGTGGGGTAATGTGAAAAACCGTGTGAATCAAATACTTTCAACTACACAAGATTATATGAAGAAAAGAATACGAGGGGCATTCCAGAGCATTAATGTAAAAATGTTAAGAAATGTCAGTCGACAATTTGAAGATCGAGTGCAATGCTGTATCGATGTTTTCGGTGGACATTTTGAACATTTATTATGAAATTAATTAATTTTATAATCATTTTGTCTTAATAACCGATATTTTTTAAATTTTTTATAATTATTTGTCACACTTTTATTTGTTCACGGCTAACTTGTTATAATATAAATTTAAAAAAAAATCTCTTTCTGTTATTAAATTGAAAATATCCCAGAAATGAACGATTTTAGCTATAGGGAGTGACAAAATAATGTGTTCCAGTTTTGGCTCGCTCTATATTCAATTGGTGCAATAATAAAGAAATAGCACTTTCTCGTAACCCTGTACCAATGTCAAAAAGTTATGCCTCGAAAGAAATATTGTTAGGTTGATCTGACTAGGGTATATAGGACGTTGAAATGAGAATGATTTTCGTGTACAATTGACTATAACTTTTGAAATACCCCTTATAACGTAATGAAACCCTATATTGGAAGTATGGGGGAGATGAGCTTAATCTAATTTAGAAATAATATATAGGGTGTGCCATTGAAAAAAAAGTATGTTTGGTTCACCCTGGTAATATGTAACACCCTATAAATATGAAAATAATTTTATAATATGAAGTTTGAAGTTGCCCATAATTTTTGTAAATTACTTTTCTTGATATCTCCTGTAATAACGGACATATCGTACTAATGCAGCACCCTCTATATATATATATATATATATATATATATATATATATATATATATATATATATATAAAACAGCTTGTATGTTTTCCACGTTTTTAGTATTGTTGAGCGATCATTTTTTTGCAAGCCACAAATCGAAGCCTGCAAGATATAGATACAGCTATACATTCTGTGGCTGATGCAATTAATAACGTTGCTGTTGCTTTGACATTGAAGGATGCATGATTTTTGGTATATTTATATCTTAATATAGTCGTTAATGCTGCCAGTTGGAGTAATCGTTATTTTATTTGTACATATTGCTAAGAGAATAGGTGCTGTTTTAGTTTCATGATTTGAAAGAAAATTATTACATTTTTTGTATAAATGTCACTAAAGATTATTTAGAGTTTTTAATATGCATGTTACTGAACGAAATTTAATTTTTCGTTCTTATAGCTATAAAAAAAAACTAAAAACTACATCGGAGCAATATGAAATGCACATTCATTTTAAAAGATGTAATCATCATAACAATGAAGAAGCGTTTAAGGAGTTATGTAATCAACTCAAAAGTGGCAAAAATTTCCCAAAACGATCAATTTTACATTGGAAGAGGGTATATAAAAAGAGATGTTATTGTTTAAAGTTTTAGAAATTTAATAGATGAGAGTGAGAATGAGAGTCAAAAGTAAAGGCCAAAGCCAGACGCATCTACCTCGTGCGAGAATTCACTGGAGGTGTAATTCCTATCATAAAGATCCTGGACAACTTAGAAAGGCAATTGCTAGAAGTTTTAGCTATAATACTAGTTTACGGCGACCCAAACGTCATAGAGCTGGGGTTCTTAAAAAATAAAAAATAAAGAAAAATTGAGCTACATTTCTCGTAAGAAAGCCTCCTAGGCATGGAAAACGTTTAAGTATGATTTAACTTTTTTCATGTGATTTTTTTAGATTCTATAGATATAATCCAGCTGATAAAAAAAATCAAGGAACTAAGCAATAGTTTATGTTTTATACAAGGAAGTCTCCAAGCCCTAAATGACGCTATTATAAAATTCCCTCTCCCTCTCCCTCTCCTTCTTCCTCTCCCTCTCCCTCTCCCTCTCCCTCTCCCTCCCTCTCCCTCTCCTCTCCCTCTCCCTCTCCCTCTCCCTCTCCCTCTCCCTCTCCCTCTCCTCTCCCTCTCCTCTCCCTCTCCCTCTCCCTCTCCCTCTCCTCTCCCTCTCCTCTCCCTCTCCCTCTCCCTCTCCTCTCCCTCTCTCCCTCTCCCTCTCCCTCTCCCTCTCCCTCTCCTCTCCCTCTCCTCTCCCTCTCCCTCTCCCTCTCCCTCTCCCTCTCCCTCTCCCTCTCCCTCTCCCTCTCTCCTCTTTCCCTCTCCCTTTCTTTCCCTTCTCCCTCTCCTCTCCCTCTCTTCTCCCTCTTTTTTCCTTCCTTCTTCTCCTCTCCCTCTCTCTCCTCTCTCTCTCCCTTTCCCTCTCCCTCTCCTCTCTCCTCTCCCTCTCCTCTCCCTCTCCTCTCCCTCTCCCTCTCCCTCTCCTCTCTCCTCTCCCTCTCCTCTCTCTCCTCTCCCTCTCCCTCTCCTCTCTTTTTTCTCTCTTCTCTCTCCTTCCCTCTCCCTCTCCCTCTCCTCTTCCTCTCCCTCTCCCTTCTCCCTCCCTCCTCTCCCTCTCCCTCTCCCTCTCCTCTCCTCTCCCTCTCCCTCTCCCTCTTCCCTCTCTTCTCCCTCTTCCTCTCCCTTCTCTCCTCTCCTCTCCCTCTCCTCTCCCTCTCCTCTTCCCTCTCCCTCTCCCTCTCCCTCTCTCTCCCTCTCCCTCTTCCCTCTCCCTCTCCCTCTCCCTCTCCTCTCTCTCCTCTCTCCCTCTCCTCTTCCCTCTCCCTCTCCTCTCCCTCTCCCTCTCTTCTCTTTCTCCCTCTCTTCTTCTCCCTCTCTCCTCTCCCTCTCCCTCTCCCTCTCCTCTCCCTCTCCTCTCCCTGGGTTCTAATCACATTTTACAGCACCTCTCCATCTTATTATTGGTAGCTGACTTATTTCAGGATGTGTGAAGTAACATGTAACAGTATTGCGACGTAATGTATAAAAATATAAAAATGATAACCACCTCAGTAATTTTTTTCAGTCGTGTGTTTTGCCGACAATAGAAATAAACAGTTTAAAAACGATAAAATTTAAATATCTATTCCATATTGCAACTCCAAGATTATGCAACACTACTTTATTTTACGATTTATTACTTTTTAAATGGTACCTTTTAATGTCAGTTTTTTTCGTATATTATGTATTTATATTACAATTAATAAAATTAATAACTTAATCGTTTAAGAAATAGTCTCGGAATCTTAAATGGCAAAATTTTGATTTACTAAAATATCTTTATATAAGTACAATTTATTTTCTTTTGTATACGCAGTAAATACATTAAATTATACATGTCGTAGTTAGCAATATATTAATAAACTTTAGTCATTCTTGTGCAGTATTTGTACAAGTAATACGTAAAATAAATTTCATTTTAGTTTTTAAACATACAATAAATTCCATCTATAATTAAAGCATTAGTCTATTCAAACGGTCCTCATTTACAATTTTAATTTCAATAATACAAATTATTAAATGAATTGCATATGCTTATAAATATGTTAAATAAGAATATATACAAATTAGAATGATTTATTGACAGTTTTCTACGCCTGTGAATCAAGCATTGTCCATTACTAATTTATAGTTGATAATAGTTTATTAAAACAAATACCGATGGTTTACGTTCAACTGTTTGCGTCGTTTGTTTACTTCCACCTATTTATTTTTTTACAAAATGGGCAAGTCAGCTTAATGTCATCACACCCAGCTTTTAATTTTGCTAATGACATATCGTTCATTTATTTTTGTTTATGTTTGTTTTGATATATATATATATATATATATATATATATATATATATATATATATATATATATATATATATATATATATATATTAGGATGATTGATTAGTATGATACAGTTCACTACATCCGTTATAATAAAAGATACTAAAAAAAGATCTTCACATTTTAAAATTAGTTACAACTCTACAGAGTATTTCGTAACGCTGTGCCACGTCAAAGTCTTATATATTTTAATGAAACACCTTGCATTTTACTTTGTGGCGTCCCCCAGGTACCCTATCTTGAAAAGTGTAATTTGAACTTATTTGCAATAATGCAAATTCAAAAACAAAACAAGCGCTAAGTGATTTATCTTGACTTTATAGACAATAATGTTACTATTACTCAAATTAATTGCTTGCCTTACATTGACCTTCCTGGAAATAATTAAAACATTAGAATTTATTTACAAGCCTGATATTTAATTACTCACAAATCTCAAATCTGATCAAAAGAACTGGCCCTCTAGTGGTAGGTACTTTGTGCTATCTCAATAAGATAGGCTGAATAAGGTTAAGTGTTGCATCATGTGGGGCAACTAAACAATGAAACTACTCAAATTAAAGTTAACGAGTTTTGCGCAAGGATGGTTCAAGCCGTTAATGTACTATTGTGGGAAAGAACCACTAAGAAGACCCACTTTATTCATAAACAAGTAATTGCACAAGTTCATTAGTAGATCATATAACACCAAAAACAATGAAAGGGTTAAATATATAACAAAACACCATTAAATCAGGTTAAAGTGCGTACAAAATTATAACATTAAGAAAAAATAAATGAAAAGCAGTTTAGCTACACATAAACACAATAATAAAAAAAACATGTAATCACGCCCACAATTATGTCATAAATAAATAAATCAGAATAAAAATTGTAATACCAAACATGTAGCCCTATCACGCCGGTCTTTAAGTAAATAAGCATATAAAACAATAAGGCAGATATCGGGACATATAAAATATAAAAACAGTAAAACTGCACTGGTGATAATAAGGTAAAAGCATGGAAAAACAAAAAATAGGTGAGACATTTACACATACCCAATTGTTTAGTGACTAAAAAAGCACAAAATACATACGTACGATTACAATAAATTACATATAAAGAGGAAATGCGTTTGCAGGCAAACAATTCTGAATACACCTCGGATTAACCAGACTGAATCAGAGACAAACAAAACTCATTAAACGAAGCCTTACAAGGGTAAGTTGTGAATAGAGCATAACATCGTGACCGATCTATAAGATTGAGTGCGTTAGAAAAATACAGCGTCCCTTTCTCCGGTTACACATTCATCTATACAACAGTATCTGGACCCGCGAGTATGTAAAACTCGCTAATTGCCTATTTACATTTACAACCAAGCTTTATCCTGTACTCGTTCGTCCACGCCCACCCCTACACAAATATAAATATAAACAACAAACAACTATGCTAATTCACCCAAGTGGATGAGTGAGGGAGCCCTGTACTATCTTTAATTTTAGCAGATTTCCGCTTACTGAGTCCGCGTGCGAATGGGATACCTTTGCAAGATAATGTTTGATTTTTAATACGTTACGTAAGCTTATAGAATTGTTTGCTGCGAGCTTTAATTACATTAAAAATACCTACTTACACTTGAATATATTCCCTTGTTAATCACTTTACCACTACACGACGTGTTAAGGTACGCGGTTTAAACTCGAGGCAGCGACTATTAGTGATAGATTAATTTTTGGAAAAACTTATATTAAAACCTACTCAAAAAGAGCAGAACGGATTAGCGTTTTAGTTTTTCTAAAAGATACTCGACAAAATATTTATAGACCGAACGGTTTACAATGGGAGTTTCTAATTAAAACAATGAACGCAACTGCCTTACCTTCCGATTTCAAAACTAACTATATTTACTCCCGAAAATCAACCCCCGTTTTTCAAAAGTAATAAAAAAAAATAAAAAACATTCCGTTCTAAGATTTTTGTGCTTCGGTTTTATTGTTATTACTGATGCTCCGTTGGCCTTTAAACACGCTTTAAAACTAAGTTTTGAACGAGTTGTAAGCTGTAACCTGATATTGTTACTTAGTGGCGAAAAAGTCGAACCATAGTTTAAGTTACGTCGGTGACCATGGATTTGTTTTCCGCGTCATAAGTTATCTTGTTCCAATTTCGGTATTCAAATTTTTAACATTTTCTCGTATAAATCGGGAATGGAAGGGGTTATCCCGAAAGGGATTTTCACTAAAATTTAAGTAATTTTAAGCCTCGTATCGGTCTGTCAAATAAATAGTACCATTCTAATTGGCATTTTCCAAAAAATCACAAAAATGTATCGCTTCAGAGAGAGCCCTCTAGTTTAAAACTAAACGCTCCAACAAAAACACCCTTCAAAAGAGTATAAATTGCTCTTTCAAATGAGACTAAGGATATTCGAATCCGTTGAGTGGTTCAGCAGATATTAAAATGTAAATATTTGAAAATGCATTGGCCCCCTCCTCCTCTACTATGAGAGATTCGGAAAAATAGCGTAATGCAAAATGATGCGGTATGACCCAAACTCTCAAATGATTAAAAGTTATAGCTCATTGCTTAATTTTTCGAGATAACACGAATTTTATGTTTCATCGTAGCACTTACGTCCCCTATCGGTCGAGTAAGGAACTTCACAACAATTTCCGGGTATTTTTCTTATTTGATTTAAGGATTATTTACCCCTATATATATATATATATATATATATATATATATATATATATATATATATATATATATATATATATACCTTTATTCTCTTTTGATTTCTAAATATAGAATCTAAAAAGCATTAAAACCAATGAATACCCTGCGGTATCCGAAGGTTAACTATTAACTTATTCTTACACGTAGATAAACATATTATATTATGTATTTCACTACAGTACCACCAGCCTCGATCCCAAGATGTTTAAATAACGAATGAAAGTTAAGACTGTTTTCATATATAACTATCAATTATCAAACAGAACCTGATTTTAACTGGTTAGAACTTAATATCAATGAGAGAAGAGGAAACTAATTTTGCATAAATAAATGCAAAAAAAACAAAAAAAAAAATTGGGTTTGAGGCATATTTATTGCGGTTACTATACACCGTGTATTAGGTGTTGGCGTACAGTAATTGAATACAGAAAGATACATGTTAAGTTTAACGATTTGGTACGTTTAGGTTTAAGTTGTGTGTTTTATAGACATTGAAAGAATTACTTAACCATATAATCATAATTATCACAGCACCTCAATGATTAAATGGAATGTATACCTTTCGTTGTCTAAAACCATGAATTAGTATTGCCTTTAAGTAGGAACAAAACAAATGTAATTCTTTGAAAGATTTGGTAGAATTACTTCGAGATCTTTAATTGGCATGTCTAGACATTTTGGTTGTTAATGCTTTTATTTCATACCAATACATTATTAGCAAATAAACCCTAAGTTATCGTAACTGTAAACATGCTCATAACTCCCTAGGGAGTTATAGTAGGGAATTATAGATCTATAACTCCCTCTAATGCATTTTGACAAATATTTGTAAGCTTGTCAGTTGATATATCCATGGTAACAATGCCTACTGAATTTTTTAAACGTTCGTTTAATTTTAATGACCAACAAAATTTCGTTTTCATATTTCATTTGTAGTACCTCGGGCAACTTACAATCCCTCGGTACTAACGTCCCTCGAGATTGCAATCCTTTACTCTCGGTAATTAACACCCTCATAACTTCTTTGATATATAAATAATCATTATCATTTGCATACACTGACTGCATCTCACAACGTTGCACCGAAAAACACATAAATTTGTAAAATTGATATTTAAATTCACGATTTCTACCTAAAAGATAAATATTTACAATTATAATTCTATACCAACTTTCATCGTTTCCGGCGTTTCATTAGAGTATCACATAAATTTATTTGCCATCCATTTATAGTAATCAACATAAATACTTTGTTCAAGTAACCTTTTGATTAATTGTTTATCTAAACTTTTCTACTCTTTGTATCTAATGCCCAAAACATTTGTCATTTATTTAATGATAGGTATTACTAAATTACGTCTGACATTAACTGTACAGTTAGAGTTTAGGGTTGGACGAATGGGAAGATATTGTAAAAAAAACACTAAAATTTAGAATCAGAATGGTTACGCGCATTCATCCGAATCAAATTGTATACCACTGAGTATCTTACATTTTAAAAAACAAAATTATTGCCTGTTTTAGTGTAGGAATCTGGGTAGTCGTCTGAGGACGAGTTATAATCGACTTCATCCTTTTTCTCTGTTTTTTTACGAACTGTATTTACCTTGTTATGAGGATAATAGTAGACACTTTATGCTTTTATTGAGTCTTTATCACCTTTCTTTTTATCCGATGTTATCTCTTTAGACCAGTTTATCAACCCCTATTTTCTGTCATTGTTTTTTGAACCACCTCTTCGGGTTGTATATCTCAAAGGGGACACTGCTTCGGCGTGTATTTCTGGTTTTACACCACCTTCCTTTCATGTGCCCTTTTAGCTTTCCGCTATTGTTTTTGACTTTTTTTGGCTTAAGGGCCGAAATTGTCTTTTGTTGAGGCGGCTTTTTCATTCCCTTCTTTTTCCATCTCTCTTTCACCTTTCTGTTATTATACCCCTCAGTGCAGTGCTTTTTGGCTTTGTCGCCAACTTACTTCGGTGTATCTTTCTGACTTTCTGCCTATTTCCCAAAATGTATGTTTGAAAGTACTTTCCAGAAAATAATAAATTAGCATAATGGATTCTGCATTTTGTATTATGATGAACCAGCTGGACCAACATCAATAGAGCGTAACAAAATTAAGTGTTCCTTATCGCAATAGTGGAGTCCTAGTTGCTGGAAATGGGCGCTGTGCCAGTAGTTGTAAATGAGACTGTAAAGAGCCAACATCCTTTACAAAAATTTGTTGGATTAATTATTTGTTAATTAACCCGTTTTAATTAAATTACAGAAATCATCAAATAATGAGTATATATCCCCTCCGACCTTGTTTCAAGTACATTGGGAGTTTTTAAGTCAGAGTCCCCTTCAGTCTAACAACCAATCTCGGAGTTAGAATTACCGCCAGAAGCCGTTCCCGCCTCCCGACCATTTCAATAAAACCGCGAGCCGCGCTACCATCACTCTCATTCCTTTCAAAGTCTCAGGCACACGGAGGAAAAACGATGACGAGAAGTCAAAAAGGACAACAAGGAAACTGTACCCTTTTTTGAGATTACGCAACTCAAAGAGGTGATTTATAAGAAAATGAGGGGTTGAAATACTGCTCCATAGGAGCGTCGCAGCGGAATCAAAAAGAAGGGAGTTAAAAATCTACTGTAAAAGAAGTCGAAGCCTATCTATAACAAAATTTCTCAAGTTTTAATTATTTATTTGATTTGGATTAAATTTTACATTTTTAACCTCACTGTTACAAAACTTAATATACATTCAAGTACCTTTGGTTGCCTATCTCTTATACATAATAAATTCTAATTTTACAACAGCTATTCAATAATTTCTAATCTTCTGTTTTGTTTAACACATATTTTTGCTGGTTCATAGATAACACTCTTTCTTTCCATAAAAGTTTTGCATTGGTTAGGAGGTTGCTGAAGCATTCCTTTAAATCATTCACTGATTTAATTTCACTCTTCGCAAGAAGTACAACATTCAAAAAAGGAGTTGCTTAACTAACAAAAGAGGTTTCTGCTCGAGATTGCTGAGTACACATTATTTTCTTCGCCTAGTGTGGTTTTAAAGTTTGCCATTCATACAGTTGTCGCAAAAATTTCGACTTCCATCTTTAGAGGTATGTGAATTTATAATTCTGTGGCCTTTTCTCATGTCTCATATAATCTTCAGCTTGTGGTTGCTTCTGTTTTGATTGTTGTCCTTATTGTTCCATATTTTACAACCAAAAGGAGTTTAACAATAGACCATCTGTACCTGTGTATGTGTAACTTACATAGAAATTGCATCTTTATGCTTTTTTGGTTAATTTCGTAGAAGCATAACTTAAGTAGAATCTCAACCATTATCTTAGAAATCGACGAAAGGTCAGACGATTTTGATCATATTCACACCTATGTTATATACATGTAACCTATAACCCTTTCTGCTCCATTCCGTAGTACTAAAAGAAGAGAAACTATTAGAATAATCCCTTTATCTCACTAAACTATTATTTATCAGATACCTTATCTGAAATCCGTTTCTCCTTCTCCTTTCCCTTTGTTTTTTCTGTGTGCATCTATAATTAGAACTGTTAATAATAGTGTGTAACATTATTACTAAATTACTTACTTTTTCATTAGATCTTTAATTTTTTGTGGAAATTATGATTAAATGTAGAATTTGTAATTGATTAAATTTTGTTTTTTTAACTTTCTCTTTTAAATTACATAAATTAAATTTTGTTAGGGCACAGCAAGTAGTATTGCGAACATAATTATCGTTTTCCATATTGATTGTTTACGTATAGAAAACCTGCATTATTTTAGGAAGGCCTTTCTCAATTAATTAGGTTAGCATTTATTTATACTTTTTTGCTAAAAAAATATTTATTCGTTATTTTAAACGTTAAACGGGAAAATTCTTTAAGCTTGTGTTGTCACTTACTTTATTTTTTGTTTCCTTTAAATTTTAAATTAACGAACGTATCTACGTTTTGATAAAGGCTGTTTACGACAAGTTTAAAATGACGTCATACTTGATGAAAAAGGGCAACCAATATAACGGCTATAATTTTCTGAGCAAGTTTCTATATAGAGCCCAGTGTAACCAGGAAAATTTAGTTCTTAAGTGTTGGCAACAGTTTGCAAGGTTGTGCGATTTACGAACGATTGGTTTGTGTCATTTGTGTTTAAATAAACATTAATTTTGTATATCTAATTCAACAGGTTCTTATCAGAACTAACTTAATAACAATAACACATACTGTAAAGAATAAACAATTAAAGATGCCGAAGCCTTGGTCTAGCCGTTGTCAAGAAGTGGTGAGCTTTCCGTACTTTGAACAATAACATGAAAATCGAGGCCCCCTTTTGCCAGTTGCTCCTGTTGGAGACGCAAGTAATAATGATTAAAGTACTCCTCTTTTTAGTTATCTTAAATCTGAAATATGAGCGGCTTATTGAAGATATTTTAGTATGCCACGTTCTTTAAAAACCTGTAAAAATATATTTAGTTTATAGAGGGTTGCAGCTGCCTTACATGTGAGTCTTTCAACAGTTTATCTCATCGCAGCTAAATGCAACAAAGGTAAAGTACTTAGAGGTCCACCAAAAAAACGACATCGCAGCAAACCAATCTTAGATGTGGATAATTTTGACCAAACTTCAATTTGAAGTGTTATTTACGAGATGTACAAAAAGAGTTAGTGCAGTATTAAGTCCATGCAGTTGTTTTGTATTATGTAGTGTAATTATTTGCAGAGGAATATGTAACCCTAAAAACTTTACAAGGAAAACTACGCGAATATGACATTTGTAATGGCTGTATAACATCTCTATGGAAAGTTCTAAAAAAAAATTGGTTTCAAGTATAAGTGTAATCCACGACGCGGATTATTGGAGCTGCCCAACATGGATCTTTAAAGATGGTACTGCTGGTCGTTCTTGGAAAGATTCTAATTTTAAGAGTGTAATGAAGACAAAAGTTGGTGGGGCAAGGTAAATTATAATCCCATAAGGTCTATGATCATAATTATCGCATTGCAATATAGAAGTATTATACTCCATGCTGGTTGTGCTGCATGATTCATTCATGGTGCTGAATTAGTATTTTCTTCTAAAACAAGGAATACAGATTCTCATGGCGAAATGAATCAAGACAAATTATTGCATTGGTTTGAATATTATGTGTTAGTAAATTTAGAACATCCTTCCACAATTATTATGGATAATGCCACTTACCACAGCACTGCTGAATAAAGACCTACAACGGCCTCTAAGGAGGGTAACATATAGCAATGGTTAAGTAAAAATAATATACAATATGATGACGGCTTTTCAAAACTCAGTTATTGGGTTTAGTACAGACATAAATCTTTTTAAATGTAATTCTTGTTTTGTATTATTAATTCTCTCTTTTTAAACATAAACCTCAACCAGTATATGTAACTTATAGGTTAGCTAAACAATATGGGCATCGTGTACTCCGTCTCCCTCCTTACCGTTGCGTTTTTAACCCTATTGAACAAATCTGGGGTATAACTAAAGACTACTACAGAGACTATGTTGGTTCTGATGGAAGTTCTGCTGAAAAACCATTAGTTATGTGAAAAGAGGCACTAGAAAAAATAACACCCGAAGTATGGTCGTAGACAGTTCGACATGCTGAGGAAAAAATACGATGCTGGTGGTATAGAGAAGTTGTATTTGATCGAGAGGATATTCCTCCACTGACTATAAATCTGGAAGTCGATGATGGTACAGATGATGAGAACTTAAGTAATGAATTCGCTTTTTAAATGTGAATATATGTTATATTTATCAATTTATTCTTATTTCTTGTTAATAAACGTATTTAAATTTATATTGATGAACCCGATCCACAAGGTATATTCTGGAGCTGCAAGACTTATTATTCTATTATAAAATTATAAATATATTGCTTTCTGTATATGAATCGTTGCGTCAAAGAACGGTATAAGTCCAAAATTCGTAATTTTCATATAATGAAAGAAACTGATGCATTTGTAAACTTATAATGCTCCCCTACTTTTGGGTGCTATACTTATATTGCGCCCTTCTGGTTTGGTAACCCAACGCGGTTTTACTTTGCCTCGGATTTGCTCAATCGGGTTTATTTTATAAACGGGGTGTGGTTCGTAGTAAGTACTGGATGGGCTTAACACTGTAACCTTAAATAAAAACCGTAAAGCATTTTTAAAATGTATATTAAAGAAATATCAACAATAAATAAAATAAAAAGGCAATTAACAAAATGTATGGGGGAACTTCTTTGTCCGGGTCTGGCGGCTGGTTCTCCTGGTTGGCGGCCCGTCACTGTGTGCGAAGTCGCTTCTGTGAACAAAGATAGTCTTTTAATCTATTCCTTACCTAAGAGGTAAAATTTAGATTACGGTCCTGCATGTACAGTAGCGAGAGCGTTACCCTTGATACCGTTGTTGGTCGGGCGCCAGCGCAATGAACTCGAGTCGTGTGGGATTGAGAAAATCGATATCGTACTTAGACTTTAGTAACTCTGGAGCGCTGAAGCAAGGATGTCCTCCTCTCGGGAAATAATACACGCGAAAGGCGCGTAGGCAAACGCGAGATCTCGGGACGGTCTTTCTCTAATTATAACCGGTTTAATGTAGGTAATTAGATTATTTATCTACCTAAATTAATTACTGATCTCTATACTAAGTTTAATTATTTATAATTAATCAAGGGATCAAAAATACTTAATATTAAAACTACTCTAATCGGTTTACGTAAAGATAGAAAAATCTACGTACTCTCTAATTTATTTACAAACGTTCGTGCACCAGGTATTTACGATGGTTCGGTGGACGACAAATTTATCTACAAATTTATACTACAGGTTATGGAGGTACTCTTCTGCGATTCACAGACACTGTGTATGGTTATTGTGTTTGTCTGTAGGTAGTGTATGAGTTTCGAGCGGGATTTCAGTAATGCCCAGAAGACGTAGGTGAAGGGCTTGTCTTTACTGGATATACTAAGAGAAAGGTCGTAGGTCTTTACAGCCCTGTAACAACCCTTCACCCTCAAGTCTTTGCGAGATACGGCGGGGGCTACCCCTGCGTGACTCTAGGTGTACTTTGTAGTGGCGAGTGACGACGGGATCTACCCTTCGTGACACTCCAGGTGTTAGTGTACTTGGTATTACGTCGGGGGTTACCCCTGCGTGCTACTCTAGCTGCTAGTGTACTTTGTATCTGCGAGTTACGTCGGGATCTACCCTGTGTGACTCTAGGTGTATTTGGTATAACTCCTGGAGGCTCAGCCCGGAATTATTTACGGTCTGTAGTGTTTGAGTGTAAATTGTTAGATTGTATAACTTTACAACTTACGTGTCTATCAATAGCAGTACAGAATTGAACTTTAGGTTGCCCGGTGCGTCGTGGTGCGCGTTATCGCCAGATCGCGAAGGACTTTTCGTCGGTGAACAACAGGTCGGTGCTTACACTAAGCAAACGGAGCGGCTACGGCTACTGGTTTCTGGAACGGCTTGACTTGAATCTACGGAGATTCATTCATTCTTATGCGCGTCGTGAGTTTATAAAGGTCCATCTGTGGGCGGCTTCGCGGATACCGTGCGGGGAAGGCCGTTATGTGATTGGTTAAAATCGTTCTGACGTGCAGAAACTTACGGTTTCTTAGAAATACACGTCAGCGGTGATGAATAAATTATTCGTTGTGCAATATCGAGTAAACTTATGAAATCTTACATACAGGATGGTCCGCACCTAATTTATTCTAAAACACATACGTACACGACGCTGGTTCTTTACAAACTAATGAAAAATATTACTACATGGCAACAGTGATTCAGCTTGTTGTATGACGTCATTTTAAACTTATCGTAAGCCTATACTTTAACTATTTGTTTAATTGTGTAGTTACCTGGTCTTGGACATTAATTTCCCATTTATTTGTCTATTTGTCCAAAATTGGTCTGTTTCGAATCACATTTTATTTACATAGTTATTTTTTATTTGATTTAACAATTATAGGTTTTGTTTTATACCACAACACTTTTTCCTTATTGGTCTCTCCTTTGCATTGGTTACCTACTCGTCTTTTTCAGACATTATTCAGGAGCTGGGATAACGGTGATTTCTTCTTTTGAGGAAGCGGATCCTGGCGCCCTTAACTCTACCGAAATTTTCTTGATCCCGACCCGACCCGAACCGACTGACACAGGTGATTTCCTTCCATTGCCAGGTGAGTAGCGACCCTGCTCTTCCGCTTTTTTTCTCACCGCTTCCCGTTTCTGCACGTAACATATCTCATTAAAAAAGCAATTAAGTCGAAAAATCAAGGGTCATTAAAAAACCATTAATATAAGAGATCCGTTAAACTAATAGTTACATACTCTCCTTTTTAGAACAGATTTATAACATAAAAGGAAAAAAAGAAAAGCCACGGATTTCTCTCAAAGGACTCCTTAAACTTCATTTGCTATTTCATTTAGAATGTGAGTTCTTACCGTACATACATAAAGGATGCAAGTTTGTGAGTATGGATTGGTTAGGAATGAGAGGGAATGGAGTTAGGGTTCTTAGAGAAATACTACTGCTCCAGGAAATTGCTACATGTGATGTGTGCGTTGATCATGCTAGTAATATGTATTTCCGATAGTTACGTAGGGCACATTTTTCTGTCCACTAAAGTCTTAATTTGCTTAAATCCTTTTTTCTTTTGTTTTCAAAATAAACACATTATAGAAGCTTTGCAATTTGTAAACATCAACAAGTGAACGAGACGCTTTTAATGCATGGGCATTGAGTACATATACTCAATGGCACGAGGAAGTTTGTCTCTTAAATATACTATTACCATTGAATATATATATATATATATATATATATATATATATATATATTATTATCACCCTTTTTCTGATTTAAGTTTAGTAATTAGGTATTTTGAGTGAAAATAGTGGCTACTAATCAAAAAATGCCACTGCATAATAATTTTTCTAACGGTGAAATGCGTAATATGACTTGTGCTTTTGCTCAGTCAAATTATAATAGATTAGCATCGGTCTGATGAGATTTACAATTGTACCCAAATCCAAGGCAACCGAATCACAGACTGTTTGGAAATATTTACAACCGCCTTGGCTAAATAGAGCCTTTCGTCCTCAGAGTCACAATGGCGCGACAAAAACAATTAATGACGATGAAGAAGATGTTTTAACTCGTGTTTTGGAAAATCCAGATGTGAGTACTAGTCGGCTAAGAGGATAAGCCAATCATTTATCTGTAGAATTTTAAAGAAAGACCAACTACATCCATATTACTACACTCCTGTCCAAAATTTGTTACCTCAAGATTTACCTGCACGCTTATCATTTGACCCAGTTTTCACAATATGAACTAAAAGGAAACCAAAACTTTCTTGATAATATTCTCTTCTGTGGTGAGGCGACAGTCACTAGACGAGGAGTTTTTAATTGGAAAAATAATCACTTGTGGGATTCTGCGAATCCAAATGTTGCAAGAGAAAGACATTTTCAGCATGAGCTTAAGGTGAACATTTGTTGTGGTATGATATCTGGTTTTTTCGTTGGTCCTTTTGAACTTCCGCCTAATCCAAATGGACCTATTTCTTTTTCGATTTTCTCGAAACAGATTTAAATGAGCTACTAGATGTTCTACTCGCTGTAAGACAAAACATGTGGTTTATGCAGGATGGGGCGCTATCATATTATTCACAACGTTGGATTGGCCGTGGAAGTGAATTTTTTTGTCCACCAAGGAGTTCAGAAATAGTTCATAAAGAACAAAATAATTCATCGAAGTGTTGCAGCAAAATATACAATAAGCCGCGAATGGAATTAAAGATAATAAACATTAAACACGTTTTGTTTAATATTCTGAGGTCTTTAAGAAAGTGCATTGAAAGTGTATTGGGTCGGATGGTGGGCATCTCGAACATTTACTTTGAAGTTTTGTTAGTTGTTGTTGTTAGTGGTTGTCATTATTCATTACTGTTCTTTTTTTAATGTCACTTCGCTCACTTTAATAATTTAAAATAATAAATATTTTGTAAGTAAAACACAGATCTCTTTAAGAGCGAATAACTCAAAAACCGCTAAAGTTTATGTATAGAAAATTGAACGGGTTTTCAGATCTTTAACTTATTTTAACCATTATTCAATGGAGAAAGAAGATATGATCTAATTTACTGAAGTAACAGGGTGCCACTAGCGCCCTCTATGAGCAGTCACAAAAAAAATTACAGATTCGTATTTCTCATGTCACAAAACCTAAAACTACCGAATTTTATGTTCATGCTGTTAAAACTTATAAAGTTATTGAGAAATTTTAAAGTAAAATTTTCCCTTTGAACATCCTGTATCTCCTAAACTAACAACACTTTATTAATGACTCACCCTGTATTTAAAACTAGTGAAATGAACACAAAAATGTAAAATAACTTTAGTTTAAATGCCTAATATATTACGTAAAATAAACAAGAAACTCTACTGAGTTACGTTTAACCTTTACACTAAAATGCTCAGTTTATGGAAACGTTATTAGGACGATGTAAAGATTCATTAAAAATAACAAGGAACTAATTTACATGCTTTTTAAGAAATTTAATACGACGAGGAAAAAAGGGTTTTATGTAGAACAAAAGTCTATCTTAGCACCTCCCTAATGGGTTTAAAGGCAAAGTACATTAATTTCATATATCAAAGGAAAAATTATTCATTTGCCTTGAAAATCTTTTTTATCGCTGATAATTTGATTTGTTACTTATCTTTAGAATGTGTAAAATAGGTTACTGTTAAGCAGAAATTGTTAAATGTGTCGAATATGACAAAACTCCATTAACTAATTTTACGTAGTTTATAATGTTATACACTTTGCATTAAATTAACTAATTTTTCCGTTTCATTTGTCTATTTGTTAGTTAAATGATTTAATAACTGATTAACTCATTGCTTTTTAACGGATAGAGTCAGAATTTTTGTGCCATACAAGCTCTTAATTTTTACAACAATTTGATTGGTTAAATTAGAAATAATTTAACAATGTCCCTTAGGCAATTACCGATACTGATGCTTATTTTAAAATGTACCTACTATATAGATTAAATCTTACATTAGTATATATTTTTAACACTTTACACACCATTATCAAAAATTATATCCTAGCGTAAAGATCTAAAATCCTTTACCCAGGTAGCCTAAGTAAATTATTCCTTAATTAAACTTTTTCCTTTTTTTATTATTAGAACGATATTAACACGTAACAAATTATAATACGCCCGCCGTAGTTCAAAAAACCGTTGATGATTTTTTACGTCAGAGGCCCACTGTACGGTAGCAACCAATAAAATCGCAAGGTTACGACCGGAAACGGTCACTGCCAACGGAGGTTAGTATCTCAAACAGAGAGGGACTTTAAAGAGTTATAGACTTAAAGTCAATTTCAAAAAAGGCAAGGATAATTGCGCGTATCGTTTTCACAACTTCGTCACACAGAAGAAGAGGCCAAAGAAGATCCTGACCAGCTGCCCGCCAACGCTGCCCCTGACGGACAACACGTACCAGCTATTGAAGGAATACACCGACAGTCCTGCAGCAATGGACCAGACGCAGACCGCAGGGAGAAACTACCCCCGGCAATCCTTCGTCAGAGGGAGAACTGGCTCGCTTTCTCCCGCGAACTGGATCGCCTTCACGAGAGCCAAGGCAACCTGTCTCACTCTAGGACCGAGACAGGCTGATGAGGCAAAGAGCGAGCGTCTTGCTAAGGTAGACAGGCCTCGTAAGACCTGTCTGTAGAGCTATCCTAAGCTGACTTTGCCTTGAAGCTTACACCACACGGTATTAATGTGATCTCTTGTTTCATGATGATGCAGCGAAGTCAAGCGAGCCTCCTAGTGTTGGTACACTAACCAACCCAAGAAGACAAGAAGAAGATCCGAGACCTGGAGTACGGTGTCCGCCTCAGCGTCACCGTAGAAGAGTTGCGGCGAAAATCAGTCATCGGGCAGTAGCACCGGTATCAGGGTTTCCGTCACACACAGCGTTGCTGCAGATCGGCGGTATGCTGTGTAAAGTACCGGGGATCACTACTCCAGTCAATGCACTAAACACGGCACAGACCGGGGAAAGTGCGTTAACTGTAGTGGAGACCACCCCGCTAGCTACAGGGTATGCCCGAAGTTCCCTCGACCTCCACAACGGAAGAGGACGAAAGGACCAGAGAGAAATAAGAGGACACCACAGACAGCGGCGCCTTCTTCAACCCGGACCGTTTTCAGCTACACGCTTAGTTGTGAAAGCGGAAGTGCAGCTCCCGCCGGTATCGATATCCTGCCGACTCAACCCGCGTTAGGGGTCGACAACATATTGGCCCTCCTCTTAAATCTCAATATGGAGAAGGTCCTACCTATCATCCGTAAGGCGGCAGCTGCACTCGTTCAGGCGAAAACTGCGACTGATCTGCGGGGAGTGATCCTCACACACGGTCAGGAGGTGGTTGCCCTTTTCCGGTAATTATACAGAGGTCCGACGCGAAAATTGGTGCTCAAGGTTAAGTATACAGTATCGACTTGTTATGTTCTGTCTTAACATTACGGTTTCTCCTACAGCGCATCACGCTTAGAGATACCAACCCGACAACTGTATTGTGGTATCCTAGTAACTATAACTATAATATTGCGATTAACTAACACTTGTTTCTCTTTTTTACATATACATTGGGCATCAACAGACACTCCGGCATAAGACACGACGACAGGATACCTCCACATCCATCCACAACCAACAAGATCCCGCAATATCACATCAACAACATTATCAACCACAGCCACTACAACAAACTGGAATAACAATGGTGTCAACTGGCACAACACAACACCTGCAATCCACAATACGCAATACTCCAGCGCTGAAGGAGGAGAAGACCCTCGAGCATCACACGAATACAATACAAACGTTATATTATACATTCAATCAAAACCGTTCTCTATACATTCTCTGTGCGTTCTCCATACCATTTTTCCGTAGTATTTTTGGTATTTTATTTACGCGTATAATAATGTCGGTACCACACCAGCAATAGTTTGAAATAATATAATGGAAGATGAAATAATTTTTATTGTAATACACGAGAACTAGCTATTAAACACATCACACACGCACACACACACACACACACACACACACACACACATGCGCACACACGCACACACACTCACACATATACACACGCACACACACCTACACGCACACATGTATTCCAAGCAATTGTTAGTTTAGAACTTTTCTTCTTTAAGATACACTAGTATCAGTTTAAATGATAAAAAAACACATAATGTTATATACAATAGTATATAATAACATAAGGTACTAAGAATTATTTAATGGAATATGATTAATAAAAAACACACGCACACGGACACACGGACACGGACACGGACACACACATGTATTCCAAGCAATTGTTAGTTTAGTTAGTTAATTAATTTGTTACCTCTGTGTTATGATCTTCTCTTCTTTAAGATACACTAGTATAGTCTGTAAAAATAAAGATTTTCTATTTCGGCTTAGCGCTTTATTACTCTGAGACATTGGAAATATACAGCCGTTTCTTTCTCGCGACAATGGAAATGTAATCCTATTCCAGAAGTTACCAAACGTTTTCAACGAACTCAGTTCGGTACTGAATTCAATATTCCGGTATCTCAAATACTTTTCCAGATATTAAATTTCGAAAATATCAAATTTTATCTTTTTGATAAGGCCAGATTTTTTTTATACTTTCGTTACGGCGGTATTCGAAGTTTGTTTTTTAAAAAGATTTTGAGGCAATGTATTATTTTGGGGTCTAAATACGCAAATAGCCACCTATTATAATAGATTAAATAATGAGGAATTGATTACCGCTTTCATCACTTTCTACCAATTATCCCATTAGGTATAAGTGCATTCCTATATAATATTTGAATTAGTCTTTGCTTTTGCTTTGATAAGGCAACGTGTTCTTATTGAAACCTAGTAATGATGCCCGGAAGCTGTTTTAATAAAATGTGCCAACAACTTATTGTGAATGAGTATGAATACTTTGATCGAGATATTAGTAAACAATAAAAACTGGTTTACGCATATCAATTCCTTTTTAATTACCAATTAATGATTTCGTTGTTGCACATTTCAAAATAAATGAATTATATTAAGTAATAAACCTCTGCATCCACAAACATAGTTAAAATTAAAAATCGTTCAAAACGTTTTATAACTTCTGGAATAGAATTAAAATTCCATTGTGTTTACCTCTCGCGAGCGGTCTTAAGTCATTGAGCAGGTAATTTACGCTTTCACTAAAGTCGCGTACGTTTCTATTGAAACCCAAACGTTAGAAAGAAAAGGCTGTAGATTCCCAATGTCTCAGAGTAATAAAGCGCTAAACCCAAATAGAAATCTTTATTTTTACAGACTATATCAGTTTAAGTTATAGAACGTTATATACACATAATGTTATGTATAATAGAATAAGGTATTACGAATTTACGAATTATGTAATGGAATATGCTTAATAAAAAACAAACAAAAAAAACACACACACGCGCGCGCGCGCACGCACACACGTACGCACGCACACACACACACACACACATGTACACACACAACACACACACACACACACACACATACACACACACACACACTGACATACCTCACACATACACACATGCACGCAAGAACAAACATACGCACACAGGCACATACAGTCACACATACACACATGCACATACAATCACACACGCGCACACGCACACACATGAACAACTGCTCACATTCGCATACGTTCATACGAACAAGCGCACATACGCATACACGCACGCGCACGCGCACACGCACGCGCACACGCACGCGCAAGCGCACGCGCACACGCGCACGGTCACGCGCACACGCATACACGCGCACACGCCCACACGCACACAGCGACACGCGACACGCACCACACGCCACACACACGCACACGCACACGCACACGCACACACACACACACACACATACACACACACATACACACACACACACACACACACACACGTTCACTCGTATACGCGCCCACGAGTATACACGTAACACGACACACACCACCACACGCAAACGCGCACTCATACGCACTCGCATACACAACACACACACACACACACACACACACACACACACACACACGCGAAGCACTAATACGCACACACCACACACACACACACACACACACACACACACACACAACACACACACACACACACACACACACACACACACACACACACACACACACACACACACACACACGACACGCACGCGCACGCGCACACGACGCGCACACGCACACGCACACGACGCGCACACGCACACGACACGCACACGCACACGCACGCGCACACGCACACGCACCACTACGCACACACGCCCACATGTACACACGCACATACGTACACATGGCCGATCATGGCATATCTTTGTCAAAAGTGACAAAGTATGAAGTAATAAGTCGCTTTAGCCTTAGTGAAGAAAATGTCGTTTGCATACTTAGATATGTATATGTAGGTTAGAAGGTAAAATGGTAAAAGCAAATGTGATTATTAACTATTTTTACATGGTCTAGAAGACATCATATTAAATGATCATTAAAATATTCCAATAAGGTAACAAGTCAAATCACTCCTATTACAATAATATAGTTCCATTAATTTGACGTAAAACTTTTTCTATAATATGAACTCATAAAAAGATCAAACACAATTAGTTTGAAACTTCCTTTTTATGATGGCGTCTAGACAAAAAACTAATTACATTCACGGCGTTGGTTTCTAATTAAATCTCAAGGTATTGAACTTTCTTACTAATTAATATTTATTATGAAAACAAAGAATTGTGATGTTAAAACTTATGCAAACGTATTAAAAAGCTGTAAGCGCTTATTTTCTGTTGGAGATGAGTATATCTTCAATAAATAAAGTAATGTAATAAAGTAAATGAAGCCTTGCATTAAGCAGAATTGTGAACTACCAGTATTGTAGTTATTTTTAATTGCGTTTTAATATTGTTTAGTTAGTCAACCTTAAACAAGTCGCTGAAAATCTCAACTAAATTTAGCCAATTTAGCAAATGTATGTTAGGAAAATGACGCATTTCAGCTGGTCTAGCGCACCAACTTTATTGTTTGTTTTTACTTAATTACTTTAAAAGGTGAATGCAAATTTAAATAAGTTCTTGTAGATTTTTGAACATATATCCTTTTATGTATATAAAAATAGGACTTGGAACTAATTTAAAAGTAATTGTTAATTTTAATGCAGTGACTGTACGAAGTTTGCAGGTTATTGTAACATCCTAAAATTTCTTGTTTGGAAAAGTTCTCTCTACTACTAGTTTAGAATATAGTCATTTTTACATGATGTTTAGAAATGGAGTGAGCAATAAGAGAGATTTATTTCATTCTAACCCTTGTTTAAGCATAAGAACATGTGGCGTCATCCTATAGACTTTAAAATAACCACTTATTAGCATGTATTTTTATTTGCACAGTCAATTGAATACCACATAGGATAGAATTTTAATTAGTATCGCCAAAAAATATATAGCAACTTTAATGAAATGAATTACAGGAAAAGATAAAAATATAATAAATTTACTAACCTCACTTCACCTAACCTTGCTTTACCAAATACGAAGAACTGTAAACAAATAGACTGAATTACTACAGACTGTACAACGTACAGAGTGAGCCAATACTAGTTACGTATGTTTACACATTTTTACTTATATCTCGAGTTAGACAAAAGATATCGACATGCGGTTTGCGCCATTTTGTTACGAATTTAATCTGTTTCTGTTGTAATTTACAATACTTAGGTGTTTCCATTTAAAAATTGTAACGTAGACAATTTTTTTTATTCGAAAGTGCCCTCTATCTACGACAATTAAAACTAAATGCAATTGTTTTATAGTAAATGTAATTGGTTCGTCTACGCGCTTTGGAATGAGAATAATTTCGTCAAAGTAGGTTGATCCAAACCAAAGCTATAGGCATTTATTCATACAAACATTCTCACTCTTCCCCACCCTTTATTTGAAAAAAATAGAGAAAAAAGCATTTAACAAAATTTGTGCAGAAGTTATGCATCATTCTAATTTACTTATTTAATACCTACTATGATTGGACATATTTTATAAAAAAACCTGTTTTTTAAATTTTTCTATAAAGATTGTGCTCTCTAGCAGTAAAGCTAGAAACTTGAAAGTTATTTCGAGCGATTTCTCTTAGCTGTTTCTACCAAGGAAATTTTTTTCTCAAAGCTGTACGATAAACAGTTTCTGAGGTATAGCCGGAGGACTGGCTGATTGATCCACCCGGTACATAAATAATTAAATAACCTTTCCATAAATGTGTATTTTGTAAAGGATAAGAAAATAATACCCTTTATATTGAGTACTCAGCAAATCGACAGAGAAGCCATAAATCCTGAAAAATTTTTAACGATAACGAAACATTCATTTTTCATGGATTAACATGTCGGTTTTATTTTCAAAATAGCTATTGAATAATAAATGTAAGAAAGTAATTCGTAAACAGTGTTTGAATCAATTTTCGTAAAACGCTATGTTACAGAAATATTTAACTTAGTGTAATCAACTCAACCAGTGTCTTTCTTATTTTTATAAATGATAGTAATAAGTATCCAGAATGTAAACATACCGCATACCAGGAAAAGATACCATTTGTACTATATGCGTACCTCAAAAGCATTTTAGAGAAACGTGAAACTGAGTATGATCGAAACAGACGTATATGCGGTAAACATGCACTCTTTAATATTGCATATTACCTAAAGTGCTCCCATGATGGCTCAGTATTATAATTTTATTTGTACATGGAAGAAAATTATATACAATCGTTTATCGTAAAACTATCAGTTTTCAAACTGGAGAATGGCATTTTTAATACCATCGTGCCAATTGACGCACTGACTAATGAACAAATGTATAATGTTGAACGCGCTACTGCCTGTCATAGCAATCAGGCATTTTAACTGACAGATATTAAAGTTAGAGACCATAAACTTTTGATAGGGTTGTTAAGATGTGCGGCACAACAAAATTGTAATCTAAATTTGAAGATACTCAACGGTTGCATTTCACAACCTCAGAGGTTACGATGTTCATTTGAGAGAGAGAGCCAGCTAACTGTCTCAGTCACCGTTAAGCAAGGTGCAATACATATCCTTTAGCCAGTCTGTAGATAATGCCAACATAAAATTTGGATTTATGTACCCTTTAGGTTTATTAGTAGTAGTATTGATAGCTAGCCCCTTATGTAGATATCCATAAAAAGCTACCTACGAGATCTGCGTATAGTAGCAAAGATGAATTTAATTTGTTAGTGCGCAAGGGTATCTTCCCATAAGAACACATTGATTCATGGGACAGACTAAAGGAAACCACTCTACCACCAAAAGAAGCATTCTATAGTCACCTTACTAACAATGGTGTTAGCAAGGACAATTATTTACATTCGATTCAAGTCTAGAAAACCTTTGCGGTACAAACATTAGGACAGTATTCAGATTTATATCTAAAAACGGACGTGTTATTGTTAGGTTATGTATTTAAAAAATTACGCATAACTTGCTTAGTGCGTATCAGTTGGACTTCTGTACCTATAACACAGCCCCGGCCTAGTACTTGAGCTAAAAATTACACAAGTATAGGGGCAATAACTACATTCCGACTACCCAAACGTCCTATTTAATGTGATTTGATATTGTTAAAACCTTCATGGAAAATGAATGCAACGATCCTTGTTATACGGAGTTTTTTAATTCTCCTGCTAGATTTATAACTAATGTTACAGACAGAATAGACAAAGAATTTAAATTTATCAAGGCATTAGGACTGCTTTTAAACTTACAAGAAAAATTAAAGGGCACCTAAATATGTTTCAAACCCATTGTAGTCTTCTGGAGTGTATAAGTTATCTTGTTCTAGTAGAAAAGTATACATTGGGACTACAAAACGTAACCATGATACAAGACGTAAAGAACGTGTGAGATTTTGTAGATTAGGTCAACCAGAGATATCCGCGGTAGCTGAGCATGCTTTAAATAATTTAAATCATGACATTGAATTTGATAATATGGAAATATTGTCAAAACAAACTCATTAACTGTTAATTTCATGTATTATATGCATTATGCACTTTGTGTATTATGTTGACGAGTCTCATTCCGTTGTTTAACGGAGAAACTGACAATACATAAATTACGATTACAATTATGTTCGTTTACAACGTGAACCTATTGAGGTATATAAACAACCTAATAACTTCAATACGCAAGATACGAATCTCCGTTTAAACAGGTTTATAATAAAAAAAGAATAATGGTACGTCTTAACTTTAATTTTAGCTTTTGGTATGTCTATGTTTCTTTGCTGTTTTTCCTAGACCTTGAAGTAAATGTTTTACGAATTATATGTTAAGTTACCACCACTTTAATTGGTATGTCAAGTTGCTGTTTATGGATGCTTTTATCAATTTCAAATTAAAGTTTTTCACAACTTCACGCTTATATCATAAATTATAAAACTTTGTTAAATTTGCTCTTTGATTATCACATTTTTCTTCATTCTTACAGATATTACCATTTACTCAGGACAACAACTGCAATTGTTATCAAAACGTATAGAATTATATAAAATATATACATAAAAATATACCATTAAAAAACCCAAAAGTATTTTAATTACTTTTACTTTCACGGTAGCATCCTTACCTTACTTGCTGTTTGTGTGTGACGTCACATATACGAATCTATTTATATCCGACAGATTATAACTAACGTTTCCGGGAATTGGTCTTATTTCTAGATTGTAGGTTGGTATCTGGATTTCCGAAAATCTTTAGATAATCACGTTACCAAAAATTGATCATACTGTTAGACTGGAAAGTGATGGGGTTTGTTTCTGGGCAAGGACAATGTCTTGGAGCGGCTCATTTCTCTATGCTAGGGCCTTGATTTCGTCCTGCTAGTATGTTTGTTTCCGAGAAAAGAATCAGTCCTTTAGCCGAGTTCTGAACTTAACCATACCCTAGATAAGAAACAAACCTTAGCGTGAACCCTAACCTAAGTCAAGGTCAACCCTTTTTAGTGGAGACACGCCAAGCTGAAGATTCCATTAGATAGCTAATAAAAACACCCTGTATATGGAGTTGCACTGAGGTAAGGTTCCCCTTCTGAGAAACGTACCCTTTTTCAAGGTTTGAACCAACCCTTTTAGTGGAATTGCCCGTATCTGAGAAGCAAACCCTCATCTTAGGCAAGATCTGAGTCATCATTGTTCTCTCTCACACTTGGATAAACTTCTTATAATGCTATAAGATACTAATTCATATGAAACGTATTGTAATAAACATTTACATGTTATGTATATGTCGTTTTGTGAAAACTACATATGTTTAATACTGAACTGCAAAGTAACATACACTTAGGTTAAAAACATTATGTAATTTTTTCGCAATATGTGTATGTTATAATTCAATAACAGTGCTCTCCCTTCGATAGTTGATACTTATACCGTCCCAAGCTATTATACAAAAGTAACGATACGTTAATATAGAAACAAAATGCATGGCTTGCCATATTTTTATTTATTTTTCTACATATCGGCCTTATGAAGTTAAGAACTATAACCACAAAAGCAGAATCTTTTCTCAACAGAAGTAAGCTTCGGGAGAGTCTCAGTCATAAAGTTAGTGATATAATTTACATATAATCTAAACATTAATAATAAAACTAGTGTAGTGCTAGTAGTAATAATGTAGAAATTACAATCTTCTGTTACATAATAGTGTAGTGTTATAAGGAGAGAAAGTGACGTTTAACTGTCGAGCGAAGCGTAATAAACAAGTCCCTTTTGAAAAAGAATTAGTGACGGTTCCGCAAAACTGAGGCACAACGTCACCAAATTTCGCTGGTAGCTCAGCTGTGCAAACTACGGTCAACAGTTGGACGGCGCACAATTTCATGCTGGGTTCGGCTACAAAAAGTTACAGTTAAAATAATCATAACGTGTTCCTCAAAAGAAATGGCAGCGATACAAACGAACAATTAAGAAATCAGCGTAATCCTCGTGTATATATATATATATATATATATATATATATATATATATATATATATATGTGTGATCCTCACTGTAAAGAAAACGGTGTATTTCCACATTTGCGAATCTTCGGCAATAACGTTACCACCTTTTTCGTAACCACTATTTACAAGCAAAGAAATCAATTATGGAAGCAGCTCTGTGCAATTCTCAGATAGCCCGTAAAAGGTAGAGGGAAGTCTATAGCAAAAAAAATGTATCAATAAAATTCCCTTTAAAACTAAAATGAAAATCTTCAGAGTTGACATCGCAGTATCGGAAATACACTTAAACGAGAGGATCTTTAAGACCACATCAAACCATTAGATAATTTAGACAGAAAATTTAATTTAGTTAAGAGTACTTTATTAAGCGCATGTGATTCGAAAAGAGCTTGATTTGTTCGGTACATCTATTATACAGGGTGTCCGGAAATGGTGTGTACAACATTTAACTAAAGATTCCTTGGTCAAACATAAGGCGATCCGGATAAACTTACCTATATCCGAAGTTGCTTCGTTTTTCCCCTAGAGAGTTTTTAATTTCGTTTTTTCAAAATAATTTCTAGACGTTTCAACCGATTTTAACTAAATTTGGGACACGGAGCTGTAACATAAATTGACACAATTTGACGTAAATGGGAACTTTTTTCGATACGTAGAAAATGTAAAAATCTACATGGTGTCCAAAAAAAAGATGTATTTTCTTACCCCTGTAGATATAACTTTTTTTTTGTACTAATGGGTTCGTCAGATGTACAGATTCGTCGCAAAGAAATAATTTACTCAACCCTACATTTAATCATTGCCTGCCTACTCCGAAGGAAAGAGGGAGAAAGTAAACACACAAATTACATGAAAATGTTTTAGTTTCAATAAAAGTTTAAATTTTCAATCACAATTATGGATGTTCACGTGAAACAGCTTCCATAAGCCTACAACGCCATTGTGTATGAACTTAAAGTGATCAGAAAATTATATCTTGACGACTGATCACTTTAAGTTCTTTCATTCCCGAATTAAAGTACTATATACTTAGCTACATATCTGACCTGCAGCTATGTAGCACGATAAACCTCTAGACATTCATTCATATTGTAACTCAGTTGAATAGAGTATAAACACAAACGTTTATTTCAGTGTGAAGTAGGCCAAATAACCATTAGAAATTATATATTTTATCCTATTGCCTTATAAAGTGTTAAATTTTTTTCGATCCACAATCACAGGTTATCTGGAGTGTAGATTTTAAACAAAAAGGTTTAAGTTTAAGACAATTTGGGATTACTGTATTTAATACTTGTACGCCCATAGTCGAATCAAAAATGACTTATTAACTGATTTTTCGGCCATTTTTAAAAATATAAGTTTGGCATCTCTGTACTGTCATGCATTCTTCAGATTCAGGCTTCTGATACAACAGATAATCGGTTTGCTTTTTGTAACTTTTAATTTCATTTTTATTCTGAAGTTAATAAATACTTCGGATGCCGACAAGAATTATCGAGCTATATCGGCAGTTTTCGTATTGGACCTGCAAACTTATATATCAAGTACGCTGTGTAGTGTCCCAATTTTTAAGTGCGTAATCTTGAACTTATTCGCAATAAGGCAAATTCAACGAAAAATCTCTAATGGATGTATCTTGACTTTATTGACAATAATGCTATTGTTACTCAAATTATTTGGTTGCCTTACATTGACTTTTCGGGCAAAAATTACAACATTGGAATTTATTTACAAGTCTAACATTGAATTATTCGCTAAACTCCAATCTGACAAAAAGAAGTAGCCTTCTAGTGGTAGGCTACGCTGTGTTATGTGAATGAGATAAGTGTTGCATTATGTAGGGCAGCTAAACAATGAAACTAGTCAAATTAAAATTAAAGAGATTTGCGCAATGATGGTTCAACCCGTTAATTTGCGAAACTGGGAAAGAACCACCAAGAAAATCCAGTTTATTAACAAACAAGTGATTGCACAAGTACATTAATAAATCAAAGAACAAAAAACAAAGAAAAGGTTTGATCTGCGAATATAAGAAAATACCATTAAAAACGGTTATTTATAAAATTAAGTAGCAGAGAGAAATAAAAAGTAGTTTAACCACTCCTAAACACAATAAAAAAACACACAGTGAAATCACATCCACAATTGTATCATAATTAAACCAGTATAAAAATGGTGATACCAAACATGTGGACATTACACAACCGATCATGCCCGAATTTAAGTTAACAATAAAGTAACCTTTCCTTTTCTCTTTTGCCCTAAAGTGTCGAGTCAATAAAGTAAAAAGGAAAATAGTAATGCAGATTAAGGTACACATAAAATACGACAAACAGTAGAATGAAACAGGTAGTAATAAGGTAACTGAAATGCAGTTTAAATACACTTAGACAAGGACAAACAAAAATTGGCAATTTACACATAAAAGCACAAAAGTACATTCGTATAATTACAATAAATTACATATATAAAGGAAGAACCAGGTCGTAGGCAAACAATTCTAAATCAGCTGGCTGAAGCACACACAAAAAATCGTGAAAGCAAATCCGTGCAGATAAATCGGTTACGTTAACAAAGTGGCCGAGAACCTACCCGCATTCAATGATGCGAAAGTTTGAGTGACTGCGTTAGAAACTACAGCATCCCTTTCTGGACTCGTGTGTGTAAACCTCGGCATCTTTAATAACAACAATTAACTGAGGTTTATCGTGTCACGTTTGTCCACGCTTTGACTTGTCTATGCGGGCGAAACTATTAGTAAACGGTCAACAATGCCCACTTATCCTAGCCATGAGGGGAGACACTGTACTGTCTGACACGGAGTCCTTTTATATTAGTAAATTTCAATTTAATGAGCGTGCTTGCGAGATGGCGTATTGGCTACTAAATTACTACCGCATTACTTACCCTTTGTTATCAAGAGACAATTGTGTCTGTGATTCAACATCTCGTGGTAACTAAATAGCAACTTCTTGCAAGGCAATAACCGATTTTTAATAGGTTACATCGGCTTGTTGAATTGCTTGCTGCGAGCTTTAAGCTACATTCAAATACCTTACGCTTGAATATAATCCTGTGGTTAATCACTTAATCACCAACACAACGGGTTATGATACGCGATTTAAACCCAAGACGGTAGCGATTATTTATAGATATATAAATATATTGTTTACACGATTGCTTCGCGGATTAAAAAACCAAATTTCTAGGGATAAGTTTATTTACATGACCACCCTAGTTTTGTAAAAAAAGAAAAGGACTAATACGCGTTTCTAGTGTTTACTGTAACGGAGTGGTAATTCATTTGTTTTTAACAAAACAATCAAAGAACGGTACCTCAATCGAACCTCCTACTAACTGTTTTACTCCCAAATCCACCCCAATTTTTAAAAGTATAAAAAAAAACAAGAAATATTAATAAATATTTTCATATTTATTATTAAAAGAAGTATTAATTTCTCAAATATGCACTCGTTTATAGCAAACTCTATTGGTCTAGAATTTCAACGTTCTCAAACCGAGCCGACTTTTGATTTTTCTGTATTTGCCGATGTAATTAATTACCAACGACCGACATATTTACCCAAATTACGTGTGTATTCCAATTTTCAACTATCCGTTACGGCCTGCTTTCTACCCCAAACATATGTTTTTCTTTTTCTTTTCAACCCTTAATTACATACATTCAAACATTAGTTACATAAAGTACATAAAATAATAATAATAAAACAAATAATAATAACGTTTATTAGCAATATATTGATACACACATGGTTTACAATTGCACTACAAAGGAGTTTATATTATGTATAACAATCATTAGATTATTTTCTGATTATATGCATCTACGTAACTAAGCTATCATTACTATATTTTATGAACAAAGTTTTTTTTTTTAAATTTACGAGTATCTCTACTCCCTGATTTTTAATAAATGATGGTAATTTATAATATGCCATCGTCGCTTTGAAGAATATTGAATTCTGTCTTGCTCTTGTATTCCTGTGGTCAAGCATAAAGTTTTCTTTATTCCTGGTATTATGGTTATGCACTTCACTGAATTTGATCACCTCGTTCCTAAGATAATTTGGTGTCAATCCCAGATTAATCTTGTGGATAAAATGCAAGGCATCTATTTCAACTATATCTTATTATCCACTAATCTCTCTCTTTCAATTTAAAATGATTCGCATTGCTTTGTTCTGCAGCCTATTCATACTTGCAGTATTGACTAAATGTAATACTGTACTGGAAAAATGATAATGAGGCAATATTATTGTATTGTACACAGTTGATTTACTATATTTTGTAAGATATCTCGATGTTCTTTGTAATACTCCTATTTTCTTGGCTATTTTTCTACAAACATAATCAATGTGATCATTAAATTTCAGTTGCTTATCTATTATTACTCCCAGGTATTTAATTTTGTCCACTTGTTCTATTATGGTCATACCAATTTTAATTGTAAAATACCCAGCCTTCCGAATAACCATCAGTGTCGTCCTTTCAGTTTTTAATTTTAATATGTTCATTTCGAAGCACTTACTAATGTTTTCTAAATCTTTATTTATCTTCATTTCTATATCCTGTTTGTCTTCTCCTGTTATGTATACAACTACTGTGTCATCAGCAAAAAGGTGTATTGTTGCAAACCTTAGTACTTTGACTATGTCGTTAATATATAACACAAACAATAGAGGCCCTAGTGTGCTACCCTGTGGCACGCCATCTTCAGCATTTTTATTTTCAGAATGTTGATCTTCACATTTTACCTTCTGTTTTCTTCCATGTAAGTAGCACTCTATCCATCCCAGTGCAGTACCTTTGATTCCTTATTTCCACAATTTTTGTAGTTACCTATTCCTATCAATGGTTTCAAATGCACGTCTTATATCTAAAAACACAACCACCGTATACAATCCCCTATCCTTACTTTCTTTCCAGTCATTAAGCACAAATTGTAAAGCAGTTTCACAATTAACGTTTTTTTCTGTGTGCAGACCGATATTCCCGTATTTGCAGATAAACAACTTTTTCCAATAACATTGCTAGGGATGGTAATTTATATTATATATATATATATATATATATATATATATATATATATATATATATATATATATATATATTTAGAGCTCTGAATTCAGTTGCTTTAATAGTGTCTATTACTTTTCGGATAGTCACCACAGTTGTGGTTTTTAGTTTTTCTGATGGTATCTCACCAATTGCTATAGAATTATTTACAACATTAATTAGCATATCCTTTATATTTTCAACAAGCTTCGCAGTAGCTCTATTGTTACGCTGCCTGAACCGTTTTTCGAAGGCATAACATTTAATAATCCTTTCAATTCATTTACATTAAGTAATTTAAACGAATCTAAAGTTATACTACTACTTCCCCACTCTTGCAAATCAGAATTATAAGTTTTGCCTATTGAGTTTATCAAAGTTTTAACGCTATCAATATAATATTCGTTGAATTTCTCAGCTATTAAGGTTTCATCATTACATAAAATTCAATCAAATACATACTTTCATTTTTCTCTGATATCACCTTCTTTAATGTCTTTCCTTAGGTCTACCTTTATTTACATCTATTTGATCTTTATAGCACATATACTTTTCATTTCTAATCACTAATCAGCTTAGTAACACTGTTTCTGGTGATTGCATAATCGAGCCTGTATTTCTCTTCATTTTTCAAAAGCCACATTTTATATTTATAATCACGTTCTTTATTTGCGTTTAAAATCTCAGTACTAAACCAATGTTTGTATTTTTTCCAACTATTATTTCCTTTGCTGGCATCTTTTCATCGATAACCTATAACATATTTTCATAAAAATAATCAAATCTGCTAGTAAAACTAATTATAGCCCTCTAAGATCCTAATAATAATTTCACTGAACTCTTCCACATCTACTAATTTAGTCCTTTTTATTGGTTATTATTAAATCTATCATTGATTTACTTCCTAACGGTGACATATCCACCAATTGTTCCATACCAGTATCTTGAATACACTTTTTAGTCTTTCTCCATATGTACAGGCTGTCCCAAATTCGAGGCAAGCATGGGGATCTCGCTTATTATAAGAGATAGGATATAGGTTTCAATTCGGAACTTTTGCTAAATTCGATGTCGAGTAATAATCTGAAAAGAAATTTGAGCTAACTCGAATGAATTTGGTTTTATGCTCAAAAAACTAAAAATTTCGAATTTTGTTTTTCGCGTTTGGCTACCTTATTATTAGGAATTTTTAAAATTCGATTAAACATTATTAAGGCAACTTTTTACGCACAATACTAATACGGTATTAAAAATATTATGCGACGTTTCGTTTATTCTGAACCATCATTAGGTTTATTTTTTCTTATCGGGGTTAAGACATATTTTTATGGCGTTGGATGGAGAATGTTATGCTGATTTTAGCAATATATAACACTTCATGGTTTGATCGACTGCGAACTAAAATACTCTTAAATTAAAAACTAAATATTACATTATCACGATACCCATGAATCAAACAAAACTCAGGAGTTGGTTTTGTCATGTCATTTTCTAATTGTAAAAGGGTAATAACTGCAAGATCCTTCGTGTTCGTGCTTTAAAATTTGCAAGTTTCTTTAGAATGTTTTCAAATTCAGAAAAACGAGAAATGATAAGGATATTTTATAGCTGCAATAGTGTCAGAGCAGAACAAAGATATTTAGAGGAATATCCGGGAAGGCAGCAACCAAACCAGAGATATTTTTTAAAATTAGACTAAAATTTGCGAGAATTTGGATGTTTTCAGAAACCTCGAAATGCATATGGTAGCAGACTAGACAGAGATGCCGAAGAAGAAATATTACATCAGGTACTATTTGTTAGTATTATACTAATTATAAGAATTTCACTCACTTCACTGCTAATTTCAGCAGACATTTTTTGGAGAGTTATGACTTTATGTTATCCATCTTAGGTTCAAGAAAATCCTTCAACATCTACCAGAGAAATAGAGCAAACTATTGAAGTGCCAAAACGACAGTTTGGGAGTGTTAAAGCAACACCGTTATAAACCATTTAAGTTACACGTTAGTCAAACTCTTCGGCCTGGGGACGATATGAGACGGTTGGATTTTTGTAACCAACTTAATACCAAAATGCTGGAAAATCGCAACTTTCTCAATCAAATAATTTGGACGGATGAGTGCAATTTTTCCACTAATGGAATGTTTAATCGTAATAACGAGCACTACTGGTCCGTTGAAAATCCACGAATTAACAGGAAAATGCGAGGACAAGGCCACCGGTCCTTTAATGTGTGGGTTGGAATCTGGAAGGATAGGCTCCTTGGGCCAATTATTTACGAAGGTATCCTAACGTCTCAACGCTATCTCGCATTTCTAACAAACAAAATATCAGACCTTTTGGATGATGTTCCGCTAAACGAAAGATGGACTCTCTGGTGGCAAATGGACGGAGCTCCTCCACATAATGCTGCGATAATAAGTGAATATCTTAACGGCAAATTTCCTGATAAATGGATGGGAAATACGGAACCACTTAGGTGGCCAGCAAGAAGTCCAGATTTAACCCCTTTAGATTACTTCCTCTGGGGCCATTTAAAAAATATGATTTATAAGACGCCACGGCAAAATATAGAAGAACTCCAGAATAGGGTTGTTAATGAACTTCGTCAAATTCCCAGGCGAACCATTCAAAGAAGCGTAAACAATTGTAGAAGAAGAATTCGTTACTGTATTCAAGAAGGAGGAAACTTGTTCGAACATTTATTATAATAATTTTGTTTGTTTGTCTGTGTAATTATTTTGTTGTTACCTATCGATAAATTTGCGTTGTCGCTATTATGACCGTGTTACATAGACATACTTGTTTGAGTTGTTTGTTAATGTTTTTTTTTAAATTGTTTAACTGTTTCATATTTTTTTGGATGTTCTAACGAGTTTAACAAATTAAATAAGTAGAACTACTGTAATTATTCCTTCCTGGATCCAAGAAGGCGGAATCTTGTTCTTCGTATTTTTCTCATTATTTTAGTTCGCAGTCAATCAAACCATAAAGTGTTATATATTGCTAAAATCAGCATAACATTCTCCATCCAACGACATAAAATATATCTTAACCCCATAAGAAAAAATAAACCTGATGATGGTTCAGAATAAACGAAACGTCACATAATATTTTTAATACCGTATTAGTATTGTGCGTAAAAAGGTTCCTTAATAATGTTTAATCGAATTTTGAAAATTCCTAATAATAAGGTGGCCAAACGCGAAAAACGAAAATCGAAATTTTTAGTTTTTTGAGCATAAAACCAAATCCATTCGAGTTAGCTCAAATTTCTTTTCAGATTATTACTCGGCATCGAATTTAGCAAAAGTGCCGAATTTAAACCTATATCCTATCTCTTATAATAAGCGAGATCCCCATGCTTGCCCTCGAATTTGGAACAGCCTGTACAGTTAGTATCATAGTGTATGTTAAGCCTCCAGCGAGAAGTACTATATCACTTTGATTTTCTCTTACTTGTTCTCAAAGTTCTTTAAAGTCTAGTAGAAAATCACTGTGATGCACTAGGAGAGTGATATACCACACCTATTATATGTTTTAGATTGTTTATTACTATTTTAATTATTAAAATCCAATAGTTCATCTGTACACTTAACTTCTGCGCAATCTTATATTTTAAATCATTCCTCACACACATTAACACTCCACCACTAGATCTACTTATGGAATCGGTTCTGCAAATGTTGTAATCATCTATATATATATATATATATATATATATATATATATATATATATATATATATATATATATAATATTATATATTATATATATATATATATATAAACATAACAGCTGGTTTCTTCTTTATGAATGAATGAATATTTTGTAAGTAAATTCTTCTTTTCCTTTAGATCTATAATTTATCTTATGTAGTTGCTATTTACCACCACAATAATCCACTTTTTTCCTTTCGGCTTCGAACTTCTTTTTCAATATTCACTGTTATTATAAGGACAGTGGTCTGTTTTAAACGATAATGTGTACTTATCATTTGCTTCACAGCAATTTGGACACCCTTGACCTGTATTTTCACACTCCTCTTCTTTGTGATCTGCGTTATCACATTTCATGCAGACTGATTTATTTGTACAATTCCTTGCAATATGGTGAAATCCAGCACAGTTATAGCATCTAAGAAGACTCATATGTTCAAACACAGAGCATACTGGAAAACCAATATACAACATGTCCCAATCCATTATGTTTCTGAATCAACTTCAACTATAGAATACCATCGTTTCACCTTGACTATATTCAGATATACTTCACTCTTTATATAAGATTTTCACTCCGTATGCTTTTAATTATTTCATCTTCTATACCTACAATTTTAAATTGAGGTTTTCTATACTCTTGTTTGTGATGTTAATTTTATAAGAATCAGCCATAACCTTTTCTCATTCTTTCTTGATTTTTTCAACACTTTCTTTATTCTTACATACAATTAGTAATCCACCTCCTTTTGTATTATTTACTTCACATATGTTTAAATTTAGCTTAATGGGATCAATATGTTATATTAATTCTTTCTTCGTAACCTCATTGTACTGTTCACTATTTGGCTTAATAACTATCACCTTTTTCTTAGCCACTTACACTTACTAAGTATGTTTTCTTTTTATCTGTTTCTGCACTTTCATCTTTTGCGCTATTTTCTACAGTATTTGGGCTCTTTGCTACTTGATACTTGTTTTAATATTTCACGCATTTCGTTTTCATGTTTTCACATTTATTTATAACTATATACAATAATTCGACAACTTTCCTCAAATTTAGATCGCTATTTACAATATCAATACCAGAAGCTTCTGCTGTAACCTCACTTTCTCCACATGTTCCACATTGAAATTTATTTTTTCCTTTCTCACATGTATTCCTTACTTAATCTTGTGCACTTTTTATGAAACCACCACGTACACATACCATTACACCTTATACTATAGTCTCTACTATTGAATTTTTGCCGCACTTGTGACACGAGTCATCGTCGTCTTCCGCCATACTCACTCAAATCCCTAGGGAAATAAGACATCCCGAAAAACATCATCAAATTATGACTTATTGACAATGTATTAATCCCATTAATTATCTTTTCTTTCGCAGTAACAATTGTGATTTAAAATTTTTATTACAATAATATAATTTTCTCGGTCAGCTACTGTGAAAAGACTAAAGACGTCATCAGCAAGTACTACCACCGTCATGGAGATGGCGTAAACAACGAACTTGAAGTATACTGTAAATTAATATTTATCCACTATTTATGTGTTTTCCTTTGTACTTTGAAAGGCAATCTTGATCAAGAACGCCCTGTGGAAGGATGTTGAAGAAGTGTTACATCTGACAGTTGTACCAACTACACAATTTTTTTTTAATTTTACGTAACCTAGGAGGAGCAATAAAAATTCAATATTCAAATTTAAATAAGTTGTACTAAAACTTCTGAAAATAGTGGCATTAATAGAGAGCAATAGATTTTTATAAGTTAATTATAGACTGGGGAACTACATTAACTAAAGCGTCTATTGACGATTGTATTCTAAAATACCTCATTATGAATGCAAAGTTCTAGATTTAATTATAAACTTAAACATATTAAATTTTCGATGGACGGTTGTAATAATTAATCCTATATACTTCAAAAACGTTACCGGAGTTATATAAAGTGAAAAACTAATTCAGAAAATAAAAAGTATATAAGTAATTTTCAGAAAACGAAACGGCATTAAATACTACTCCTATTAATGAAACAATTTTAATTAATTATGTATATATTACATATTACGTCATTTAGTATCAACTTTTATCTATTATGCATATTAGTTTAATACCATTTACATTCATCTGCATTTCTATAGCGAACGTTACATTGTCGAAGTGGCTTTGATTGCGTGAATGTTGGATTAAAGTTAATTTAACCCACTTGTATTATTATAGTCATGCTACGATTATAATACACTCCTAAGTATCGTATATATGTACCTTGTATGGTAAATAAAGATATACCTAAATATTGCCCTGTTGTGTATTTTTGCATACGACTTTATTGTTTACCTTTGAAATTGAAAAGTTGCCAGGCAATATGTTGTAGAGGTTTAGTGGATATGTTAAATCGTACCGAAAAGATAGATCTGCAAGAATCAAAATGATTTACTTTAACAATTTTGTTTGCTTAGGGGGAACTAGAATATTAATTAAAAAAGTTTGTTATTTGACAGACTTTATAAATGATGAATGTGCGATAAAAATGAAGTGCAACAACCTGATTTTCAATTTGTACTAAAAATTGTAAAATTTTTATTAAGATTTTCAAGTAATTTGTTCGTCTATTAATGTTCTTATAGCAAACTTCACCAGTTAAGTTATAATTATTTTCAATGCATTTACTTCACGAATATTCAAAGCATAAATATAATCTAAAGGTGATTTGTATAGGTAGTCTCCTTTGGTTTATTATCTGTATGGCCACAAACAGGTAATAAATTAATTTACTCTAAGTTAATAATTAATTTTTAATGTGCACTTATAACGTACTTATAAGGGTGTAAACGTATAAAAAGTTATTTTACAAACGGATAGTGAAGGTATATTAAATTAAACAAAGTTTGAAAAGAAGGAAGTGGCTTTGACTTAGAATATTAGTAAAGAATCGGTTTAAAGCATATAATTGTAAACCAATAACATTAATGGTAATATTATAAAATGTTAAACGATTAGTCTCAGGTCAGCGTTTCTCAATGTTACAAGTATAGAAATAAACTGGCCTTATTTATCAAAATAATCCAATACAATCAAATATCTTTTAAATGTGTACTCAATATTCGAGGATCGATCTGAGAACATCAACTTTACAAATAAAAGACAGATTTGTCTATTTCAAAAAAAGACAACATCGTTTTTACGATGTTGGAACCAGGGTACAACATACGCTGGGGAGCCTCTATCACCGACGACGTCCCAGGATTTAGCAATACCGTCGTGTTCGATCTGTCGTTACACCGAGCGAACAGCGACGCGTTACCTGCTACCACCACACAGAAGAGAAGGTGACAAAAGAAGACAAGACCAACACCGCTAGAAGGCATCACCCCGCTAGCAGAGGATCATCTAATAGAAGACGTGCCGACGACCACCGCCATCGCCGCAACCGCCACCCACATAATCGAGAATAGGCCCGCCCCGGATCCACCAGCCCCGACGACTTACAGTTACAGAAGAAGAAGCCGAAGGAGACAACGAACGTATGCCCGTCTACGCCGCTACCCACCGTCAACATGTTTGAAGAGTTTACGGACAGACCAGCAGCCATAGAGTAGACACGAACGGAGAAACTGCCACTGGTAATCCTTCGTCAAAGGGAGAATTGGATCGCGTTCTCTCGATAACTAGACAACAAAAACAACAAAATATTAAAGTAATTTCTGTTTTCAGGAAGAAGTAGGGAGGATGCAAGATCCCCCTCGTAATGGTAGAGCTGCTAACCGAGGAAGAGAACAAGAAGATCCGGGAGGTGGAGCACGCCGCCTCCGTAGAAGATTTGCGGCGGAAATCCGACATCGGGCAGCGTCACCTTTGTCAGTGTTTCCGTTATGCACAGCGTTACTGAAAGGCGGTAGCACGCTATATAAAGTGCGTTAGAGATCATCCAGTGAATGTACGAAACCTCGAACAGACCATGTTAAATGTGTTAATCGCGGTGGGGGCCACGCCGCTAGCACCGAAGAGCACGGAAGAGGACACCGCCGACAGCAGCGCCTTCTTCAACTCGGACCCGCGTCAGTTACGCCGGAGCTACGGCAGACAAAGCGGAAGTACCAAGAGTGGCTCCCGCTGCCATCGTTACCCCGCCTGCCCAACCCGCCTTGATTGACCCTCCTCGGAGGTCTCAATCTGGAGAAGGCCCTACCTGTCAACCTCAAGGTGGCAGCGCCGCTCTCTCAGACGAAAACTGCAATGGGCCTGTGGGGAGTGATCCTTTCGCACGGTTCAGAGCAGGTTGCCCTTTTCGGGTAATCATACAAAGCTCTGGAGCGAAGACTGGTGCCCCAAGTTAAGTTTTTGTGTTCTGTTAATACCGACAATGTATTCATACAACTAACACATGTTTTCATTTATTTCAAATACGCAGGGCATCAACAGCACCAATTACACTAACCGAGTGACAGTCGGACAGTCCGCAAAACCTCTCCACCAACAACCATCACCACTACAACGCTTTTTTTTGACTAACCACAAGACTCAATCACCACGATGTCAACTGGCGTAACACACAACCACGCAACCCAACAACCACGCAATCCACGCGCGGAAGAGGATAAGCAGCACATCACCAACACCACTCAATACACGATTACTTTACTTTATTGCATATAATTTTGTAATATGTATATATATATATATATATATATATATATATATATATATATATTGTCCATGTACTATAAAATTTTAATAAACTTTGTGGAACTTGAGTTCAATACCCAAAATTAGAATTAGAAGGTATATGTTTTACAAAGAATATGTAAAGATTCTCTATCATTATGGCGTCCGTACGTAACTCCTTAATGTGACGTCTACTAGACGTATTCTCTGATATCTTATTCAAGTATATGCATCAACGTTTTTTTATTATTCTCAGAATCAATTACACATGTTCCTAGCTTTATCTTTACTACATACATGATTTTCGTACGTTTATGCTGGAATTTGTATGTTACAATGCTGCTCTAATAGTATATTAAAAAACAAGTTTCATAAGACTAGTCTTATAAACTTGAATTCGCCCCACAAGGTCTTATAAAGCACGATTTTTTCTTGTAATTTGCCCTCTTTAAAGCAAAAACTTTTACTTTAGTTGATTTAGGGATTTTTCTCGTGATTGGTAATGTCTTAACTTTAAAAGTAAAAATTGGATATAGTTACATTTTGTTTTATCCAAATTCGGTCACAAAACATGAAAATGGAAGATAATTAAGATAATCTTGCATGTACGCCCCCTTTAATACGTGAAATTGCGAAAAACACGGTCGCGAATTTGCTCACATCAAAGTTTTCCACTGAACGAATCCTGTTTTTGACACATTTTCTAAGAGTGATATGCATGACATAATTCCGGATCAAGCTTTGCCAACCTAAAAATTTTCGTATAATGTTCCGTCAATTAATGGCTATAATGGTATCGGAGATGATGACGTTGCGTTTCTTAATGTGCCTAATAAAGAATCAAAATGGAAGGGAATTACAAAAACATGATTATGATGTCTTGCGATGTTGCATGTCCTCTGAATACAACCAAATCACCCTTTTCGCATCTCAGATTAAAATATACACAATGTTGATGTCGCCAACATACAGGCTTCAATATATTTTAATCCACGTCTACTTTGATATTGTTCAAAAATATATTGACAAACTGAACTATCCGATCCTTTTGGCGTTTTAATTTAAAGTATACCTATTGTTATTGTGTGAAAACCAGTCGATTTCTTCTCTTTTTACGTTGATTAAGGTAACCCCCTTTCTTACATAAATATTTATTTTGTTTTATATTACACTAACCATTTTTTTCAAATTATTATCTTTAATCTGCTTCCAGTTAGTATCTTTGTCAATACTGACTTTAGTTAACACGAATTCATGGGTTGATTCTATATTTATTTTATGGAACACAATTTCATTTTTGCTGAAATAGTATATATTGTTCCTAACATTGAAATGCAATATATTTTAAAATTAAAGTCAAGCCAGGTATTTAGGGTACTACCGATTCATTTTTCTAGTCTATTTTTTGCACTCGCAACAGTAACAATCTGTTTCTATGGCCACAAAATGGGGAGTAAAATAACATATGGGCATTGCCATGACATGCTTTACTCTTTACTAACATGATTTAGAGTTAATTGATGAACATGATTAAAACTGCTAAATTCTTGGTAAACGGCTACGAGTTTAAGAAAATAGTATACAGGGTGAGTGTTTTTCTGTCTACTATGGGATCTCGGGAACTAGAGAAGATAGAAATACGTTTAAATGAGGAAAGGTTTGCGGTTTTTTGCCACTAATTCCTTCGGTTTTTGTCAAAAGTCCAAAGCTAACCAGATAGTTCAAAAAAGGTATTTCTCTGTAATTTCTTGAAATGAAATACTAAAGAGATACTGTCATTTTTTTGGTCTAATTTCAGAATTATTGGTATGGTAGATCAAGAAAGAGCTAATGTCATATCTGTATCGCAACTAAGTCATTTCGTGTTATTAAGTATTATGTAAACAACTTTATTTAGATGTTTATATATGTAATATTGCACAGTAATGTGCTTCGAATTCGCAATATTATCTATCATAACATGATTTTTGTATCGAAGTCATCCTAAAAAGGAGTTGGTTTCCAAACTCCTATGAAAAACTAGGCTCGTATAAAATCAAGCACATAAAACGTATTTTCTAAACCACACTTCCGAAAACAAGCAGATAATTATTCAGGCAAGACATTGGTACATATACTTAAGTCAAGACTTCAAATATGTCTCAACTCTTGCATCAAGGACAAAGTTCTCCATTATCAACACAGTAGTAAATCAAGGATAGTGGTCCTAATGGTGCTCTTAAATTAGCCCTCATCCGTATCAGGTTATTTCAAGGTTCGTACGATAACAGTATCCTACGACTTGATTGAAAGTTTGGTAGGGTGCAATTGATAGCTGAAAACGGACCCAGAAGCTAATTACACATCCAAAAGATTCTTATCTATGTCACCCACATCTGAAACAGTTCTATCGAGTTTCCCGGGGTATCTTGAGTTGTTGCCCTAAACATATCTTTCGATAACATTTTGTACACTACACTTTCTAACCAGCACTGTTTACATGGATCATAGGTATTTATCCAATCGAAATATCTATGCCATACTCGATGGAAATTCCTTTAACATAGTCAAAATCAATCCAGAAGTTTTTCAAGGGCTCGATTTCTATGCACACAAGTTCACCATTTGTGCAAGTTCACCGTGATCGTATTTATCTGGAAATAATTAACTACAGTAAAATGCAACTTCATTCATTTTACACAATGTATGTTACTTAGTATTCAATAACACATTAATCAATCGTCTTTAATTCTTAAAAATTTAATTTTGAAATCGTAAAAAACTGTAATCTTTGTTAATCAATTTAACTACTTAATGTTACAAACTTTAACAAATTGATAAACGTATAATTGCCCTTAGTTGAACCAATCCGCTTAGTCTGATCCTTTTTTTTATGATTGTGGACCTGAACAGGCTAAATTTGGCCTATCGTGCTAAAGCACTTAGGAGGATGGACAGAGAGATAATGAATTGCCAATAAATGACTATGAACAGCTACCTTAAATTTTCTCATATCATAAGTGAGAGGAAAGCAGGAACTAGGGAGATCATTCCAGAGTTTAGAAGCCGTGTAGAAAAATGTGGATTGCGCCCGTTTGGTACGACAAGTGGAGATTTGTACTGCATACTGATGATGTGAATTAGCAAACCGAGTGTTTCTCGCAAAGATAGCCCGAGATGGTATCAAAGAATATAATTCAGCAGCACAATAGCCGTTGTAATAACGATAATACAAAGAAAGAACTGAAACCATCCTTCTATGCTCAAGGGACTGTATGTGAGAAGTTAAGCACGGGTCATTTATAAGCCTAATCGCTCTCTTTTGAATACGATCAACGATATCTAGAGCTTATTGGGGAGCACTAACCCAGAGGTGAGAATTATATTCCAGATGAGGCCGAATTTGGGCCTTATACAGCAGAAGAAGTTGTCGAGAGGTAAAGTACTGCTTAAATCTGTACAAAGGCTATTTTACGAGCAGCTGCTTTGGTAGCAGACAGAAGATGGTCAACTCATGAGAGATTTGAAGATACAGTCATACCCTACAGAGTAATAGAGTCTGAAAACTTAAGAACTGAGCCATTCATACTTACAACAGGACACAAGGCAACACTGAGTTTTGTTAGCATTAAATTTAACTAGATTATTGCTTCCCCATTCGAGAATACGTTGAATGTTTTTGTTGATTGAATTTGCCATTTCAGCCTTAATTTCTTGATTTGACATAGGTGGATTATCATTATGAGTAGACTGAGATGAACTACAGTGAAAGGTGATATCGTCAGCAAAGCAATGGATGGGGTTAGTTGTTGATGAAACAAGGTCATTTATGTACAGCAAAAACAGTGTAGGCGCTATAACGGATCCCTGTGGTACGCCCGCGTTAATGCTAACTTCTTTTGAAAAAAGCCATCAAGTACGACACGTATTCGTCTTTTATCAAGGAAACTAGAAACCCAGTTGATGAGCGTATCATTTAACCCCAACGAGGTGAGTTTGGTAAGTAAACACTTATGCCAAACTTGGTCAAATACCTTTGAGATATCTAAAGCGATTACAACTGTTTCACTGGACTGCTCTACTGTATTGTTCCAAACTTGGATCACATATGAAAGATCACCTGTTGAATGACTCTGCCTAAACAAAAGGAGTTTGTTAGTTTCAAGGAACGTGAGCAGTTGCTGATTGATGGCTTTTTCCATGATTTTAGACAAAATGGAAGTGATGGCAATTGGTCGGTAGTTTGAGGGATCGGTCTTATCGCCTTTTTTGGGGATAGATTGAACATTTGCTAACTTCCATGATGAAGGGAATTCCCCAAAAGACATAGAGATCGTATAGAGCTTAGATAGAACTGGTACTAGTTTGGGGGAACAGTGGCCAGTCGCCTTACTGAGATCAAGCCTACTGATGATCGATTCCAAGAGCTTATACCGAAAATGAATTGGTTTCATAGCGTATGAAGAAGAGTTGGCTAGTGGCACATCTTTTTCAGAATTTGATGCAAACAAATCCACAAAAATATTGGCTTTGTCTACAGAATCAGCAACTACCGATCCGTCAATAGATGTCAGGGGGGGAAATGAAGATGTTCCAAGGTTTTTACTAATGGCTTTTGCTAAAGACCAAAATTTACGACTGCCTAAAGGAGATGTAGCTAGTTCATTGCATTTTCGTTGTTCGAACAACTTTTTAGTTTTAGTGATGACACTTTTGCAGATATTTCTAGCACCAACGTATTCTACATGACTGTCGACCGATTTATTAGATTTCCATTTAATGTAATATTTATTTTTTAAAAATACTGCATCAGCACAAGCCTTATTGAACCAGGGTTGGGAACGTTAGTGACCTATACGGTACTGTTTTTTGGGAATGTATAACTCCATTCCCATGAGGATCACTTCAGATACTGAAAGAGCGATGTCCGAAGAAGAGGACGACTTAAAATAATATTCACGCCATGGAAAGGTTGCAGAGAAATCCCATAAATTACTCCATCGAGCTGACTTAAAACACCACAAGGTTCTATCGGTTTTGCGAACAACAGTGGAATTAGGTAAAGTAGAAATGATTTCTATTAGACAATGGTCGGAAGTTTTATAAACAAGAGGGTTTGATGTAAGAAAGAGATCTAGAAAATGTGGAGTATGGTTAGGGTTATCAGGGATTCTTGTGGGTTCAGAAATCATTTGTGTGAGATCACATGAAATAGCAAATGTTTCTGCACTACGACCAGCAGGAGTTGTAGTAGATGAAAATTGAAGCCAATTAGAGTTATGAACATTGAGATCGCCCACAATTGAGATATCTCAAGATGGAAACTGAGACAGGAGATAGTCAACTTTCATACTAAGGTAATCGAAGAAGTCTAAAGTTACTGTCATTAGGAGACCTATAAATGCAATAGTAGAATTTCACAAAATTAGGACCAGAATGTTTAAGCCAAATCACGTCAAAATTTTTATTTTCTAAGGAATAAACCCTCTTGCAAGCAATTCTGTCCTTGATGTAGGCACTTTTTATCGAAAGTTAGAGTAAAGGTGATATTGAGGAAATTGCAAGTCTGGTGAGTTGGAGCTTTCAGAGGAGACTTGCGTTTCAGATAGAAACAAAATATCAGGTTGTAATTGTTCAAGATGTTGGTGAATTCGAGCAAGATATCCGGTGATGTAAGCAAATTCCATCTTTTCCATTATTTGCTAAATACTAGCCTTAACCTGCAGCACTGATCACAGATTTTGGGAATGGGCCCCTTTTACCGCACTTGGCACTATGTAAAAAATAGTTTTCTGGTTTATAATGATAGTTTCACACATAATTTGTCTTATCTCAAACACCGTCGTCTTGTGGGCGATCTGGCTTGTTTTGTCGCTATTACCATTGGTTCTGTTTTTCTGAGCCCAACAGCAAAATATTGTGAATGTATGAAGTTAACAGAATAAAAGGAATAAGTGTATAAAAAGCACAAATCTGTTGCCCAAAACCAAGTATGTCTTCCTAATTTAGATTATCAACATAATTATAATATATGAGCTAAACCGACACAACGTAAATATTTAGCAATTAGTTAAATCCTATTTATCGAACCCACTTAACAATTGGGACATAGATCAAAGGAATACCCGAAATTTGTTAATTGGCCCAAAACATAACGAATCTGGACGCTTTACTGTCGCGAACTGGTTATCGACATTTTGCTGCAAACCACACTCAACGCAAAAAGTCTAGATGTGAAACTCGCTTATAGTTGGTACTTACACATTTCCGTTTATTTCAACAATTATTCATATTTTATCAGTATCATTACCAGCTTTAGGTAAATGAAATATTGCTTTGTTCCGCTAGGAATTACTTTATTACTCAACACTTTTGGCTGTTTCCGCGTCAAGGAAGCGGTGCCGAGTTCTCCTAGACCCACATGTGGGAAATAGGAAACGATGTAAACTTCTTGTATTCATTATGACCACTTTTGAGCAAAACTTGGACGTTATTGTCTGATTCTAATCTCGTAAAAGTGAACCCAAAATACAATGTAAAAAATCACACTTTTAAAATACAACAAAAATTCCATATTGACTACAAAAAAATGGCATCCGGTTAACCTTTTGGAGTACCTGTCTCTGGAACAATGATTTGTGAGAGTTTAATGCAATTTACACAGTTTACCCTCCTTGAGACGCTTGCTTTATCGCATTTACATTGAATGATGAAAACTGGTGTCATTCATATGTACAGGGTGGCCAACTAAGAATGCGAGGTACTGTATCTGGTAAACTATCCATTGTAGAGGCTTGCAAAAAAAGTTATTACTAAAAAGGCCAATACAAAAACCTGGAAAATATTTTCAAGTTTCTGAAATGACCGCTAGGGGGCGTAACTGGAATCTTGAATCTAAAAAAGTGATGTTTCTGTGAATTCTGCTATATTAGCCTAATAAAAACATAACTGATATTTAAAGTCGAGGCACTTTTTGACGGATGTCTAAAAATAAAGTGGTGGGGGGTATTCAAACTCTGGTATAACTCTGAGCCCGCGTGTCTATCGTCTACCATGTCACTCTCCCTTATAAAGATTCAGGCATGTATCTTGCAAAACGTCATTAAATTTACTCGGCTAAAACCAAAACAGCCTATCCCAAACGAGTTTCAACATCGCATGTCTTTGCCGGCACACAAGTTAGACAAATGAGCTGAAAGGGAACCAACGCAACCGATACTACAAAATCTCTGCCATCTTGATACTACAAAATCTCAACTCCATTTGTCCTTGAGCCCACATAAAATTTTCCATTGTGAAACACTAAATCATTTATACAAAGATATATATATATATATATATATATATATATATATATATATATATATATATATATATATATATACATTTTCTTCCTCTACAGTTTAAGATAAAATTCACATATAATAAATTGACTCGCCATCCATTTTAAACTCAAATACAGTAGATAAATCCAGTGGTATTCACTATCGCCTCAACATCGCTGTTACTAAACACTATTTCTCATTCAAATTTAATACTCCCAACTCATAAATCTTGATGCAACGTTTAAACATGAATTACATAGTACTCAACGCTTTACTAAAAATTCCAGTGACGTAGCTCTTACACCAACTTATATTATGTACACACAAGAAAATCTCGTGCAAACTCACGTTCATACTTTATCAAAAATACGTACTACGCACAACATAAGACTGCATATATCCAGCGCATCAAAATAATCTCACATTCGGTTTGTGAACGTTTGGTAGCCCATACAGTTTTGTGTAAGAGCTACAGAGTCAGTTAATTTACTTTATCTATCTTGAGGATACAAGATACGTTAATACGTTTTTTAGTTTTTAGTAGAATTGTAGGTAATTTACGATGTTTGTGGTTCAAGTAGTTATTCAATGTTAGAATTGAACATATTTAAAATATTATCACCTTTATCCGATGTTAATATGATTTTGTCGTCCTTACGTTTATCTAATCCAGTATGCGATTGACAAAAGGATAAATTGATGTCGTTTTACGCAATATTTTCACAATTTTATATGTAACTTTATTTTCACGGAACGCACTTTGTGTGAAATATGTGTAAATCACCACACTTTAGTGTTTTCATTATATCTTAGCTTTTCCTTCATAATCTTAATGGGAAAATATTCTTGTAAAGTAGACCAGATATTTTTCAGATGCACTAATAATTTATGCAACTTTATCATATATTACATCAAGGTACCTTAATCAAATAATCTCAAACCAAATGTCCGCGTGATAAAAGAATTTTCAGTAAATGTTATATGAGCAGTTGATTGTTTTGTCACTGCAAACTGTTTGTTTTCGTTTGTAAGTTGTTATTAAAATATAACTTTCTAGGAGGCAATAGAGATAATGGATGCGCTAAACTTTGAAAGTTTCCTAATAAGTTCCATGCATTGGTGCATACCGCAGTATTAGCACTAATACTTTGTTGCATATTTGTTAAACTTTGTTGTTGAATACATTAACTAAGTTCAGATTGTGATTAAACGTCACACAATACTAAATGGAATTAAGTTATTCTAACATTGTATTCATAGAGTGATGTACTATTTTACTTTTGCCAATGCATCACTAGCTTCAGATTGTTAAGTGCAACAAAAGTATACAATGAAGACGAGAAAATGACATTTTATTTTTATAAGCATTCCAGTTCTTTATATCTGCACTGTGTCCGTATAATACTACCGCGGCCTATCAAGGCTTTATTATTAAATATAGAAAAACATGTTTCAGACAAAAGTTACTAACAATAACAACATACACATCTTCAAATTAACAATCTCTATGCAGGAGACACTAAATCTGTATTGTTTTAAAGTGTCCCCTGCATACTATTACATTTTTTAATTCTGCTAGCTTTTACACCCTCACATTAGAGCACAAAATAGTAAATACTGAGTGGTTTAAACGAAATTCTCATTCGATTTTGCACAGATAAGATAGAACAAATTCTAAATATCGTCATTTAAAAAGCTTTTAGTTTTAAGCCATAATGATCTTTAAAAAAATATCGCACTTATCAGAGTTTTCTATCCAATTAGAGAAATTTGATCTATTACTAGAGCTATCTCCAAAAATTATTCGAAATGTCGACTGCGTACCTTCCAAAACACACTTTATGGTCTTTTCAAATTATGTGGTATCATATGTTTGTTTCCATATTTTGTTGCACATCAAAAATGATAAACTGCTGAGAAAAGTAGCGTTTTTTCATAAAAAATATTTTCAGTTGTTTTTCATAGCCAGCTTAAAATATAGAGAACTAACTAAAACTTGTCTTCCCGTAAAGGTGCAAAGTCATACCACTTTTATATTGGTAATTAATTAAGAGTATTAGAGAAGGAATGTAAGTTACAAGTAAGTGTTTCTAAACGTACAAGCTGTATGTGGAAACAGCATTATCTGGACTCTACCTGTAAAATTTGACTTACTAAGGAAAATTAAATAAGAGCGATTGAACGTTTTTTATTCTTTATTTGTTTGTTAATTCGGATAATAATGTTTAGTTTTGAGTAATAATTTATCTTCTATTTAAGTGTGTAATTCTGATACCTTACTAAGAGTAAGATATTGACTGCAGGATAATCTTTTGTGTATTAATTAGTTTAGATTTTTACTTTTTTGTGTTTACTGTAACAGATGTGATGAAAATAATGGCCGCCCCACAAGTAACTAACGTTAATTCAAACATAAACTCTTATAATCTACTTTAAATTTATAGTTCCACGAGATATGGGAAGAACCTTAATAACTTTAATTAATATTAGCAATGATAGCTAATGGTTGCATGAGGTAATAAAATTTGGTAAAGAACAAACACTTTATCTTGGTTTTTGACTTCCCAAAATATTCACTTTAAATCTAAATTCGCGTGAATATGCTCATTCGATTTAACTAAATTCAAAATAATAAACGACCACTCGTTAATTATATTTGGGAAAAGTAAACGTTTATTAAAATAGTATCACTTTTGCGCGATACCTTTATCGATAAATACTTTTGGGATCAACGAAACTTCTTATACTCTATTATAAGCACATATGACTAAACCTATACTGCTCTGCAAATTTCTTTTTCTACTCATTCTATTGAAAAAGAATGTTTCCACTTATTCACGATGCACGAAAATACATCTTCCACGGTGTTTTTTAGTTTCCGATAGCACCAAGGGATATTTGCGTTACACGGTTGTTAATAAATTCTGATTCATACAAATGTATGAAATGTCATCGTCAAATGTCAATTATCATTTGATGCAAAATCAGTTACAAAAATGTTTATTATTGAAAAGAATTACGAGGATTATACAGAAATGTAAGTTTACATTACTTTTAAGGGATCTAGGACGTTTCCGACCAGTTCTACACTGGGCCATCCTACGCCAAAAATTTTATTTTATGTGTAATAAATATTCTACTATTGCAACTGTTACATAATAACAATACAGAATATTTAAAGGTATAATCGGTACTACTCTCCGAATTAGATTAATTTTGTTTTCGTTTACTGAAATTATGGCAACTTCCAAAAGTCGCTTTTTTGAAAATAACTTTTCATTTATAACATTCCGAACATGTTATTATCCAAAAAAAGTTTATGATTACTTTTGCACTAATTGATCGAGTTTATAACAAGCAGGATTATTTTAACAATGATATAGGTGATTAGCACAGAGTGGAGGTCGTCAAATATTTTAATTTGCTCATTATTATCATATAACCCACTCTCATTATTATCAAATTAATTAAAAGTATTTGTGCTTGAAAATTAATATAAACTAGTAATTAGTGTTAAAATTCCTTCCTTTGGAAAAAAAATGGGGTATGAGTCGTCAGGGAGTAATTATCACCTGAATTTATTACAACAGAGATATCAACAATCACAATCATGGAACAAGATATTCTTACCAAGAGAGGAAACGAGAAATATTCATAAAGGGTTTTCCAATAAGAGGTGTTATTTTGATATTCAAAGAAAAATGGAATTTTTTGAGATAATTGATCGGATGTTTATTTCATTATAAAGAGGAAGGTATGCCGTTAATAATGGAAAACAATATCAGCCAAATGGCTACCACGACCACGCTTACAGGACCATATCCTTTTCATGAAGTTTTCCATAACCAAATCGCAAAGTGGCTGCCCTATGTCATCGATAGCCTCACGAATTCCATCTTTGAGGTCTTGAATCGACGCTGGGCTGTTGGCGTAGACCTTATCTTTCACGTGGCCCCAAAGGAAGAAGTCGCAAGGTGTTAAATCACAAGATCTCGGTGGCCAATCTTCGAGAGATAATACGGTCCGGAAACTTTTTCCGTAAAAGATCAATGGTTTCTTTGCTTGTGTGGCACGTAGCGCCGTCTTGTTGAAAATAAACGTTGCCCAGATCAATACCATCCAATTCCGGCCATAAAAAATCATCTCTCGATAGCGCAATCCATTCACCGTAACTGTTGCTCCAGCCTAATTTTCGAAAAAGTAAGGTCCAATGACCCCGCCAGACCATAAACCGCACCAAACAGTCACACGTTGAGGATGGAGAGGCTTTTCAACAATAACTCTTGGGTTTTCCGAGCCCCAGATGCGACAATTTTGCCTGTTGACGTACCCACTGAGGTAGAAATGGGCCTCATCAGTCAAGATGATTTTTCGATGGAATTCCGGATCATTTTCATGCATTTCAACGACTCAATCAGCGTTGTTGATGATCGGCCGGCCTGAGTTCTTGTGTTAACTGAACTTTATAAGCCTTAAGACCCAAGTCTTTATGCAAAATACGGTGTAATGACGTTTGTGGAATGCCCAATTCCAAAGAACGACGAGGAATGGACAAACCTGGGTTTTCTTCAACACTTTGGGCTACAGCAGCAATATTCTCAGTTGTTCTTGAGCGACGTGCACGGGTTTTATTCTTCACATCATTAACTTGTCCCAACAGCTCGAATTTGTTCACCAAATTCTGTATTGCGGTCCGACAAGGTGCTTCACGACGACCCAAAAATGTTTTAGTTTTACGAACCGTCTCTGCCAAATTTTCACCATTTTTATAGTGAATTTTAATAATTTCAATGCATTGTTGAAGCGTGTATCGTTCCATTTTTATTAATCGCGTAGTTTTTACTTGTCAAATGTCAATAAATGACAGCTTCAAAAGTGACATCTACCGAAATAGCGGGCTATTCAAAATAACACCTCTTATTGGAAAACCCTTTATAACGGGTTCGATAAGATTAGTAAAAAGGATCATACTTTAATATTTTGGCGGTGTGAAGAGGTGGGTCGCTGCAAAGAGAGAAGTCACACGAGAGCTGGAGAAGTGATCAAAGAAACCAACAACCATTCACATTCTTCCTCGGCTGCGACCATATAAGCATCAACTGTAGTTACTTGTATTAAGCGTCGCGCAGAAGAAACCAAGGAGGGCACAAGTGAAGTGATAAATCAGAGTATTTTCGAGGTCCCACAGGCAATATTACCTTCGATTCCCAATAATGCAGCCCTGAGAAAAACAATCAGACGAAAACGGGTATATGCACCCCAAGCAGGAACCGAGGAACAGTTTTTGCTAAGCGCGATGGAGTGGGGACAAATAGAATTTTAATTTTTGGTAGAGAGATCTGGTTGGAGCATTTGCATAATGACAATACATGGTACGCCGATGGTAAATTCGCTACATCGCCGAGGCTATTTTCCCAAATTTATATTGTTATGGCAACGCAACGTGGAGGAGTGCATCCTATATTTTGTGCTATTTTTCCTAACAAGCAGCGGGTTACATATACACGTATGTTCGACAAATTAAAGCACTAGTGCCAAATTTAAGTCCAACATCTATCGTTCGTGATTATGAATATGCAGCTTTTAGTGCCATGAAAGGTTGTTTTCCGGACGTACGTAACAAAGGCTGCTTCTTCCATTTATCACAAAATATTAGGAAGCATTTAGCTGACTGTGTTCGTCAATACAATGGATTGTGAATTAGGTATATACCACCCAACAATTTGGAAATTTATAGACGGGTTGCGAAAGGTGCAAAAAAGACGAGATGCTTATCTTGAGCAACTTACTGCTGGACATGAACCACCAAGGAAGCTGAAAAAATATCGTGACGGCGATGGACGTATAGATTATTTAGGTGGCCTAGCACATAATTATTAAATGATTTAATAATTTTTCTCTACTTTGTTTTGTATGAATGTATATTGTATGTACGTTATCTTATAATATTTGCCAATGGTTGTATGTCTGTGCCATAGATATCTTACTTAATAACTAGATAGCCAGAGCGTATGAGCTGCGCGTTTAAAATAAGAGACAAATTGAACATTTCAATAAGGTCGAAAATGGCCGAAAATTTACAAGTTGGGGGTATTGGGACATGCGCAGTCGTATCATTAGAATTACAAAATTCAATTTTTGATATCAATTGTATTGTCAAAAAGCGTTTCTCTAACCTAGGTTTTTCGCGCTTTTCGAGTTTACCATTAGTAGAAGTGAAATATGAGATGCTGCATAGTGCCTTTTTGTCAAAATGACAGCAAAAAATTAAAAGAAAATCTACAATTTTTCAAGAGAGGTCACAAATAATTATATGTAATTACAACTATTTGCCTTCTTGCACACACTGCGGCTTATGTTTACGTAGTACAGTATTCACTACTGCTCAATTCCTAATACCCCCATACGCAGTTTCAATTCGGATTATACATGGTTTCATATTTATCAATTTATTAAGTAAGATATCTATGGTCTGTGCGTACTCATTTATTTAAATAATAACTTGTAATGCTACTTTCTAAATTATTTTGTAACGAATTAAAGCAATAAATTTTAATAGTAGCAGTTGGTAAATATCTTAGTTTTATTTTCATTGCAAAGTTACTTGAGCTGGCGTAGAATCGGCCGGCGCAGAAACGCCCGACATAGAACTGCCTCGGCGTAGAAACGTCGACGATGAATCGGCGGCGAAGAACCGGCGGAGTAGAAACGGCGGAGTAGAAACGTCCCATTTCAACTTTTACGTATGTAAATATGAACTCAACATTTTTCAGGAGAAATGGAAGAAAAAGTGCAATTGCTAAAAATTCGCATATTTACAGTGTAATTACTGTAGTCCTTGTTCAAATGCTTTCTCCGCTATCGCTCATTTTAGCAGAGCTAAATAAAATTTCAAAACAATAAGAGCTGATTTCAGTTTTAAAAACCTAGTAGGTAGTGGCAGATTTATCAGTTTATCAAGTTACCAACTCATCATTAAAAAAAATAACGTTTTTGCACGATAGGACGATTTTAGTTAGTTACCGGGTTTATTGCGAGATCAGAAGGTTGTTTTTACTGGTGACTAGGATACACAAGTCGGTAGTCATTACCGCGCATGTAGCGCGTAAGTAAAATCATATATTTCACAACAATAAAAACAAAAAATTTGGACATTTCTATTTAAAACGTCACTTTTGACTTTTCGTTTATTTAGTAGAAATTAAATAATTTCAATTGTGATAAATTTAATACAATCGTGCAAAAAACAGTATGAGCATCACGAACATTAAGGGTTGTACCGGTCTCCGACCGTCGACCGGTAAACATCCCTTACTGTTCTTGATACTCAATATACTATATTTACATATTTTTCACTTTCTTAACGTTATTCGTGACAAAAATATTGTACCTAACTCCCGCATTTGCGCTAAATGGAAAACTCGCTGCATCGTGCTAATGCGAGAAAATTAACTTTCCGAACTAGTTAGGTACATAACTATTTTGTATTTACCTGTACCTACAAAAGCTTCATATAATTTATAAATTACTGTTCACGTAATGGAGAGTTGGGATTTAGAAACTGTACAATGTTATTTTAGAAATAGTACATCTAGCTTATACAGGAGAACAAATAACTTTATAGCCTTAAAAGCATCTAAGTATACGTAATATGATTCCTAAATCCGGCTGTAAATACTAAAAGCTTCATTTTGGATCGTGAGCATTTCATAAAATTTTACGTTAGATATTATGTTGCTTATGCCATGTTGAATAATAAGTAAATAAGAATAAAAATCATTAACATTTTCGCATAAATATCACAGCAAATTTTTATAGGTATCAAAGTAAGTAATATTAAACATTAAAAGCATACATTAAGATTGTTGCTTCCTAACTTTAAAGTTGTTGATATAAACGTAAACCTTTTATAAGAATTCAAACCAATAGTTAATAAAAATGATACACATAGAGATTTGTGTATTAGAGTGATCTTTTTATTAATCAGAGTTAAGTATGTTTTGCCATTCCCATATCATCAATTTTTATGTCGTAATGAAGATTAGAAAATCGTACAGCGACTTTTCAACATTTTTATAAAAAATTATTGATGGCAAACAAATCTTAGAGATGTGTGACAGAGTGATAGATGCAGTCAATGTATACTAAAAGACAAAAGGAACATTTTTTCTGTTATCGTAACGCAATTGTGTAATAAACACCATACCATAGCGTTTTCTCAGGTTGGTTTAACTGGCAATTTTATTACAAATTTACATTATTCTAATCAGTTGTCACAGAACAAACTTTCTAAATAAGCAATTATTGCTTTAGCATAGCAATCCATATTCAAATACTATTAAGGGTAATTGTAAAATATTAATAAGGTAAATGGCATAGTATTGAGAATGAAGTATGTACAACATTTATTATTTAAATTTGAAATGATCTGTTTGTAATGTCTATTCCAGCAAGTCTTATTTATTTATTTCTTTAATGTTTGACGATACCCTCTTGGGTTTTCTACCTGTTGTATTGTTCCTTTACCTTTGTTATTTTTAGACAGTTGGTGTATATAATTTAGGTTTAAAGTATTAGATCTTAGGTTGTATTAAAAATGATATAAATTAGGCAATATAAATAAACAATCATTGTCCATTATGCAAAATATAAAGGAACCTGATTAAAAGCGACTTGTAAAAATTAAAATTAAAATTGTTAACGTTCACAAAGTGTTCGTAATTTAATTAACATATTTCACCGTTAAGTGTATTATACTAAATTACAATTGAATAAATATATTTATCATTTTAATTCGTTTACAATACTTTACATAAAGAATTCGTTAACTTTTGTTGAAGCAATTGAAGTACTATAATCTGTCCAGAAACGAAGCGAAGGAATAAATCATCATGTTTCGCAGATTGCAGTGGCGTTGGGTTGTTTTATGATATGAACGAGTATATTATATAATAATTGTTGCCTTACCTTAGACTTAAAAACTCAATAAAATGATTTCTAACAAACGAAGTGTTTTATAATTAAATGATATATTACAATGATATCTTTAAAATCACTTTATACAGTTAAGTTTTCAATATAACATTGCAATCGTACACGCCTATGATCCTAGTATTTACCGCCAATTGGTATTTGTTTTATGTAGGGTGGTGTTACTCTTTATTCTTACATGTTTTAGAATGATTATTTATTGCACAAATCTTTACTTAAGTATTTAACGACGAGATCCTTTCAGTATTACTCTTACCGGTACCTATTGTATATATTCTAGTTTTACCTAATTACCTCTATTTGTAATAGTGAAAAGTGTGTTGATAAGAATGCATGACTTTACAATTCCTTTAGTACATTGGTCTATTTATATTGTAATAATTGTAATTGCACATTTGCGTACTAAGTGATTTAACTAGTTTAACTTTTATATGTATTTTACTTATTCTATTGAAATGGAAATGAAATTGAATGTGTTTCGTAATTGCATCACATTAGAACTCAACAACAGGTACGTCCCATTGTTAAATGATTAGCAGGTATTGATAAATAACTTACGTTGTAACGCTATAGTATGGAAACGATATATCCTAAAACTAGTTTAAAAATCTGTTAAGTACTTAATACAAAATCGTGTACCACTTATATGTAAAATAAATGAACTGCCTCCAGTGGAAAACTTTGATGTGAACAAATTGGGGACCGTATTTTTCGCAATTCCACGTGTTTCAGGGGGCCTACTTGCAAGATTATCTTGATTATCTTCCCTTTTCGTGTTTTGTGACATTACCAACCGCCACAAAAATCATTAACCCTACAATGCCCAACGGTGGGTAAAAATTGTCCACTTTTTTTTATATTACCACATTTTCTCCAATTAGCAAATTAAAAATCTGAAAAAAATATTTATTTGCCTAAATAGTCTACTATAAGATTTCATTTTCTCAAAACATTTTTAAATAAATATTATATTTAAAATTTAATTGGGGTGGATATAAAATACTCACCCTTGGTAGAAGCTGTTTCTAAAATTAGGAATGTTCGAAAATAATTAGATCTGGCAACGCCTAAAAATACTCCCATTAAAATACATCTCAATGTATAATAACACGTTCAAACTTGTCTTAGGTGCTTGTAGTTTCGTATTTCGCTGCTTGCTGTTAGTGTGTCATTGTGTTTGGGAGAAACAGAGAAATTGCATTGCCACTGTTTGTCTAAACTTGTTGGTTTACGTTGCGTAAGCTTGTAGGTGAATGTTTCGTAGACATTCTATAACCGGGAAGTAAAGGTTTGCTTTTTCGAGTAATTCAAGATGTCTAGGTTTTTAAGTGAACGTGAAATGAAAGAAATATTACAAAAGATGACGGGTAATGATCCTGTCAGATCAAGAGTATGATGAAAGTGAAAAAGCTGTGAGTGAACATGAAAAAGTATAGGGGGTATGTTTAGTGATGAGTTATATTATAATTTTCAGAAGATAACTCACCAAGTGAAAGAGGTGTGGATTAATGAGTGAAACGTTTAAAAAAAAAGCAGAAGACCAGCAACATAATTTCACCAATCCTCGAAAAGCAACATAATTATAAAACGATTTGATAGGATGTAGTACGTTGTGTATATATCGATATGAATAAATTTTAAAATTGACAAACAAAAGTTTATTACACGTACGTAAAGTATGATGTAATGTGTTAGAAATGTTAACGAAAGATTTGGACATTTCTATTTAAAACGTCACTTTTGACTTTTCGTTTATTTAGTAGAAATTAAATAATTTCAATTGTGATAAATTTAATACAATCGTGCAAAAAACAGTATGCGCATCACGAACATTAAGGGTTGTACCGGTCTCCGACCGTCGACCCGTAAACATCCCTTACTGTTCTTGATACTCAATATATTATATTTATATATTTTTTTTACTTTTTTAACGTTATTCGTGCCAAAAATATTGTACATAACTTCCGCATTTGCGCTAAATGGAAAACTCGCTGCATCGTGCTAATTCGAGAAAATTAACTTTCCGAACTAGTTAGGTACATAACTATTTTGTATTTACCTGTACCTACAAAAGCTTCATATAATTTATAAATTACTGTTTACGTAATGGAAAGTTGGGATTTAGAAACTGTACAATGTTATTTTAGAAATAGTACATCTAGCTTATACAGGAGAACAGAAGTGAGGCTGAAGCTAATACAATTTCATTAGAAGTTATTAGAACAGAATGTGATAAAGAACAGCTTCTACCCAATAGTACATTAGCATATCTGTTAGAGTATTTTTTGCCTAACTAAAGAAGGTAAAGTTACTTCCATCCTAGACTCATTTTTCAAAATCTTTCATCAAAATATAATTGAGACAATTCTTACATGCACAAATCAAGAAGCTGCGAGAAAAATATAAAGGGTACTGACAAAGACGAGTTGCTAGCATTTATTGTAATTCTGATTTTGATGGGAGTAAACAATGATACCAAGTTGAATTGTTATGATATGTGGTCAAAGAAACTTGGTCGAGCAGTATACATTGGAGTAATGAGTAAAACAGTTCTGGAATTTCTAAAAGTACTGCGTTTCGATGATAGAGAAAGCAGAGAAGAAAGATGCCAACAGGACACATTTGCACCAATTAGAGACGTTTTTGATTCTCTAAATGAAACTTTTTAAAATATCTAAATCCTGGAATGAATGTTGTAATTGATGAAAAGTTATCGCTATTCAGAGGACGATGTCCTTGTAAAATTTGTATGAAAGAAAAGCTCGGAAAGTACGGTATCCTCATAAGGATTCTGGCACACTGTATCTTTTGCTATGTTCGAAAAATGGAGGTATACGCCGAAAAAAAAAGGTACTACAGCAGAAGATCTATATCAAGACTTAGGGCTTAACATGGTTGGCACAATGCAGAGCAACCGCAAAGATATACCGGACGTTTTGAAACGTGCAGATAATAGGAAGTTATTTACAAATATATTTGCTTTTACCGATCCTCATTCAGGACGCACACGAGTAACTCTTGTTTCATATGTGCCTCGGGTAAGTTCTACAAAAATTTTAATTTTTTTATCAACACAACACAACAATGATGTGGGCAGCAACGAGAAAAAGAAATCTGACATACACCTGTTTTACAATGAGAATAAAGGAGGAGTGGGCACCATTGACTAAATAGAAAGAAAATGCAGCACAAAGAGATCTACACGATGTATTTTTCATACTAAATTCATTTACTCTGTTTCACTAAATTTTCCACAGTGGAATGAAACGAAACATAATAGGAGAATAATTTATCTTCAAGAGCTAGGCTTAGGTTTTATCACACCACACATTAGAAAAAGAGATTTGATAGGATGTAGTACGTTGTGTATATACCGATATGAATAAATATTAAAATTGACAAACAAAAGTTTATTACACGTACGTAAAGTATGATGTAATGTGTTAGAAATGTTAACGAAAGATTCACTTCCTTGGCGTCGTATTACGTATTTAACTAAGTGAATGTCAGGATGTTTGAGACTTCGAAGCCTTGGCTCATAGAAACGTCCTTGAATATCCTGACCTCGCCTGTCCCGTAATGTGTTTGAACTTTTTACTGCCGATATTTAGGTAAATATGAATATTCTTCTATTTTTAGTGAGCATTTTTCGGTTAGGAATTTTATGACATTTTGAATGTTTCAAAATAGCTGCAGCATTCCTTTCCGTAACAGTTATCGGTTTGTATCCGGTTATTGGTTGTTTGATGCTTTCTTGAATTATAATCAGCAACTTTTTAGGGCAATATAAGTAACCTTGCACGCTAAATGTTTATCACATTATTAATTTAATGGTGCGATTTAAAATTTACACTGTCATACCTCTAAGTTGGAGTAAATACTCTAATGAACGATATTAATTGTTTGCATTACTTTCTAATTCGGAATTATAAAACTACCTGCCCGTATCAGTTTGTGTACGAAGTGTCCTTTGCAAACCAGACAAGGTTTATTCATTATATCCGCGATTAGTTTACCAATCTTGATTGATTATGCTGTCCGGATCTAGTCATGAGGTCACCTTACATCGCATTTTATACCCGCGAACATATTTTGTACGGGGATCTTTTTGGAAAACCTCCCTATCCACTTGAGATACTCCTGACCGTATATAATTGACAGGACATCCTTTCAATTTCTGTCTGGTTGATTGTGATTTGTAAGGAAGGAATTTCTGGGGTTACATTTGCTACTTGCTTTTCGTTCTTGGAATGTAACTCCCCTGCTCATGCATCTGACCCTTTATCTATTATTCACTCGTGTTGGTTCCTTTAGTGAGTCTGTCGCCTTTTGATAGGGTTGATTTTCGTCGGAAATTTTGGTTTTAGCTTTGACTGATACCTTAACTCAATCGGGGAGTTGGGTTTTCTTTGTAGTCAATACATTTTGGGTTAGTTACGTAGTAGGATATTAGGGATATATCGTCCTGAATGTACGCCCTAATTTAATACCTTGTTTAAGGTTTCTCTTAATACTAAATTGTTACTAGAGAGTAGGATTTCACGTACTGTAAATTTTGTTAGCATTACCCGTTAAATTTGGTAATTGCGTGTGTGAAAAGTAAAAAGCACATCTTTAATTTTTCTTTGGGATTTTCTGTTTTACCTATAAATAAACAATTGAATAGATTGCTACTAAAATTACTACCCGATACTTAAATTGTAAATTGGACAGATTTCGGACTGATTCATATATGCAACATTCATAAAACCGACCATCAGCTTAGGTACCGTTACTTTAACCACTTCATTTTTACATATAAATTACTACATACATGTTTGCTCTTACGGTAATACCCTGACAGTTAACAAACCTGCCTAAATTCTGGCGACCGTCAGCACATTTACATTGGCAGTAATAAGGAGACCAATTAATTTTCACTTCAGCTACAAATTATGATTTTGAGGACTCGGGGTGATTTTCGGTGTTTTACCTGTTAGTATAATTACAATTTTCATTCATGTGTTCGAGATTCAACCAAAAGTGAATCTGCAAATCACCTTAATTACTACCTACTATATAACAAACGGTGCTGCAATACTACATTACCTCAAGTAGCAGCACTTATATTCTGTGTAATATTTTACTATATATATATATATATATATATATATATATATATATATATATAATATATATATATATATATATATATATATATATATATATATATATATATATATATATCCATCCCTACATTTGTGCTACTACACATTTGTACTGCGTTGGTGACATTAAAAAAATGATGTGTACAAGGTCCCGCTCTACTTCGTGCACGGAAGATAAGTGCCATTAATATGATAGATAGACTAAAACGTCTCGGGCAAAAGTAATTCGTGACGAAAAGCTTCTCGACCTAAAAATTACGGGTGTAAAAATTTTAAGCAAATGACTACAGATAATTATTTTCGCCTCGTTTTTCGAACTTTCGATTTTAAAACTCAAAATATTTCAAGTATTTTGTCGTTGCTATGTGAGGATGTTGGAGTTTTTTTTATTACAAGCTAAAATTTGAAATATCAATCCTGTAAAAAAAACTTGTAGTTTCTTGTTTGTTGTCACACACAGAATTAATTACGTTTCATTCACAGGTGATGCTTGCGTTACAATCAATGAAGAGTTTTTGTGTAAACAGGTTATGCTGGTTATTTTAAGTTTTAGGAGTTTTTTTAGTTGAAAGGGGAAATTCGCCTTTTTAAAATTAAATTGACATACTTTTGCTATTGTTGTTATTAAGCTTTATATTGTGTTTCGGATTAGAATTAGTTGTATTTAGTTAAAATGGATTTCTTTGTTAGAATTAGTTTAAATTAAGATCGTAAATATCATATAAATTTTCCCCTAGGTTTAAAATTAAAACGCAATTTGTTATTGGCTGTAATTACAAGAGTTTCGAGTCAAACAAGATATAAAATTCTAAATGGTGCCAAGATTCTTTTGTGGTAATGCATACAGACTCGCGCTTAATTAAAAATCATCATTATAGGAGAAGGCAATATGTATCTGAACTACAATATGACCTCAGTAAAATTTTAGTGCGTGCACCGTAAGTTGGATAAGACGTAGGTTACTTAAAAGGATGACCACACAGTTTCTATGTGAAAGCAATAATTTGACGTAATTTCTCTCGATTATTTAGGGAAAGGTATGTCGTTTCTACCGCGCGTATAATTTGAATATATATGTTTTATGATAGGTTGTTGATATTAAAAATTTACTATGGCGTACCTTAAGAATTTTTGAACGTATGTCCTCAGTTATGGTCTTGATTTGGTGAAGTGCAGTTGTGGTAGAAGGGGGGGCATAGATTTTACCGTCAACGTTCCCGGGTCCTTCTGAACGTATCATGGATAGTGCGTTACTTTCGCCTTTGTTGGGTTATTGTTGGTTGTTCAACAGGCTGGGGAACGATGTGGTTTATTGTGGCGAACTAGACCTGCTTATCGTTTCCGAAACTCGGAGAGTGTTTCTCATCAAATGCTTCCTGAGTTACGGACTTTTAATCGCTTTTGCGGATTATATGCATCGTTTATGGTGAAGCATTGTGTGCCCGAACCTTATTTTTTACGTGCTTCTTTCTGCAAACAGCCTCTGATAGTCTCCCTGTACATAAATTTGTGAATAGTTATATTGATCATAAGTACACTTGTAAATAAAGCTACCTTATTAAGTTAATAAATATCGTGTTTTTTCCACGATTAAAAGTGGCGTCGATTTTTTTATGGGGAAATAAAACTCACCGTGTTTCCAAATTTATATTTCAGTAACAAGTAAGAAATTAATGAAAAAATACGTGTACAATATGCAAATTTAAATAACATATACTAATTAATCTAAATCAAATTAAAAATATTAAAATTACATTAACAAAATCAAATTTACGCAATTCACTCGAAACTAAACCAATCGCTCTCGTCTTCTGTATCATTCCCCAGATTTATTACAGTTTGATCGGTTCGTATGTCAATAATTATTTCGTTTTGTAAATAATTGTTTTGTTTAAGTTGTTTTAATGTATACGAAGGATTTAACGATTTTAAATAATTATTCACATTATACCCCACTTCGCGCGTTTGGCTATGTATTAATTGTCCATGTTGTCCCAGAGTTGAACTAATTTTATTGTAGTATCGGACTAATCGCCTTAAAATGAACACCAATACTAAACTGGGAATAATAACTCTGAAATAAATTAGCAGGTACGCCAATAAATACATTTTGGAATGCATTTAATTATTAGAGTGCGTAAGTGCAGTCATATCGGAATTCAGTATATTATTGAATAGCATTTTAGTAGTTTTTAATTACCGTACACATCATTAAGGGTAACATCTAGCTGAACCCCTGAAAATATACAGTAATAGGATTTTTTGTTAATTAATTGTATCTTATTGTTGACTTTAATGCTTCATTTAAGACAAAAATCAAGTTTTTAAAAATTCATCCCTTATGATACCCCTTAAACTGAACAATTTAGCGGCGACACCACCTGATTGCCAAGCTTGGAAAATTTACAATTATACGAGTGCGCATCCGTCTTTGGGGTAATCTTTTTCTGTGCGTACCGTAATGTTATCGAATTTGCTGTATGGGAGTCGCTGCCTTTGTTTGCCGTTTGGAAGTCATTAACCAGTTTTACTGAAGCCGTTCACGTCCAGATTGCTTCCGCTACAACCCGGAGGCGAAGTTCTCAGGAATTTTTGTAAAAGGTAATTTAACATTGTACTTGTATGGTGATTGTGTTATTATACAACTGTTTGCATTTTGTTGGAATTATTCGGCGATAAAGCGGATAAACGTACTCATCTTTAGTTGAAGTTATTTTAAATTAAGGCTGACGAACTAATTTTATTTGCATTTTTTAAAATATTTTTTTAGAATGTTTATTAGAACGTACTTCAGATTGTTGAATATAAAATTTCCTAACCTAAAATTAATGATTTTGAGTAAACATCTGTTTACGAAAATATTTTGAAGTTTTCCAGTATTTAGGTAACTTTAATTTCGCAATTTAAAATAAGGTAGAAGGCCATAGCTTGCAAGTTTGACCGATTTAGGAAGAGGGTTAGTACATTGTCCACTAATAAATTTTTTTAAGATAACCGGCCACGAATTAGTACGGCCGTATATTTAACATGTATTGTTGTTGCGTTTTTTTTTAAATTATGTTTGATGAATAATTAATTGGATTTAATAATATTATTTGTGATCTCCTCCCGAGCAGCGAAAGTAATAAGTAATGAAAAGTGGTGATGCTAATTTTATTGATTTAAAATTTTATTGCTTTGTTTTGAAAGTGGCCAGTGCAAGTCCTTAAATTTGACGCATTTAGTTTCATGTAGTTTTTTATATAGTTTTTTATTAGACGTAACAAATTAGGGAATTTTAATTGACGTTTGTGTAGTATATGTCTTAATTATTTTATTTTGAGTTCAGATGATTAGTATTTGAATTTTGACTTTGCAATAATTTAACGAAATATATAGCGTTGTGTTTATGTTTTGTTTTGTTTGAGTGTATTTTGTTTGCAAACGTTGGGGGTAACGTAACGTAAAGTTAGGTTAAAGAAAGCCATTGAATCCCAACAGCTGATTTTCGTGCACGCTTCCTTAGTACTTGAAGCGTGTAGTTGTTTTGGAGATATGTTCTATAGCTAAAGTTCCGAAGCATCTACTACGGGCTCCTGGAGGTAGCCCACCTAAAGGTAAGTGAAACTTTTGACTGTTTAAGGCTGATCTATCTACGTGTTTCCAGGTGTATTCTTACCGATTTTGTTTTAACAACAGTCTGGCCCCCATTACACGACTTTACCCCAATTGCGAATCACACTTATTTGCGACTTTCGACAATACGACAAACCACCTTTAGCATTTTTAAATTCAAAACACGCCTACGGCCCTCTGTCCCACATGGCTAGTCCGGTGCACATTAATTATTTGTTACCTTCCTTGTTAATTTAATTTTCGACCGTAACAAAGGATTGACGTATATACAATGTCCTAAATAGGCTGCACAAGGTCTGCCTCTATTATCTTAAATAGAACCACCCATATATTGTTTCTTATTATCATCCTACATGAAATTTATGGTGTCTCCGAAGTTTTTTTACTTTGTATTACACTGTGCTCCCAGTGTGCTACAATGTGCTGAAGGAAATAAAAATTGTGCCGTGCCCATTTTCCCGAAATTTGAATTTTCCATTACCGGTTTACAAGTTCGTGCTGTAACATCAATATTAACCAAATTGTGCTGCGCTGTGCTAGAAGTGTGATGCGTTGTGCTGATAAGTAACACAGATCAAATGTGTCTACTTTTTCAAGAATCGAATTTTTCGTCCTCTGGTTACAACATCCTATATCAACATTAACAAAATCGACAGAACGAAGTTGTGCTGCATTGTGCTAGTGGTGTGCTGTGTTGTGCTGATAAGCAAAACAAATTACGTGCACCTATATTACCATAAATCGAATTTTTCGTCCTCGGGTTACAACTTCGTTTTGTAACATCAACGTTAACTAATTCAATGAAACGAAGTTGTGCTGCACTGTGCTAGTAGTGTGGAGCGTTCGCTGATAAGCAGAACAGATTACATGAGCCTATTTTTTCATACATTTCATTACAATTGACTTATTTTATGTTTAAATTGTGAATTAGCTCATAAATGCAATTACAATTTTCCTACATTTCCTAAAACTAAGTTAACCGTTTTTGAGTTACTTAATATTCTTTATAAGGTACCAGCACAATCTTACCCGATATCATTATCTGATTAGAAACAGATGTGAAATATACCGGATATATTCGGAATATACGAGTATTATTCAACGGAAACACTTTTGTTCGGTGTATCGGTGACTTCGTTGTCATAGCAATAGAATTTATTTGAGTTTCTTTTTTTTTATGTACTAGCGATGCATATGCCAAAAATATTGCATTTTGTTTTTTCTAAGCATAATTACTGAGGCACAAAAGAACATACATGATCGAAAATCCGACCAGTGTAATGTGGTTATTTTTTTAATGTAAATGTGACCATATTTCTTTATTACAAGGGTGTGCTGCTCTTGGATTGTAAAGAACCTGATCTTACCATTAACGTTGAATTATATTTAGATTCCTTAAAACGCTTGCGTGTCAGCATCCAGACTACACTTCTCGAAAAGCGTACAAGTGGTGTCATTCTTCTGCATGACTCCATGTGACTCATACAGTCAAGATCTGCATGGGCGTATGAAGTGGAAAATCTTGGAACATCCGCCTTACAGTGCGACCTTATCATCGTGTCATAACCATGTGTTTGGTCTATTAAAGATCACAAAAAAAACTCGACTTCATTAGGACCCGATGTAGAGATTGCAGTTAAGGAATGGTTCGTAAACAGCCGAAAAGATCAGTAGGGTATTTATAGATTAGTTAAACAATTGAACTCATGTTTAATCTTAGTGGAGATCTCTTTTGAATTTATTGAATAAAAAATAGCAACATTAACATGTCACTTTTACAGGACGTTCAAAACGTTTGAATAAATTTTACGAATATAAATTTACGACATTTCAATTGTTTTATATGGGTCCAAATTAATGCATTTTTCGAAATGTGGATAGGCATAGCAGTCGAGTTACCCGTATTTTTGTAAAACTGGCGTTCTTTGGGACGAAGGTACTTTTCTGATAAGCTAACAATGGGTTATGGTAGTGGCCGATATTTTATTTTGAATCGTGTGAAAAACGGCATACGGCGTAAAAGAAAACTACTGTTTCATAGGATCTTTACTTCTGATATAAGTATATTTGAGTCTACGTACGAGTGCCTATTATAAAACTTAATCTCGAGCAATACAACTTTACCTGCTACTAGTATGAACGTGAGGAAGGAAAATAATATTTATCGAAATTTAGCTTAATATTTTCTGTTACTCAAACTATAATAATAATACCATTTACATGTAAATCCGTAGTTGAACTAAAGACAGAATTCAACAATATTCTACGCGGCATGTATAACTGCCTAACCTAATTAGTAATTACACATCCAAATTAAAAATGATGGCCTCTGCCGTTGTACAAGTTTACCTATGTAAGAGTAGGAGTTACAGCTGTTTATTTAAAAAAATACTGAATCACCCCCACCACTTTATTTTAATAGACACGCAAAAAAAAATTCCTGGAATAAAGTAACGCTTTAAAAAGCTCTTTTTTCAGTATATTTTCTAGGTGGAATTCAGTAAAAAATCACTTTAAAAGTTTAGGATGGCGGTTACGTCTCCTGGTGGTCACCTTGCAAATTTGAAAATATTTTCCACGGTCTTTTTTTGGCCACTTTAGTAATAAATTTTTTAACGCAACTCTCAACGACGAATAGTTTTTCGAGAAACAGCACTTTGCATTATTATCTGGCCACCCGGTACATATTCATAATATGCAAAATTATCATAGAACGCCGCTAAAAGTGAATAACAAAACGAATCAAACGCGCAAGTATTTCGTACGAAGCGCTGTTTATTATTGCTTCTTGTACGTTGGCAAATGTTGCCATTTTTTAAGATCGGAACTTTCTTTACGGTTCTTAAATTGAAGTTTGGACATGAAGACAAGTATTTCCCTTTACATCTTTGTTGTCGTCGCTGTACCTCAGTTGTATCTCTCCAGTTTTTGGTAAAATAAAGTCCTCGTCATTTAAATCTTTTGGATTAAACTCCTTTAAGCAGGTAATCATTATTGGATTATTTACTTCTTTGTGATGGCTTACTGCTCCCACATCTTGTCCGCTAGTCTCTTCACGACCATGTCCAATTGTACACATTTTTGGCTCCACAAGTTTTCCCTTTTCGTCTAGTTGGTAATCTCGGTTGATGTTGGTTGCCAAAGCCAGTTTAATATGCCTTCCAAAGGACTCCAAATGAATTACAACAAATTTATCGTGACGCATTTGTTGAAACTGGTTTTTTAGTAAAGATCCTTTTAATTTAGCAAAATTGCTTACCATAGTTGACGCGTAAACAATAGTACGTCCAGATCCAAAATGGGGCATAATCACTGACGTCCATATAGGTATACATTTCATAAGACGAGTTACATCATGTTTGACACGGACAGTAGTAAGGGTTTATCTGATCTTCATCGATCGATAGGGTGTTTTGACTTTCGTCCAGCAATACTGTAAGAGTTATATATAACTATGTTAGGTAGTAAATACGAACTATACAGTGCATCTGTAAACTAGCGAATAATTTCAATAAAGATTAAAAGGGGAATTTTTGAAAAAACGATTGGACCAGTAGATTTTGTATTCGTTTAGAGTTGTTATACGTGAACGTGAAATATACAGGGTATGTCAAGGAACACATATGCAACCGTACCATCAATATTTACCTTGCGGAGTGTAAAAAATGCCCTCTCTAATACTACAATAAAAATGGAGATTTGCGTTAAAAAAGTAACGTAGACGTCTTATCTGTTTCTTGACATACACTGTGTATTTCAGGTTCACGTGAAAGAAGTCTAAACTAAAAATAAAAATCTACAGGTCTGAGGGTTTTTTTAAACAAAAACCTTATTTAATTTTTATTCAATTCATATGCTACTTTACGGACGCACTGTATGTTGAATACAACGGCGCCTAATAAGCGCAAAAATAAAAACTACTGACTGAGTAGTTTATATATGTATCTGCGAAGATGTGCAATGGTGTGGTTTAATTGTTATTGAATGAAATATTGTTGATTGCAGTTTGAACCTTGCTTTGGAAAAATTACACTTGCAGATATAATTTTTTATCAATAATATTATTTTCCAGTCGTCTAGGCTGACGCCTTACATACATACCAGGTATTTAATTGTCAACGCTTTCATCCAAACGATTTCAACATCGAGATGGTCAACTAGATCGTGCTCTTGTTGGGCCTGTAGCTCATCATCATATCTTCGAAGGGTTTCATTTCCATACTAAATTGGTTCTTCCAGAAATTTTGGACTTTTTTTGGAAGAAGTGGGCTCACCTGTTGCTTCATTTGATCCAACTGTTTCATTAGAACACAATAGTATTGTATTTAAAAAGTGTTTTTCAATCATCGGCCACTTTTATAGATAAAGACCATAATTCGCACAAATAATTCTTTTACTTTTGGCATGGTAGTTTTCAAGTTTGACCAACTTGAAATTATCACAAAGTCACTTATATCAACTCTAATATAATAGTTAGGTAATGGCTGAAGATTTCCATTCAAAATTGAATAACACGTTTTTGAATATGAAGTTATACTTCCACAACCAGAAAGTGACTGAGAAATAGCACCTAGCAAAGCCAAAGACAAACCGCATACAACATTCTTAGGATATGAAACACAGGCATGCAGGATCTCTGTTAACAAGTACCTTATAACATGTGTATCTTGTTTGCTTGATAACGTTTGAAATACAGAAAAGCTACCAAATGGAGTAAGAGTAACACATTCTTAAAGGTAAATATGAGGAGGTACCGTTACTTCAAGCAAAACGGTTTCACTAAACAAAAACAAAACTTTAAACCCCTTAAGAAAGATCGCTTTATTACCAAAAATACTGCACAACTGTTAAGTTAAAATTTGCAGTGCATATCTTTTATTGGCTTTTCCAACAAATCCATAAAACTGTAGATGGGCGACTTAAGCGTTAAACCGTATATTACCTCCGCAGGCACGAAACATGTTTCTTTTCCTACAATTCGGACTTATTGAAATAGTATTTCCTATTGTTGAATGTACATTATCTAACAGTTTCAATTTTGAAGCATCTTAATTACCTACAGTAGCAATTTTTGAATTATCCGATTCCATCTACACAAAACTGTTTGATCAAGTAGTTCAGTAAGCGAACATCGAATGCAATAATGAAAACTAGTAAGAGTATGAAGATTTCTTAATTATAGTTTGATGAATTGTGTTTAAAACTAATTTGTTAGGATTGGTTAAGATGCCTCCACTTTCCAACTGGTACCTTAAGGTTTCTCAGAAGATAGTCAATAATCCCTCAATGGTGGCGCGTCGGTATCCTTATTATTATATTATTATTAAGTTATTTATAATATGTATTGTAAATGGTAAATAGTGATTGTATATACAGGAGTATACATTCAAATTATTCAAACATAATAGTTATTAAGGTGATTAAGTAAAACACTACCACCAATTCTTTTATTGACAACATTATGATGCATCAATGCAATATAATTTGATCGTATGGTAGTAATAATATAAATTGGTGAATTCCTTTCAAAAAATCCTAATGAAATGGGACCACATTGACGCATCGTATCATGACATCATGGCGCACTTGTGGTACCATGCATTACAAATCCGTTACTCTTAAAAAGAAGCTAGGTTAAAAAAAATCATAACGGGCGTACCTAATCAACTTTGCATATTATCGCCTTACAATACTATGATAATAAAGTGCAACACAACTTGTTGATATTTATGTTACTGCGCGAAGTTGTACAACATATCGAAAGATCCGAATTATAGTTACAGTCATGCACCTAAAATTTTGTGACCATTAGCACAAGACAACTCACAGCTAACATAATGCAGCACAACTTCGTTTTTTGAAAATGTTGATATCACGGCAAGCAGTTGTAACAGGAGATCGTAAAATTTGATTTATGGAAAAATATGCACACTTAATATGCTTTGCTTATCTGCACAACGCAGCACACCACTAGTGCAATGAAGCACAGTTTCGTTTAGTTAGTTTGGTTAATGTTGATGTTACAGTACGAAGTTGTGACCCGAGACGAAAAATCTGGTTTTTGAAAAAGTGGATACATACTCTGCTTTACTTATTAGCACAACGCAGCACACCGCTGGCACAGCGCAGCACAATTTAGATTGATCAACTTGGTTAATGTTGATATTACAAAACGAAGTGAAAAAGTAGACACATTTGATCTGTGTTACTTATCAGCACAACGCAGCACACCTCTAGCACAGCGCAGCACGATTTAGTTAATATTGATGTTACAGCACGAAGTTATAATCCGCTAATGGAAAACTCAAATTTCGGGAAACTGGGTACAGCACAATTTTTATTTCCTTCGGTACATTATAGCACACTAGGTGCACAATGTAGCACAAAGTAAAAAATTTGAATTCAAGTTGTGGTTACAACTTAACTTCGGAGACACAACTTTGTCTGCATAAAATTCCCTATTGGTAACTGTTTTTAATATAGGCATTTTTTTAAATTTTGACATTTTGAACGTCGCAGAAAAAGACGATTTTCTCTTGTCCTGTTAGAAGTATTGCGATCAGCTTTAGATACTTTGTTGGGGAAGCTTTTCGCTACGATATTTAGCGGGAACGTGTAAGAAACTTTTCACAGTCTGATCCAACAGTTACTTCACACTTGAATATCGTAAAATTTTGAAATGGAACACCCTGAATTTTCCACCTTCATCAGATGCAGATGGATAATCAATCTACTATGGCATCCCCATATCTATCTCACATGGTTTTCACGTTCTTTCGAAAAGTTTCCTCTTGGCCATGAAAATAATATCATCTGACGATTACCATTATTTTAAGAATTTAGTATAACTTACGAAAATTAGAACATACCGAGAAACTAAATAAATACATAAATACTAATTCATTAGCTGTACAAAGTATTGTTCATTCTGTTGACGCCACAAGGTGAGACGTTTTATGAATGATCTACGAACACTCCTTAACATTTAGGGTGTAACTATCAGAAACGCCGCAGTTATTTTTTGTGGCATGTCCAATTGCGTGGTGAGAGTATTCTAATACACTATAGCCCTAATATGTCCTCATAGGAAACCAAGACCGGTAAGTTCCAAAGATCTAGGTGACCATCTAACAGGTCCATACCTTCCAATCCATTTTTCTGGGAGTAAATCATTTAAATACTCTCGAACTTGCTGTGAATAGTGGGTAGGAGCTCCATCTTGCTGAAACTACATTCATCTCCTTTGATGCTGAGACGCATCTGCTATTAATTGCGACCAACTGTTTTGAATGAAATCTAAGTAAATAACGCAAATTATGTTCAAAAAATTGTGGTCCGATGACATGAACCCCCATTATACCACCCCAAATATTCAAAGACCAACTATGTTGGTGATTAGTTTTTCTAACTATTTGTGGATTCGTAGTTGAGTAATAATGCAAAATATGACGGTTGACCTGTCCATTTTTGTGTAAGGTTGCCTGGTCTGAAAACAGAACAGCATTAAGGTCACTTTGGTTTTCCTCAATTTTTTCCCTCGTCCAATTACAAAATGCGACGAGTTTCACGAAAAATGGATTAGTAAGTTCCTGATTGAACTGAATATCACTCCTATGTAGTAGCACCGACAATTAATTGTCATCGTTTATTACTGGCTTCTGTTTCTCCCGTGTACTTAACACAACCAGTTTCCATAAATCTGTTCAGCAAATTTTTGGAACAGGCTACCTTTGGTAGCTGTTTGTCAGAATAAGTTTGTGCATGAATCCTACTTTCCAACAAATAATTTCTTTGTAATTGACCCAGAACAAAAACAATACCCACCGTTTCATATTTAGAACAATTCATAATATGGACTCAAAAAGCTATTATATTACAAACAGCGGAGGGAAGAGCTTCATTACAGCCGAGAATTGGCTGAGTTAAAGCTTTTTCCTATGTATTTGCTAATGAAAAGTTACCTACACGTGCATAACAAGCTTTTATGTTGACCATGCCAAATTTGTAGTAATTTCACCTATACCATTTGATCTCGGAACCAGAGTAGAAAATTAATTAGGTCTAAATTATTATAGATATTGAAGTAACGTTATAAACACAACAAACATGGTCACCAAACTAGGCTATAAATAAAAATATCTAATCAAAGTTGTACTACCCCCTTGGTTATACCATTTGTGTTTTCAATTATTTGTTTTTGAGATCTTGTAACAAACTGTTGATGTTTGTTAATAAAATTTACGTTTACTAAGGTAACTTAATATGCATTGCGTGCAGCGTGTGTTGTATATCATAGTTGCATAAAAACATGCATTTAAATTTTGTAAAAATGAACTCGTACGCATATTGTTTGCACATTTGATTTACATGCTCATGCGGAAAGACTACTTTAGCGACTCTTTTTTTGGTGATATTTTTAAGGTGGATTTAGCGCATCCATTGTTGCTTTGTTAAATTTTTTAATAAGTGCTGTATAATTTGTACGGTAAGTTGATTTGAAAAGCTATTATACAACAGTTTGAGATGATTGCTTTTTAAGACACTTTTATTTATTACCACTTTACGTTTTACTTGATTTTATTTATCAGTATAATTACTTAACCAATTGCATTTTATCGTTAGTTACTTTACGGCATAATTACGTTCAACCAATAATGACGCAATAACCTTTGTTACCATGAAGTGGAATTTTAATATCCATTAAACAAGCAGAAAATGTATACATTTGGGGAATGTTAATGCATCCGAATCCAGTTTTATTTCAACTCCCATGTAACATTTACGCCACAAAATTGTCCAAGTGCTGATTCAGCAGGCCGCCATTTCCGAACCTACGGAAGTAGAGTATAATCAAAATAAGGTATTTTATTTCTATTAATAATTCCATAAATTAGTTTTACTTAAGCTAAATAATCGTTACTGACACTAGTTTTAAGGTATTCTCATTTATAATCAAAATTAAGGTAGTAAATAAAGCTTTATCAGCTAAAATTGTAGCGTAAGGATGCATAGTTACAATCTCAGGTCGTGCTCTAGTTCCCACTACTTGGCGGTAAGGCTGGTTGTCTACTATAGAAAGACTTAAGCCAATCAGTAATCAATAATAATAATAATAATAATAATAATAAATATTTATTGTGTGAACGTGTTGGTACACTTACACTCGTCGGGTTTAGTAACACTTAATACAAGAATAACACATACTATTACAATAACTTACAAACACAGTACACTAGACCTACATTATAAACTTACATTTCGCAAAAAATTCATCAAAAGAGTAAAATGCATTAAAATTAAAACTCTTTAATTTTAGTTTTAAATTCAGAGCAAGGTAAACATTTAGTGTGACTAGGAAGTCGATTATATAAGGAGTGCGATAGATAGACAGGTCCATTTTGACTTTTAGCTAATCTGCACAGTGCTAAACGAACATTTTCCTTTTGTCTAGTATCGTGGTTATGTACATCAAATTGGTGCTTAGCTTGCTAATGTGTTTTAGCATAACAAGAGATTCTAAAATAAATAGACAGAAAAGTTAAAATTTTAATTCAATAAAGGCCTTTCGACAATCCTCCTAAATTGAAGATTAGCCATAATTCTAACAGCTTTCCGTTGAAGGCGGAAAATGCTTTGCCATGAAGCACTGTGTCCCCAAACTAAATTGCATAAGACAGAGTACTTTGAATTAAAGCAAAGTAAGCTGTACGTAAAACTCTTGTCGAAGTGTTGTTTTGAAGTCTTCTTAATAGGAAGATTGATTTGTTAATCTTTTCGAAACATTACTACAGTGTGACTCAAAATTTAATTTATTATCGATAAAGCATCCCAGAAGTGATGTACCATCACCAAATACTATATTAGTATTTATTTTCGATAGGATAACGGACAAAGGTTGTCTTAGCGTCATTCAATTTCAATTTATTATTAATACACCATGTTAACAGAATTAACACTCCGAGCATTGTAAAACGCAATATTAAAATCAGAGCTAGTTGCAATCAGAGTTGCATCATCTGCATAAAGGATGCAGGATATGTTAGAAGAAATCGACTCGTAAGTCATTAATATAAATTAAAAATAGAATTGGGCCAAGAATTGAACCTTGAGGTACCTGATATGGGAAGAATACCAGATAAAACGTTGTTCCAGTACGTGTTGATATCTTCCCTCAAGTAGGAAGCTATCAACTGCTTTATCCCAAAATTATACACTAATTTTAGCTTACGAATCAGTGTTTCGTGTGAGACGCAATCGAATGCTTTGGAAAGGTCAATAAAGGCAGCAACCAATTACAACTGATTACAACTATAAAACAAAATACCATTCTATTTCCCAAAATAAAATAACAATAATTAATGTATAGAAACTGTATAATGCCTTTAATAAATATTTTGTTAGATTTAATTTATTCTGATGGTGGAATGGTAAACACTTCCGTCTGAAGTCGGCCTTGGTCTGGTTTCGGTTGTGGCGGTTCGGCTAGCTGACGTCGCTAACTGCAAATAGTAAAATCGAATACGTGTACAGAAAAGTTATATGTCTGAAGTGAAAATTAGTAATACAATTAATTTGCATTTGGGGTAGGAAAAGGGATGAATATGTAGTGTCTGTGAATGGGTCAAAATATAATTATGGAATTTAAGGAAGCGTTATTATGCAGACGGATAATTTTATCTTATTGTTATTTTGCAATTAAATTAGCAAAACGTTAATAATTGAGAAAGGGTCTGATAATTTGAGGTGATTTGAATGTAGTAAATGATCACAAAAAATGAAAATCGTAAAATCAAGCTTTATACTAAATCAGATGTACTCATTGGAAACGTGACCTTGTGCATTTATGTACCTTATGCATTACGTAAACTTGTATATTTGGTTTTAATACAAAACAAATTTTAGAGCAAATATGGGAAAATTAAATTGATATAAAGACAGGGTGAAAGTGGAAAATGTACGTTGGATGAGCGAAAATTCATAATGAATGAACGGTGGTTTGTGAATAATGAAATTATAAGGAATAAAATGTGTAATTATATGAATATGTTGTTTCGAATCTGGTGTAACTAAAGTGAGGTGGTGTGTAATGACGGATGTCTGGCAAGACCGCTAATTCCAGCGCCAACAAACCAGCGTTCGTGGTGAGGGTGGTGTATTTCAGGTTTAAGTGAGGACTAGTGGATTTTATGTGGGAGATGATTAGGATGATTAGGGAAGGTGGTTTATGTGACTGGCGATGGTAGTTCTACTGGAGTTCGGTGGTGGAGGTGTATGTCAAGACTGGGTAAAATGTAGTTTGCATGAGGATAGAATTTATTCGTAAATCTATTATCTTTTCGGAGCCGTAATCACCGCCAATGATAACTATGTAACGCAGTAATTTCTGACACTCCCCTCGTGGTAAGAACTCCGAGAGGATTATATCAAGAATGACTGTCTGTTCTCTATTAATTAGGGAAAAGGCACTGATTTATAGTACTCGTCTGGAGGTTATTATCTCTTCGGCGCCGTAACCACCGTCTCTCAGTGATTCCTTTACACTCCCCTCGTAGTACGAACTCCGAGAGGATCGTGTTAAGAATGACTTTCAGACAGTGTTGGGTAGGATCTAGATCAAAGTGATCTAGATCCACTAAACGGATCTATGATCTGGATCTAGATACTTTGCTCTGCTAGGATCTAGTATCTGGATCTGGATCACATTTTAACAGATCTTTAGTACTTGAATCCAAAGATCCATTAGAAGATTTTAAAATGTATTTTAAGGGTATTTTGTGAAATTTTTAACTGGCTTGAGGCAACAGAGCTTTATATTTAAAAAATACATTATGCTCCGTTACGACCGTTACATCCGTACCCCACAGAGATACATACACATTTACACAATTACCTACTGCCTGAGGCATGTTAAATTCAATTAACCAATAATAGAACTATTCATTTTCTTTGTTAATATTTCCGTCGGTTGTTTTGTTTCCCAAAGCTACAAAGGCAGGTAATGACTGCTAAGTGCTAATCTAATGACTTAATGAGTAACGACAATGGGGTCATCCATCTATTAAAGTAGGTACTTAGGTTAAGTGGAACTGGAATTCTGTTGCTAATTTAATCGAACAAAGGAGGTGTAGAAAACAACAATCTTGTCTTCAGTTCTTAAGAATACGACTTTAAGTAAAGCACATTTGTTAATTGTTAGTTAGATCAACAATTTCTAACCCAAAATTTAAATTATGGTGGTTAAAAATTACCCCCTTTAAAAATGAAATAGCATTCTGTCAAACGCAATTATTGTGTGAACTTAACAGTTCCGGATTTCAAGAAAATCTTAATAATTCAGAATCAGAAATTCAGTTCACACTTACTGAAAAAAAATCCTCTGCCACGGACGAAGTCTTTGATTTTTTAAAAATAAATACTCAATCGCAAACAACATTTGATTCAGGATGCACAAACTATTTTAAAGACACAAGCACTAACTATGAGCAATTAAATATGTACCCTGCTATAAAAGAAATCTTTTTAAAATATAATTCTATACTTCCTTCATCTGCCCCCGTTGAAAGGATATTTAGTATGGGTGGACTAATTTTAACTCCTCGTAGGAATAGATTAGGTGATGATATATTTGAGATGCTATTAATTTTAAAACAAAATAAAATAAAATTAGATAATAAAATGTAATTATGTAATGTATACTTATAATAATTTAGATACATGTCCTTATCCTTATGATTGTATAACTATATGTTAAGTTAAATTAACAATTAACATTGCAACTTGCAAGTGTAAATGTGTACCTAATACTAATTTTGTAATTTGTAGTGCGTTAAATAATTAATGTAAGTTTTCAATAAAACCTATAAAATTATATTTACATTATTTTCTTAATAATTTAACCTTACGGACTAATATTTGTATTACATGAAAAATGATCATGGGAATGGGAGTACTACTCATCAGTAGCAATACTAGCAATTAAAGATAATATTAATAATTAGAAAAATCTCGAAACAATTTTGGGAATGTCGGATCTTTATAAAAGATATAGATCCCATTTCAAGGATCTTTGATCTTTATCTAGATCCATTTTTACGTACGGATCTTGGATCTTTATCTAGATCAGTTTTTAAAAATGTGTTTGGATCTGTATCTAGATTCTAAATCTGGATCTTACCCAACACTGCTTCCAGATCACTATTAACTCTTGGAAAAGGGAGGATGTCGTGAAGTTATTATTTCTTCGCGCCATAACCATCGCTGATAATAATAACGTCCCTCAGTGATTCTTCTACACTCCCCTCGTGGTACAAACTCCGAGAGGATAGTGTGAGGAACAACTCCCTGACCACAATTGGGTTAATTTATAATACGGTCATTAAATGCATGGAAAATATGTAGGAAACAGTATTAAACAGGATATCAGGTTCTATAGGACGCGGTTTACCAGGCAGATTTTAATTCGCCAACTTGCAGGCGTAATCTTTCAGGATACCATATTTAAAGAATTAAATATAGCGGAAACGAGAATAATAATAACTGGGAAGCGCGGAGGGCCGGATATTTACAGGAAAGTTTGGACGGGGTGGGAAAGGAGTGTGTAACTGATTACAGTTGCGGAAAGAAATAGGAAATAAGTTTTGATGAGAATTATTTAATAGGATAGGAAAATTTATTGGAAAGATTTCAGGATAATTGCAAGGTGAAATGCATGTTTGTATATGACTATTTGAAATGTTTTTTCAGTCAAACTGTGTAAAACAAAATGTTCATTTATTTAAAACAGTCGAAAAATGATACAATTTTTTGGATGTAACCTAATGTTTGGAAGAAGATTGTAAACTAACGAGTCCAATACTTCATGACAGTGTAAAAAAGTATAAACCTACAAATATAACCACTAAACTTATACATTAATTGCACTGAATTAACTTTAGTTAGTTACGTTATGTATGAGTATATCGCTCAATACTTCATTTAAACGTATACAGCCACATCCATGTAATATATTTATAATTTATAATTCAATGAATAGTATAGAAGGCGTTTGTTGTGAAAGCAGAAAATTTTATGCCATCTAAAATAAATATGTGGTACTAAATTTTGTGAAAATACTTGTTGATATGTAGGCACTTAGATGAAACAAGGTATGTTCGCGTATTGTTTTTAGCGTCATTTTTAACATTGCACATTGTTTAAATACAGCTAAAGGTTTTAATGGAAAGTATTTTAAGATCGGTAATGTCAAAGGTGGCTAATTTCATAAAACTCTTCCTATCAATAACTCTAAAAAACTTTGAATCGATATATTATCAATCATTGAGTAATAGAGAGATGTGATAAAAAGTTTTTAATTCAGTTTTAAGTTATCGTATTAAAACTTTGTCTTCACATTTCTATTATGATAAACGTTCTCCAAAATTTGATGTACTTCACTATAAATTGTTGCATAAATCATCTGAAATCCGTATAATAAGTGCAAACAAAAGATTTTTATTACATAGTCAGTAAAATATATTCGACTGGAATCCCACGAGTAAAGTCGATAAAGGAATTGAAACTCAATTTTCTATTGCAATGATTTAGTGCACACAAAAAGTGCAATAAAACAGTTTTTGCAAATTGTGCGAAAATTATAAAAGTATTATGTAGAAGCTGTAATTTGAAAAATCAATATCGCACCTTTCTGAACTCATTTGCAACGTTAGCACAAGTTTGAGAGTACTGTTGCAGAAATATTTTATTGCTCAATACGTGCTCATTAGCGAGACTTGCTAAAACGGAATTCATTAGTCAAAGGCTTATTATGTGTATTTGAACTATATAATTATATATACCGATTTTTTCATTAATTGGTTTTAAATAGTATGATAGTGATATATGACTGAACTTTTCTTAAATTAATCAGCATTATTGTGATTTATAATATATTTAAATTAGAATGCAAATCATTCATGTGCGATTTGTATAAAAATAATTAGTATCGTTAAACTGTGCTTCTATAAAATCTAAGATGGCGTTGAGTCTAGAAATAAAGAAATATAGCTGAATGGTACGTATTTATTCTATGTACAATTAATACTAAATTAAATTATTTTAAATGGAATATTTTACTTTAAAATATTTTAATTAACCGATATAAGAAACTTGTTCTAGTATTAAAGGGACCGGCTGAAAACGAATTAATGCACATGAAGGTATGGTGGCTACTGCATAACCATTCAGTGAACGGGAGCTGTAAAAGTTACACCAGTGAACGGGTGGGGCCTGTCAGGACCACTTTTTAAAATTGTAATAATAATTATAAACAACAGATATAGCAATTATCTTTAATTCTGTGATGAAGTTTGTTTATTTTAGTGTTATCATAGTTGAAAATAAGAGAAAAAAGCTTGTTCTAAATATACAGGATGGCGCATTAGTGTGACAAAGTCCCATATCTCCTTTATTTAAAGCGATATAAAAAAAAAATAAATACAAAAGTTGTAAGATATGTTCTGGTGCATATTCCAAAAATATTTTTAATTATACAGGGTAGACCATTAAAGCTTAGAAGTAATTTAAAATTTTTTTTGAAATAGAAAACCTTATATATTATTACATATTCAGATTCTACATACAATTTGAGACACATTTTATGTATAATGTCCTATACCTAAGCCTAACCGTTTTTGACAAATTTCAAATTTTTTGTCAAAAATGACGTTTGCAGGCCAAAAAATAGGTGGAAATGAAGCCTTTATCAATTAGTTATGGTTGGTTTCCTTGGAAATGGGGACCTACTCTAATGGGCTGTATTGATATTTTTGTAATACATTCATACAGGGTGATCAAAATGGACAATAAAAGTAGATTCAAAAACCTATAAAGTAATTTTTTAATGGAAACCCCTATTTTTAATTCTATCTTATCTAGCATTAAAAATAAGGGTGACTTTGTATAAGAGTGTATATTCCAAAAAATTGTAGTTTTTGAAATAATGACAATTTAACATTTTTTATTGTAAAAAGGCTATACGGCTTTCAAGTTTTGTTGTTAGTTGGATGTGACGGCGAGGCGTGGCATATAAAAATAATAGAGATCATCAGAAACGTCATTATTTATTGTCAGTTGATGATTTGTGTGATGAATTAGTGTATTTTATAGCAAATTGATTTAAAACTTGAATTAAAATTGTAAATAATGAATTTTTCGCAAGCCGAGATGGTTGATATGATTTTTGTTTTGGGAGCTAATGATAAGAATACGCTCTTAGCAAGAAGACTGTATCAACAACGTATTCCATGCAAAGCTAACACTTGCAAAATTTGCAAAAATACCTTGTTTTCCTCTTTTTACAATATTTACAGTGTCCTCTTTTATTAGGGGGAGGGTCAGGAACATTCTCAGGGGTCGAAACACCGGAAAGACGACTCGCCACTTGATGAACACATCTAGGAAGATGCTTGCTGGTTGCTCTTTCAGTCATGCTTGCCTTCACAAGTTCTATACCTAAATTTGCAAGAAGAATCGACGGCTTTTAGTGCACTCGCCAGTGGGGTTGTTTGCTTTATAGATAATGAAAGCGTTTATAACAGCCACGTTCATTTTCATAAAATATTACCATTGGCCAACGTCGAGTGTTTCTTGCCACATTGTAGGATGTGGTCGTTCTGTCTACAACCTCGATACCTCCTTTCGTCAATTTATAGAAACCGTCAGGTTGAGTTCCTGCATATGTCTCTATATGAGAAGTATAGAAAGTTCTTGCATCCACTAGAGAAAAAACTTTTGAGCCATATTTATTAGGCTTGTTGGTAATAAACTTTAAAGCTGCATCTCCTGCGGAATGCTAGTAGCATCTCATCAAGGGTGACATATTCCCCGACAGAATAGATTTCTTTACGTCTTTGATTGAAGATGGCTACCATTTCTCTTACAGCTGCAAGTTTATCTTGTGATTTCCTTCCATCTCTAGTGTCTATGTTATCAAATCGCAAGAATCTAAGTAAAAATCTGAATCTACTGAAAGACATTGATGCAGGAAATATTTCAGCTCCTAGCGTCGCCATAAAATATTTTTCTCTCCCCCGTCCTGTGAACCAGCCAAGTATATTAACCCAAATAAGTTTCTTTCTTCTCTCCTTCACGTTGTTTTGATATTGATACTTGCATGAATTTTTTGAATATATAAATTGTTGTTTGAAATAGTGAGCTCTATGATTTCAGCAAAGAAATACTACCAACATTGTAGTGGCGATATTGCATGTTTGAGCTCTCCTAATACTCCTGTAATATGAGTAACAATATTCTTTTGCCTTGTTCTTACATTCAGTGCCAGAGCTTCCTTGCTCCATTATGTACCATCTTTGCCATAGTAGTGCCGTGACCTATCTGATGTAGAAGCTGTACCCTCAGGTTCATTAACACCTTCACTCAAATCCGCCGCCGAGTCGTTATCACTTTCATTGTTAGAAGATTCAGATGAAGTCTTCACCTCTTCATAAAGGACTCTAAGCCCAGCTATTTCTCTTTCATATGGATCCATACATGTATCTTTGTAAAACAGGCTATGTAAATTCTGTATAAAATTCAGCATACATGCTTATAACTAAATGAAAGCTCAAAGAAATACTAGTTCTAACAGCAAAATATTATACATACTTCAGCATCGAGCATAAAGAAGTAATATCAACCGTGCTTAATTATATAAACATACTATGTTTATAAACACTTAGGGTACAATACAGCGCTGTTAAATGGAATTTATGATTTCACTGAAAGTTACACGAGTAGACGGGTTGGGTTTATCAGTGCATTTCATTTTTTTATAAAAAAACTCACTGAGCGAAAACATTTAGTTTTACATCTCAGGAAGGTACATAGGAGATGATACTTTTATATATTTTTTTCTTTAAGTTACAGGCATTTTCAGATACTGCATAGACTCACAGACCCCACCCGTGCTGGAGGATAGAATGTAAACCTGTATAACATAATTAAAAATTATTATTAATTTCATTAAATACATAAATAAAAAGTTTACCTCGAGTAGGATTTGAACCTACGACCTGTACTTTGCTAGAGTACCGCGCTAACCAATTGCGCCTTCAAGGTTCAAGCCCCAATCGATGTAAATTTTGTCTTTATGTATGTAGAACTAATGTAAATTCTAAATATAATGAGATACTATCAAATTACTTATATTAATGGAATGTGAGCCTGCAATATCGCAAGGATTCATACATACCAAAGCAACTTGACTAATATTAAATTATTATTAGTTTTTGTATAACGTAAGTTTAGAGAGTATGTTACGCATTTTATCACAAAAGATTATAGCGAAAAAGATGCGTGTACAGAACCTATCGTTGATGGATTGTAACCACATAGTCAAATATTTCAATAAAACTTTGCATTCTGGTAAATAAGTATAAACTTAAGACATTTTATTTTAATACTGTACGTCGTAAACAAGAGCGATAGATTTTAAATGCTTAAATTGAACTTTTTTGTTATAAGTTTAACTTTGCTGAATCTGTGATTATGCTGACAAGCATAATCCAAAAAAATTTTAGGATTTCGACATACTAACGGCCTAGATTTAATTAATTCTCACCATTATAGAGAAAAACAAGTTATTCCTCAAGGTATCATAATTTTGATGGCATAATTTCGTTAAGATCCTTAAATCTTTGGGCTAATAAAATTTAGTTCTATAACATGATGGTGTTGGTTATGTAGAACCTTACGAAATCTCAATTTAGTTTAAACTTACACTTAATGAATGCCTTTTGTATCTTACATTTTCAGAGGTCCCGGTGATCTACCCCAACTCGGATTCTCTTTGCACTCTGTTCCACTTAAAAATTATACATATAATGCTAACCTATCACAAACCAAGTTTTTTTCTGATAGAATTCTTAGTTGACCATAACTTACTTTATCATTCTACCAGGAAAGCTTACTAACTTAGTCACTCTAACTTATTTACACTACATCTCTCCCTATACTGGAAACAGCGAAAGCTCTACTTTGAGTTTTTCTTCCCTTTGGTATCAAAACAAAACAATACAAAATTTTCATATTCTAATGCTTCAGTTTAACTCAATAATCCCCTTCACACTTGTTTATTCATTAAATCTTTTTACCTTATTTGTATTGTCTACTTTTATAATAATGTTTGACAATTTGTCCTCAGTTGCTTCACACGGTCGCCTTAATTCATTTTTCCGTTCACGCTTTGCTGATACCTTATCATTAAACTTGTACTTGTACTACACTTTTCCTCTAACTTGTTACAGATGAAAACGGCGGTAGCACTTTCATAACAGATAAGTGGATTTTACAATATCTAAGTGAGAATGGGTGTAGGTGTATAATTTACTTTGCGGTCGGTGCGTAATAAGCATGATGTATACGCAGTAACAGTCAAAACCAATAGATGAAAGGGTGCTTAATTTTTGCAGATCCTACCTTCCTTTGGCACAACTGTAAGATACAGGATATTGCCTAAAACGTTTATTACAAATGGGAAAATGCAAAGTAATCTAACTATAAAGAAATTAAAGACGAAACATTTCCATTCGAGTCTCACCTAACCACATACAGAACGATATTGTTCACTAAAGAACCATACATTTTCGACAGACGACTTAAGTGTTTTTAAAATGATGTTCCCTAAGCGCGAAGGAGAATTTGAAGTACATTGAATGGTAGCCGGGTTTCTACACGGGAAACTTGACCGTCCACGCTGAACCACTAAGGTACATGTACACCTTCTTGCTATCTAAGGCCAACTCTGTTTCCGAGACCACACCACCCCTACTTCATATTCTTAATAAGACTGCTACTTAATTAAACACTTACAAAACTAACAAAATATACCCTGAAATTGCAAAAACTGCATTATCTCTCTGAAACTACTATGACCATTAAACTCAAAACGATTGTGATCACAACAGATCACATAAATTTGGCGACACCTCAAATAAATGAGTAAATAGAATGAAGAGCCATTTTATATGGCCAGCAATAACATACATTATTTTAAAAACTAAGCGCAACGCTGAGAATACATCACACTGTCGCGCTAATTAAGGTGCCGCTAAAATAACTTCAATAAACTTAAACATACGTTTTTAAAATATTAACGTAAAAATAAAATTGTAAACAAAATCTTTTAAATCAGGTACAATAACAAAACCCATCATACTTTTTTAAATAAGATTTCACGCACGTGACAGATTTGTCCTTTCTAACACTGTTAAATATAATAATTGATTGTATTAACTGTTTACTGTGATAGTTTCGTGCTTCTGGTAACCTACAATTGAGTGCGTTGAAATAATTGTCAAAATCATACACCGACTCTACTTTGCCTAAGAGATCACGCGGAAGAATACATCTCCTTTCAAAGACTAATTTAAAATGGTGCGTATTTGGTTTTGGAATGAACTGTATTGTTGTAACACCGAAATGGCGTCCACGCGCCCCATGTTTGATGATAATTGGTCAGTTGAATTCGAAGATATAAATGTGCTAGAACACTTAAATTTAATATATCACCAAAGGTGGATTGGACGAGGAAGTCTATTTCCTTGGCCACCGCGATCCCCAGACTTAACGTGTTTGGACTTTTATCTATGGGCTCGGTTAAAAGATATTGTTTACGAAACTCACCGAGAGACGACATGAAAGTACGAATTCGAGAGGCCATTCGTAGCCTGTCAAGAGCAGAAGTTGAATCTGCTGTAATGTCCAGGCATGTGCGGCTCGTGGTCGATCGAGGTCGCTGGGAGACAATTCAAGCATTTAAGTAGGCATTAAGTACTTCATGCATACTTAATGCCTACTTAAGTAGGCATTATTGCACAATCGGTCCTTTTTTAGGGCCATAAATAAAATTAATAAAAAGAATTCCGCAAATTTAGAACAATGCCTTTCAAAAATAAATATTATCATATTATTACATTTAATTTTTGAAATTGTGAAAACTTTTATTATTTAAAAATTATAAAATGATGAAATTTTTCATTGAGTCTTGAAAAAAGACAAATAAATAAGAATAAATACCGGTGTAAAATCGACTTTTTACAAATTTTATAATAACTAAATTTTCTTTCTTCGATATTTTGGGGTATGAATAAGATATCGAGATGCGGTTTTCACTAACCTATTTAGGGATGATTTCATCTCATTTTTATGAAAAAAAAGTCATATTACATTTAAGTTTTTAGTGAATTTTCTGATATTATATCAAAGAACGCGCTCTAGCGGCATCAAATTAGACATATTATAGGTAAGATGGATTTGATGGAGCAATAAATGCTCTTTCCAACGAGATTAAGTTTATTCAAATCAATTCAGTCGTTTAGGAGTTACAGCTGTTTATTTAAAAAAATCACGTAATCCCCCCCCCAACTTTATTTTAATAGATACGTCATACAAAAATTACTCGAGTAAAGCTGAGCTTTAAAAAGCATATAATTTTTTGATACATTTACTTAGTGGATTTCAGTAAAAATTCACTTTAATAGTTTAGGATGGAAGTTACGCCCCCTGGCGGCCATCTTGCGACTTTGAAAATATTTTCCACGGTCTTTTTTTGGCAACTTTAGCATAAAATTTTTTACCGCAACTCTCTACGACGAATAGTTTCGGAAACAGCACTTTGCATTCTTATCTGGCCACCCGGTACCATAATATACATAAAGACGTTAACTCTGATTTCCCTTAATTTATAAACTCAAGTAATAATAATCTTATAATTAAGCTACCGTTTAATTTAGATTATAGTGTTATAAGTATTCAGTGAAAGAAAATGCATTTATTAATTATGTAACATTACCCTGCGCTCTATTGTATATTACCAAAACACATTTTTAATTCTGGTCATAAAATTTCGTAAGATTTGCACTATCAAACATACAACAGCGGCGCAGATTTACTAGATCGTTTTAATTTTAGCTGCCTGCTAATTTATAAATTAAAATATATAAACCACCACAATTGTGGTGCATCACATCTTAAAGTCAAACTTTCATTCCTCCATATTGCTTGTCTTGTATGAACTGGTATCATACTTGTTTAGTTTCTAAACTTGTAATATAGTTGCCCACGTATAAACTATTTTTATCTATGATTCATTATCAAATTACCCTTCGTTGCTAGAACCCATAACCGTCTGTAAACGATGTTTTGTACTTGTACCTAATAAGAAGGCTCTGGAAGCCAATCAGAATCTTCACTCATCAAAGACAAATGATTTCCTCTAGAATCTTTTCTCAAAAATATGAAGTAACTCTTCTCAGATTTAATCGGAGAAATATTTAGTGTTTTTTGTGATTAATGTAGTCACTGAGTAAGTAATAACTGTTTCTCTGTTTCTGCAAATTAGTTAATAATCGAATCTGCTTTACATTCTGTTTCTTTATACCCGTCGTGTTTGCTGTTAATTACATCACAGTTTCATTGAGACTGTTTGGTTAGTAAAGTAAATACGTTGATCAAATTGATTTGTATTTGTTTTTTTAAATTGTAAATATGACCTTTGGGATATTTTCTTTTTGATTATCGTTGTGATACTGTACCTTTCTGTTCTGGCTTGGGCCCACTTATAAACACACAGTTGTTACCTTTTACCGTCTTTACCTCGTAATTTTTCAGCTGTCCTTCCTTTTGGATTATTGTGTGATACTTTTTATCTATCTATTTTCGCTTGACACCACTTATAAACACATATTTGTTACCTTTTTGTTTGTAGCCTCGTAATTTCTCAGTTGCCCTTCTTATTGAACCCGTATTTATTTGCTAGCACCAAATAAAAATACATTCAATCATGCTCACAGTAACTAGAAGAGCACCCAGTTGTACGCATAAACCTTCCTATACAAGCTAATCCTGTCATATAAATTATAAAGTCCTGTTAGAAGTCCTAGAGGTTTCCAGTAAGAATTCGTATTACTAATCTACTCTCAGAAACCAGAAAAACTCACATTAACCTAAAAACCAACTCAACGGGTGATCAACTAATCGTTCATCAACTGGCTGGATACCAGCCATTTTATTACATACTACATTGCATATTAAAGACGCATCTCTTGTACGAAGGCAGGTTGTGCCAGTCTACATTTGCTCTATCAAAGACGATATTCACGACCACTACTATCTCTAATAGAAGCCGGTTGTTTCAGTTTGTACTTCGTGCTACCATTACCTCAACCATTAACCCGCGTATGACAAAGATGAGACTTTTTGTCTCTAACAGTACACCACGTCATTAAAGAAGACGAGGACACGACCTCTACAATCGTCTCAAAATATCCAACATGAATAACATAAAACATCGCCAGTTTAAATCCAAACCGCTAAAGTATATAATGAGTACTTCTTGAATAACTTGTATTCTGTCGCATTACTATAATTTATGTTGTTTGACTACAAGCAATAATCTGCAATAGTGCATTTCACATGTAATTAGACCTTTACAATATGGCCGCCATTTAAATTTGTCACCAAATAAAGCGCGGGAGCACTCATTGGCGTAGTACCTTTTGTCATATAAAAAAAGTGAAAAACTGATTTGAATAAATTTATTATTAATAAATTCGCCATCACCACGCTCACCTAGTATTATTATTATATACTATTTTAACTATTTTAATACAAATTTAAAAAAAATGAACAAGTATGTAGTAAATTATTTTTTTATTAATAGTTATTGCGTAATTAAAAATCGCAGAATTATAAGCATTTAAAATACGCTGTAATAATAACAGTTAAAATATGACAATTAAGAAAATATTGTATAATCTTACCGAAGTTGCACAAATTTTCAATAAAGTTCTCGCCTTCAGTTAAAACAAAACTTTCTTCCATTTTAGTATAAAAATTACACAATCACTACAACCGTTACAAATTATTGTTTACAGTATAATGGCAAAATGGAAAATTGATTCCACATTTATAAGCAAAGCAAGTGGTCATTAATGATTTCTAATTCACATTATGCTAATGGAGTAATTTGCAGTTTTAACATTAATTACGAATTAGTAATGGTAAATTTTATGAAATTCTTAACAATAATGATATTTGTTTGGAACACTCTTTTATTTTAACGATGTTTATTTCTTATAATAATTAATTTAGTTGAAAAATTTTCAATTTTACTAACCTAAGTTACCTCTCCGCGTGATACGCTACTGAGTTGGCAAATAATATTTTGAGACGTTTGAAGGTCGTATTTGTTATTATATTTGTCTTTTGCTATTATAATGTTGTAGGAAAGGATGGAAAATGAGGTTCAGGGTAGCCAACTGAAATATCCCTGTCATTACAATGTTACGCTTATAGCATTTTAGTTATTTTATAATTGGATGTTGTTCATAGTGGAATGGTAGCCATATTATAGAAGTCTAATTACTCGTAAAATGCACTATAGTTACAAACGTTAAGGTATAATTCAGTTAAGTACTATTGTTTTATGATAGGAGGACGGAGCACGTTCTCTACACACGTACCCTATTAATACCTAACTCCAATCAAATCTACCGAAGCACTTCCTGAAAAATTGCACATTTTTATCAACTCCTGTGGCGGGATATGGACATCGGCCTCTCGGCTCCAGGGGCTCATACAAAAACCTCCTGCGCCATCCAGAGGAACAAAACAGCTGGACCAAGATTGGATCTCTACGCATCCAAGCAGCCTCAGTGGAAGATATCCTGAGGGTTTAAAATGGCGGTTGAAGATACCTCCAAAATCTGAGCTATTTCAAAGGGTAGGGAGGATAGAGTTCTAAGACAAAGTTTTCCTCTTTACAAACACTGGTTTTTCACCAATGATGATAATATTGTACTTAGGAGGTACGAGCCCAACTAAATTTATACAGCCAAGAATCTAAAACGTACTGTTAACTTCACTATTAACTCTAATTTAAATTACTTTCAAAATTAATCTTTGAACAAGTACCTATTAAACAAAGTTCATTAGGAAATTAAATTACTACTTTACTCCACACTTTGCGATACGTTTAGATTCAATGTGTAAACGCAACAAGGGTGGCGGAGAATTTATGCACACTGATCGTATAACCTCGGTACAAACCTAGTAGTGGTATATTGAAAATCGGGTGATTTTCGTCCAGAATTTTCTCGAGCAATTCGGAGTTTCTGAAATTCTTCAGGTCTTGCTCTAGACGATTTTTAAAATTGTCATGGAACGAAAGGTCGTTAGGTGAAGTAAATACGGACTGAAGATGATGGCGGAAAATTTCGGCCTTGTCTTGTTCGCTAGCTATTAGGGATTGGTTTTGCGTTTGGTGAGTACGTTGAATGTGTGCCAAAATTCCTTTCCATCTCTGTAATTGAGATTGGAAGTAGCCTGGACCCATTCCCTTTCGGTGTATATGTTGGTGTAACGCCGGATTATGGCGTTTAATCGGTCCCTTGATCTGAGGAATTCGCGATATACTCGCCTCTTCCCTTTGACCAAGGTTGCGATACATTGGGGGAGAGGTTTGCGGGAGATATCGATTGATTTTTGGGGGATTGAGGCTTCGGTCGCTTCCGTGATAACGGAAGTTAGGTCTGTGATGGATCTTTCGATATCGCTGGGAGTGTGAATATCGCACGTCTGAAGATTGCTGGTGATGTATTCGCTGAATACATTCCAATCGGCGTTTTGTAAATCTTTACGGAAATGTGAGTTGGAGGAGGAGGAGGAACAGGGCCAAGTGATGTTTTGACGAGAAGAGGGAGGTGGCAATCGGAGGACATGCGTTGTATTAGTGATTCGGTGTATATGATGTGATCGATTATAGAGGCACCTTGATGATTAATACAGGTGGGATTGGTGCTCCTTATCCGGGACAGTAGTAGGTTAAGAACACTGTGGGATAAGCGGATGCCGTTTCTGTTTTTGGTGGAATCTCGAAATTGTGTACGTTGGGTATTAAAGTCTCCTTGGAGGCATTGGGTAGGGCGAAGATGTGATATAGTAGGTCATTGGAAATGACTTCTTCGGGAGGATTGAAGTAGCTAAAGAAAGTGACGGGAAGGGGGAGCACCGTTGCAGCAACACATTCGAGATGTTGTAGGTGTGGCGGGAGAGGATAGGGAGAGGCAGGAAATGAATTTTTGATTATGAGGGCTGTGCCTCGCAAACAATTGTGGGCGCTAGATTGGAGGAATGAGTTGTATGAGGCAAAATTAAGACTGCATTGGTTGTTTAGTTTGGTTTCGGTTATTTCGAGTACTTGTATATTGTTTGAGTCTAGTAGATTTTCAACTTTCGACGGGCACCCCGCGCGTTGGTTGTCCCTATTATGAGATTCATTGCACTAAGGGCAATGGAGAGAGATTAGGGTGAGGGGTTACGGTGGAAGATTAACGGATTAGGTGTGTAGAAATAGCGACACCATTACCAACAAAGTTGACTCTGGTACGGTGTTTCACGTATTCCCTGGACGTATTGTCGAAAGCTTTCGCAATGCCGGCCCTGCGCTCAGGGAATAATTGCAAAAGGGAGAGGGTAATTGAGGCGATAAAATCGGGAATGGAAGGAGGCTGCTGGGGTTTGTCATCTTCGGTATTGGATGTGGTACGAGGGAACGGTTTGGGAAGAGCAGTCGCTGCCGGGGTGGTAGGTCCACCGCAGTTGTTACACTTTGGTGTATTCAGGCGAGCACAGGATGAGGCTTTATGGGTTTCATCACAGGTGGGACAACGGAGGGTACGGGTAGGGCACTCCTCTGAAATATACCCACTTACGTGGAAGTGAAGCAGTACTTCAGGATAAGATTGGGTAGGCGGGATTGTTCACAAGGATAGTGTCTACCGAACAGGTAGACACCGTCGGTAAGAAGGTGGTTGAGGGTGGATGGAGAAGGGGTTATGAGGTCGATAAAGGAAGTAGCAGTGTTGGTTGTTTTGGATATGATTCGGATTGCTTTGGTGATTTTAGGTAAATCGATGGAGTCACGGATCTCCTCTCGAAGGATGTCCTTGTCCACGACACGCATGACGCAGGAAAAGGACAAGGGTTCAGGGTTGGGGTTGGTTGAGGGAGCGGGCGTTCGGGAACCTGATAACTGCGGCAGAGTCAATGCAGGCTCACCGAAATGATGCTGCATAGTTCGATGCATCGTAGCTGGCAGGGCCTCCCTCGTTTCCAACAAGCAGGTTCGGTTGTGGTTGAGCTTAACGTTCAACCAGGGGAATCGGAGAGGGACGATGGATTAAAAGAAGTATTTTTTGGTGTTGAAGCGGGAAGGGATATTGCGGATGCAACATCGGCCGACAGGATTGTAGGTAGCGGAAGGTTTAAAGGTAGTGTTAGGAGCGGAAAGCTTAGAGGTAGTTTTAGGTTGTATAGCGGAACGGGAAGTGGAAGGTAGAACAGGCTTGGCAGTCAGTGGGTGGGACGTAGGATGAGGCAATAGAGGACATAGAAGATGACCTCTCTAGTTTGGAGGGGGAGGCGGCAGCTTTCGCAAAGGATAGGGAGAGTGGTGGTGCGCGCATCTCTGGGGGAAGGAGCAAGGAAGACCGTAGCCCAGAGGTCCGGTTTGCCATGTTTTACCATGGCGGTTAGTAGAGTACGTGAAAACGGGAGCAGGAAAAGGCGTGTTTAAGAAAGAATGGACTCCTACCGAAGTGCAGCCTCACACCTCGCTGGACAAAGGCTTGGGCGATAGAATGGAGGGATTTGTTAGTATTAATAAAAAAAAGACAAATTTTATTGAGAAATTATTTATTAATTAGTTAATAACTCTGTTGTCTTCCCTGTTGATTCCTTCTTGTGGTTCCTGGCTGTTGTCGTTGCTGTCTTCTTTATTATTCTTCTGCTGTGTTAGTCCCTGTAGTTCCTGTTGGTCCTAGATGGTTTCTGCGCTGGCTGGCTATAGATTCTTCCTGGTTGCAGCCCTGGGCGGGATCCCCTTCCCCGTATTGACTGTATGCGAAGCAGTGACAGTCCTAACTTAGAAGCAGCGAAGTCTACAATGCCCAGCGCGTAAGCGTAAAAACGTTAAGTTCTTTTTTTGGAATTTATTTAATTAATTATAAAAAATTAATTTTATTTTGCTTTTATAAGCACGATCTCATCGAAAGAATGTGCACTCGTGAGTGACATTATTACGTCTTTACGTTAAAATAGTACCAAAATTTCACATTTTTAAAACGTTTTTATGGATACCTACTAATGTTAAGTAAGAACAAATAATGTATATGCAACGTTTCCACAAAGTAATTTAATCCTGCACACATTTATAGAATGAAGAAATAAGCATTTGTACTGATTAATAATATTTCAAGCGAAAATAAAATTAAATCTGGCCAAGAAAGGAAATAAAAAAAACGAATAGATTAGGCGGAAACCGCAGTACATGAATTGAATTGTTGCAATGTTCTTCAACGTATTACTTGTACCTTGCGTTCTAATTAAAATTAAACTAAAAAGTTATAGGTTATAAATATTAGAAAGAATAAATACCCAAATAGGTACGTATATTTCTTGTTCTAAGTCTAATTAACGACGAAGTAGTTTTAAGAGGGAAAAGAACCAGTGGAAGATTTACAATCTTGCGACATTGTGTGTTCCATAAAATGAGGATAATAATTTTTACATGATTGTTATAAAACACCTCCAGACAAACAAAAACGCATTTTATTAAAAATTTACAGTTTTACGTAATTTTGATAAACAAAAATATACTTTTTATTTATGCAAGGAAGTGTAAACGGATACAAATTAACTCAATTATGTTTTTATCTATCACACCTAATAATACGTCAATCTATTCACTGGCTTTGCATCACATAATAAAGACCTTGATGTCTGAATAACCTATTAATTTACGCATTAGTAACTGTAATGGATACTAGATGGCGGTATAGAACTTTAAGATTAGTTTAAAGAGTTTTAGCGATAATACAATAAAAATTAGTATTATACTTACAATTTAGGCAATTTCTTATAATCGGTACTTAACTGTGGTAGATCTTGTCACATAACCTAACTTCGCTAAACGTATCCAAACAATAATATTATCGTTATATTATAGATAGTGATAACATTTTTCTATACATTTAAAATAAGGAATCTAAGAGAAATGCTTTATTGATCATTATAATGAATATTTAGGTACTTGAAACGAGATTGCCTACAGAAACACAAATATCCTAATTTGGACATTCTTATCAAATTTTTATACCAGATAATAAAATTTAAACTTCTAGAGCTTAGTAGTAAAAGCTTTTAAAAAAATTTGTCATTACCTACTACTAGGTTACATTTCACTTCATCTACACCTGTGAAAAATTAATACCTACCTATTTTGTGTCGTTGAACTATTTCATTGATACAGTTATTTGGGGCTTGGTAAAGCATAATTATAATTCAATAAGGAGCGTTCGCTAATTTAAACAATAATGATATACTTAATTTATGTATCTATCATATTGGTTTTTATTATAAAATTTAAAATACAGCACATTCTGAAGAAAAAGATTTTTTATTTTTTCCTCACATATAGGTCAAGTATTAATAAATTAAAAACAGAAATGTTACACTCATTATTAAAACGCACACTCGACAAAGAATATTAGGCGAGGCTAAACTTGAAGTTAACATAGAAAGGAATATGTATTTAGTGCTCATGGGTTGTAGGAGGGAATGTCATTTAAACATTTTAAATTACACTAGTATTCTAATCGTCAGGTATATGGATTATGTATATCACGTTTAGGGAACGAACGGCGACTTTAAATATATATTTTGGAAGAGTAATTTACCTTAACAATACTTAATATTTTATGATTTATTAGGATCATTTAACCTTGTAATTTATGTTGTTTCTGCACTGTATAATTATCCTATCGATTTAATCTTATTGTTCACGTATTGTTATTAATTTTATAGTATTTGCTTTAAATGAAAGTAGATTTTTAAATAACAAATAGTTAAGAGCACCTCTCGAAGTTTTCAACAAATTTGTATAATTATATGAAATTAACTATGGACTAAGTAATTAGTTTCTAATTAAAACTATTATTACTTCGTCAATAAATTGATCTTCACTCTATCATATATTTTACGAGAAACTAAAATTAAACAAAGTTCCTAACTTTATTAACTATGTTCGAGTTTCCGTCTCGCTTCGCTGGTAGCATAATGAATTATAAAATAAATTATAACTAGTATATTTTCTGGCAGGTTCTCTTATACCACCGTCACAGTAGGGGTTATTTATTTTACTGTATCGTGAACTATACGTTTTAGCAGAGTTACGTACATTTATCAAACAAGGGGGTACTGTTGGAATTATACTAAACCTGGCTTAAAGAAAACATCTGGAATTTTTCATACAAGAAAATTATTCCCTATTTATTTACATGACAGAAGTGTTTTTAATGTTTATTATTGCAGTAGATAAAAAAAAAAATTGGATGGTAGGTATTGTGTAATTTTTTGTCATTTATTATTCTTATTAACCCACTTGAAATTTACTTAATACCTTTAATATAAAACAAATTATTCAAAAAAAGAAATGTAATACTCAGAACTAGGTTACATTTATATGTACTTAGCGCTTCAAAAAATTATGACAATGAGTGCGATATAACTTGTATGTCATAATTTTAACTAGTTTCGTCAAGACTAATTGTAAGATGTTTAAATAAACGACCTACTCGGACATGGTTTTTATCTACTCCTAATTAATTAATAAATATGCATAAGATGCGAAAAAAATTCTATCAATGTCAATATTTATCAGTATTTGATCTTTATTACCTGAACAAATTCAGCCTTCGAGATATTATTGCAATTACTTATTTATTTTAAAAGAGTGATATATATATATATATATATATATATATATATATATATATATATATATATATATATATATATATTTCAGCGTTCCTCAGGTGCCCTGTCTTGAAAAGCGTAATTTGAACTTATTTGCAATAATGCAAATTCAAGAACAAAACAATCGCTAAGTGATTTATCTTGACTTGACTGACAATAATGTCACTATTACTCAAATTAATTGCCTGCCTTACTTTGACTTTCCGAGCAATAATTAAAACATTAGAATTTATTTATAACTCTGATACTTAATTACTCGCAAACGAAGTGGCCATCTAGTGGTAGGTAGGTTGTGCTATCTAAATTAGATAGGCTGGATGGGGTAAGTGTTGCATCATGAGGGACAGGTGAAAAAAAATGAAACTACTCAAATTAAAATCAACGAGCGTTGCGCAGCGGTGGTTCAGCCCGTTAATATACTATTGTGGGAAAGAACCACCAATAAAACCTACTTTATTCATAAATAATTGTACAAGTGCATTAATAAATCAGATAACAAAAAAAAAACAAAGAAAGGGTTAAATATATAACAGAACACCATTAAATCCGGTTAAAGTGCGTACAAAATTATAATATTAAGAGAAAATGAATGAAAAGCAGTTTAGTTACACAGAAACGCAATAATAAAAAAACACATGTAGTCACACACACAATTGGGTCATAAAAAATAATCAAACTAAAGATACATATAAAATGTATCAAAAATAAAATTGCTCAGGTGATAATAAGGTAAGGGCAAAAGCACAAAATACATAAATCAGATTACAATAAAGCACATACAAAAAGAAATCAGCTCGCAGGCAAATAATTCTACTTAAACAAACTGACAAAAACGTCATTAAAATAAAACCTTACAATGGTAAGTTACAAATAGATCACAACATCGTGACCGCTGTATAAGTTTGAGGGCGTTAGAAAAGCACAGTGCTCTTTTCTCAGGTTACACATTCATCTATACAACAATAAAAACAATAAAAGTAAAATTTGAGGTGTTGAATGGTTATCTGGTAACGGGGGTGTGTACGCGCTGGGTAATTGCCTTTTACATTTAGTAACCAAAGCGGTATCATGTACCCGTTCATCAGGCCACCTCTACACAAATATAAACATAAACAACAACCAACAATGACAATTCGCACAAATACCAGAGTGAGAGGGCCTTGTACTGTCTTCTATTTTAGCAGGTTTCAGCTTAATGGGTCCACTTACGAATAAGATACCTTTGCAAGGCAATGTTTGGTATTTAATATGTTATCTAGGCTCGTAAAGGATTTGCTGCGAGCTTTCATTTATATAAAAATACATACTTTTACTAGAATATCTATTCCTTTAATTAATCACAGGCACAAATCGTTAACCTACGCAGTTTAACTTCAAAAAGGGTGACTCTTATTTATAGATTAATACTTGAAAAACACATTACAACTAACACTCGAAAGGAAAGACAAATTAGTGTAGAGTGAGAGGGTTCTGTACTGTCTTTTATTTTAGCAGATTTCAGCGTAATGGGCCCGCGTACGAATAAGATACCTTTGCAAGGCAATATTTGGTATTCAGTATGCTATCTAGGCTGGTAAAGGTTCCTTTAATTGATCACAGACACAAATCGTTAACCTACGCAGTTTAACTTCAAAAGGGGTGACTTATTCATAGATTAATATTTGAAAAACACATTACAACTAACACTCGAAAGAAAAGACAAATCAGAGTTGGCTAATTCAAAAGAAAATGTACACGCACCAAATATTTTAAAGACAATCTGTTTACAATGGGACCTTCTAATTAACCAAAGAACGATCTGGCTCGATCGACACTCTAACTGTCACTTCCTCTCCCCCGATATCAAACCTAAATAACTTTACTTCCGAAATCAACCCCAATGTTTCAAAGATAATATAAAAACAAGAAACATTAATTTCCGTTGGAAAAGTTTCATATTAATTATTGCACGACACGTTAATTTTAAAAATATGCATTCGTCCGTAACAACCCTACATTTAGCTCTCGAAATTCCAACAAACATATCTTTTGATTGCGGTGACATTTTTTACATTAAGCATCGGCGCATACAAAATTCCAATGATTCGTTACGCCCCTTCAGTAAAGCATTCTTTTAAGCGTGCACCTGATACTCACCCCCAACCCTAGACAAATATCAGCTACAAATAATCCCACATTCCTTACATAAAAATATATATAAATAAAATGTTTTGAAAACGTTAGCAAATTACGACGTATTATCAAGATATAAGAAATCCACTAATTATCTTTTCTATCGTGGTAACAATGACGATTTCACAAACGTTTATTACAATAATAAAATTTTCGCGGTCCGCTACCTACAATATATATATATATATATATATATATATATATATATATATATATATATATATATATATATAATTAAATAATTAAATTAAAGCAAAACATAATTAAAATGCTTTAGGTATCAAAATTGAATTAGGTTCCATAGTTGGCTTCATACGTTTATCAAACTGTTATTTTAATTCCAGGCTTATATTTGCATTTTCATATTTCATAAATAATTCTTAAAAATATTATCATTTACTGACGACGATAGCTGTAATTGTCATTGAAACGATTAATTTACATAATAGATAAATAAAAGAATGCATGAGTTAATACCTCCAATGTAAGTTTTTTAATTATGCATATCATAAAAGTTGGCGTTTTCATAAAACAAAATATTATTAATATAGAAATATAAACTTTCACCATTATTATGCATAATTAAAACATTTACATTTTGGGTTTTTAAAAATATAATTAAATTTAAGGATTGTTCATTTAATTAAAATAATTTGATCCCTACCGTAATATTTTGTATATATTTTCTATCTATTGTTCAGTTTGATCACAATGATTTGCAAATACACGTACGTTCTATCAATTAACCTTAATTATACCGTAAGTGTTAAGGTCTTACAGTACGTACATACATTCTCTACGTTCACGGTGAATTTAACTTAAATATTTCATTTCAGTGCTTGTTTAATCCTCATTGTATATTTTCTTCGCCCATTCCTTTTTATTGCTTGCCAGTCGTTTCATGCCATGTCAGTACCGTTTGTGTTAGGCTTTCTATTATTTCTTTGTTCCAGTCTTTCTTGGTCTATCTCTGTCCCTATTTTGGTTCGCTCTAGCCTCCCATACTCTTTTGGTTGTTTCCAAGCATTTGACTACCCTCAGATTCGAACTTGATACCTTTGAGTTGCAAGTCTAAACTGAGTAATCAATATATATATTTTAGAACAAAATGCTTTATTACAAATATGTGGTTTTGAACCCCTCTAGCTTTCCTGAAACCACACTGTGAGTCTTCTAGTTGCTTATCTGTTTTCTTCCTCAATTTATTTTCTATTATTCTTTCGTACAGTTTTGTTATTGTAGGTAGCAATGAAATTCCCCTATAATTAGCGCAGTCTCTTCCATCGCCTTTCTTGTGTATCGGTAATATAATCCCTACTTTCTAATAGGTACTTCTTCCTCTCACCATGCTTTATTTACTAGTTTTGTCATTACTTATATACCTTTATTGCGTAGATTTTTGACCATTTCCGATGTTATTGCCTCATGCCCGACCGCTTTGCCTCTTTTCATTTTTTTATTGCTTCTGTTACTTGTTCAACAGTGATTTCTTCCTGTATATCGCCAACCTCTCTGTTTACTGTATTATATTTGTCTTTATCTTCTTATTTGATATTTCCTGCATATGGTTTCTCGTCCCCATTTCTTGAAAATACTCTTCCCTTCTTATTAAAAATTTCTTTTCATTTCCTAATATTT
>JARFJB010001242.1:0-35728 GCA_036346205.1 Vesta saturnalis | reverse complement strand
TTTCACAAAACTTTAATAGCATCGTTAGAAGACTGAACGCTTGAATACTCATCGACGTTGAATATAAGCACAACTAACGCTCAGCAACTTCATATATTATTTCTTCTTTAGCATCTTCCTTACTGGTTAAGGTAAAAATTTTAAAGAACGCCTATTTCTTGAACAAGTATCAATTACACAACATTCCAATACAATGAATTATACAACTGATACTGAAAATTTTAGACCGATTATTGTTTTCTTATTGACAATGCATTTTCGAAACGGTTAATTTTGATACATTATTTGATTACATATAATTTTGTTTTTTACTATCAAATGTTATAAACACATTAGCAGCTCAATGTTACCTAATATTAAGCCTATATTCCATAATTACGTATATATTATAGTTCATCTAACGAAAGCTTGAGTATAACAAACAACTAATTACAAACTTTTTATCAATAAAACCAAAGAAAATTTCTATATTATTAAAAAAAACTGGTTGATACTTCGCTATTGTGTAGATCTTTAGTAGATTAAATGTTATTAAAAATAATTTTCCGTTACTAGTAAGAGACTGTAATTGTTACGTCAAAAATTAAGGTAAGTTTGCTTAAAACTTTATTTGCCTAAACGTAACAATTTCATACTTATTATCAAAAAAGTCCCACTTTTAAAATTTGTGATAAAAATGAGCTACATACTTAAATCTGGTATTCCTTGTTCGTGGTCACCATGGAAACCAAATAATTGAGAATTGAAATAAAGAAAAGATTTGAATAAGTTACTGCAAAATTTTGTGACATCAGTGCATTCTTACACGATAAAGTCGCTTATTTAGTATTTCCTGCTCGTGATCAAATGTAAATTAATTTACAATAAATGTTCAAAATGTTGCCCGTTAGATGCAAGACATTGTTGAACCCGTCTTATAACGGCTTCATTTGTAGCCCTTTGAATTTCTTGTGGAGAAAGAGAATTGAAGGCATTTTGCACTCTTCTTTAGTCGTTAGTGGTGTAGCATAAACAATATTTTTAATTCGACCCCAAAGATAAAAATGCATTGGCGTAAGATAAGGTGACCTAGGTGGCCATGGAAAGGGACCATTATTGGCAAACCAACGATCTTCAAACATTTCATAAAGTTTCATGGGAACAGCGTTAGTGTTGTGAGGGGGCGTTACTTATAAGAAATAGAAAAAATGCAATTAATTTTCCTTTTAACTAAATAAAATATGGCATGTGATACATCGTTGAATTTGTAATAAAAAATGGAATTAGATACAGGGTGTACATTTTTTTCGGGCCATATAAAAAAATAAAGTTGATGATGGTTTCTTGAAAACGAAACGTCGGATATAAAATCTAAAAATACCATCATGTAGTACCTTAAAAGTGCCAATGAGAAAGTGTTGTTAGTTTTTGATATTTCTGCAAATAAAGTCAGAAAAAATAAAATCGATATTGTCAAATTCCCGTTTTTCCAAATATCTCAGCAGGGCATGAAAATTTTCATGTTTCTAAACGGCATGTAAATAAGCTTCAAAGAACACAACTTTTCCTAATTTAACCTAAGCTGTATCTCCAACAAGTACTGAGATTCCCATGGTGAGGATCCTTATCTTGGACAAACTGTATATATATATATATATATATATATATATATATATATATATATATATATATATATATAAGATCTAATTCATTTTTTCTGGAATAAAATAAAAATAGTTTCCGTAGTTGACAATTAAATACGTTTAACTAACTGTAACAACTTGATTAATTTTGTTAAACTGTTACCATTTACTGAGAACTGTAATCGTTATCGAAATGTTTAAATTTGTATAAACAAATGAAGATGCACGATTTCAAACGGAAAAAATATCTCAATTATGAATGATAATTGTGAAAGTTTGCATTTTCATATATACAAATAATTAAATTAAACTATTTCTTACAACACAATTATAATTAGGACATTACGACATTGACTATATTATAAACTATTTTTGAATTAATTGAATAAAATTAAAATATTATCATGTAATAGATAATAGACGCAGATTAGAAACTGTATAAATTATTACAAAAGTAGCGATAAAACACAAGGTAAGAAAAATGAACATTAAATAATAATCTTGATCCATAGTGTTTAATCTGGTGTTGAGTATAACCCCTAGTATGTGTGTGGTATTAGCGTGTTATGCAGTATGCATTAATTAGTTTACAGCAAGATAATAGCTATTTATGTAACTAGTTAGTAACAATTCCATTATGCGTAACATGCGAGATTTATTCAAGAAGAAGAAGCTAGATCTCGCAAACGTATTCCATACAAGATTTTACTTAATTTTTATAGAATTAGCTATTCTAAATTTGTTTAATTATAAAAGCATGCAGATTTGATACAGTATACATTAAAATGACTGACTATGGTCTAACCTTATTAAAAATAGCAAATGCAATGGAAAAACGATCTATATTTCATAACACCCAAAATTATTATTCCTCTCGAAAAATATTTATTCGTTTTCCTTAATTAGAAAGAAACTTTTGTAACAAATAAATGTCAAAAGACGTTTAAAGCAATCAATTGACTCTCGTACAATAAGGTAGTGAAAGCATGCTCCGTACGTAATAAGAGTTCGAGTTCAAGTTCAAGTGATTGTGATAATAAACATAAATATATTTATAAACGTTTCGATAATATTTAAAAGTGCATTTTATTAAGAATCATATTATACTGTATGTGAACGACAAACACTTTGGGATTGGGAATATGTTCCTTTCCACGAGCATCTCAGGACTGAATACAGGACGTGGGACCCCACAATCTAATAGTCAGACCAGTAATGGATTCGGACAATATGGTAATTATTATAATCAGCCTTTTGACGAAACATACCTAGACAATCTCTTGTAAATTACACAAACCAATCTCCAGCAAATCAAACGCCGTTCCTATGATTCAATCAACAACTAAATGAAATACGACCAACTTTTAATCTGTTCCTACTTGTAATACCTGCATAGCTGACTTATAACACCACAGAAGGTAACTTAGCATGTAACGATGAATCAATGAGCAACAATGAAGGAGAAAATCAAACCAAGCACGCTTGTCAAATAGTGACCAAAAGAAAAAGAGCAAAACGGCAAAACTCCTCCGAAATTGATGCCCAAATAGAAACTGCTAATAAGTTTACACCTCCCTCCGAAAAGCATTGCAATACGTCTAATACTCCAAATCCTACAGAAAGGGAACCGAAACCTCCACGAATTTTGATATACAAAGATATGATTTACGACTTACCACAAGTAGTTGATGAAGATAGTTACACTACCAAAACACTAGCAAACAATACTGTAAAAATAAACCCCACCACTCGTGAAACCTACCGAGAACTCGTCCATCATGTTCGCGAATAAGGAATTGTGCACCACTCATATCAATTAAAACAAGATTCTATTCTCATACCAAACATTAAACAATAGCTAGAGAAAAAAGGACATACAGTTCGTAACATCATAAATATCTGGCATCGGGTTACTAAGGAGCCATTGCATGTATTCTACGTAGATCTCGAGCCAAATAACAATAACTTTGAATTTCTGTTTCTCTTTAAAATTAGAGTAGAAGCGCCAAGAAATAAAGGTGGGATCGTACAATGCATAAGATGCCAAGACTATGGACACACGAAAACATACTGTAGGAAACCATTCAGGTGTGTTAAATGCAGAGTACCATATAACACATCTACTTGCAATAAATATAAAAAAAACGCCAGTAACATGTGCTCTGCATCTTGACGACCATCTAGCGAACTACAAAGGCTGTAAAGTTTATCAAGGCTTGATTAACAGAAACCGTCCACTAAGATCAAACCGGCCCAATCCTCTGGCACAAATTATTAAAAATAATACTTACTCCAATACATCCAATAAATACAAACCCAGCTATGCCCAAATAACCGCAGTACAACCTAACATCCCATCAAACAACAACGAAACAGACCTAGCTAGCAAATGCACTGCACCTCAAGGATTTTAAGACTATGTTTAATCAATTATTTAACTAAAACAGTATGATTTTGACCATGCTGACAATAGTTATCAATAAGCTAACTAAATAATGGCCACTGCACTCAGAATTGCTGAATGGAACGCAAATGGTTTATGAAACCATATTCAGGAACTGACGCTATTTCTTAATATAAATAAAGTCGACATCCTCCTAATCGCTGAAAGTCGTCCCATGCAAAGAAAACTCTTAAAATACCATACTATTCCATTTATTACGCTAACCATCCGGATGACGCAGCTCACGCAGAGTCTGCAATCATAATTAGATCTTCACTAACAACCAAACTCAAGGTGCAATCATAAAAATAGAAACTTTCTCCTGGCCTATTACAATTGTTTCATCGAACCCCACTCCAGAAACTCACGGTCTAACCCGCAAGGATCACAATATCCCGCTTCACATTAAAGAATTGGTAATCGAAAAGCGCAGAGCTCGACAAAGGTGGCAGACAACTAGGAATCTACTTGACAAGGCTTATTTAAATCGAATAAGGCACAACCTTAACAAAGCTATCCAAGAAGCTAAAAATGAATCCTTCGAACATTGTTAACTATCTACTGATGATCACTCATTGTGGAATGCGACAAAGAAATTCAAGAGCCGAAAGTATCGATTCCACCCCTAAAAAAGGTGATGGGAGCTGGGCGCTAACGGATATTAAAAAATTTAATAGGTGGCAGAACACCTTGCTAGTGTATTTTCCGCTCCTGAGATCCTCAACGGCGATGAAGATGATGACGAAAAACAAACATCTTAAACATCCCTTCTGAGATGTCTTTACCACTAAAGCCCATTTCTCCAGCAGATTTCAAAAAAGCAATAAGTCTATTAAATCCTCACAAATCTGCTGGATATGACCTCATTACAGGCGAAGTACTAAAAAATTGTCCTAGAAGAGCTATTGTGTTACTCACAACCATATACAACAGCATGCTACGAATGTGCAACTATCCGACACTATGGAAGTATGCAGTAATAACCATGATACCAAAACCAGGAAAACTGATGCCAATTCATATAGGCCAATAAGCCTCCTATCTGTAATGTCCAAAATTTTCGAAAAACTTTTCCTCGCCAGAATTGCAACAAATATCTGTACCCTAATCCCCAACCATCAGTTCGGCTTCAGACATAACCACTCCGCTATCCAACAGAATCGTTAACAAAATCAAAAGGAGCTTAGAAACAAAACAAATGTGTACATTAGCATTTTTGCATGCAAAACAGGCCTTCGACGAAAACAACAACTACCGAATCAATTATACATCATCGTTTAGCCGTACATGTCGAACCTTTACTTCAAGTTAAATTAGAAGACTCTTTATCTGAGTATCAGCCCATCAAATCAGGTGTACCCAAATGAAGTGTTCTGGGCCGGTTGTTATACTTATTATTTACCGCTGACATACCATCTAGCGAGAATACGTTACTAGCAACTTTCGCTGATGCTACAGCCATTGTTTCTACTGATCACGACCCGATAAGAGCTTCCGAAAAATTACAAGTCTATCTTGACCAACTCCAAAATTGGCTCAAGCAGTGGAAAATTAACATAAACGTTAATAAGTCCTTCCAAGTCACGTTCACAAACGAAGAGCTGAATGTCCTTAACTTACTCTAAATAACACCACCATGTTAAAAAAGAAATTAAATACCTCGGAGTTCATCTCGACGAAGAATTGGAAACCACATATTACGGCAAAAAGACGTCAATTATACTGAACAATGAGAAACATGTACTAGCCACTAAATCGAAGATCCCAGCTTTCACTTGAGAACAAACTCATCATATACAAGGCAATGCTTAAGCCTATCTGGACATATGTGTCGAACTATGGGGCTGTAGCAAGTCATCCAATACCAAAATTTTACAAACCTTCCAATCCAAAATCCTCAGAATGTTAATAAATACACCTTGTTATGTTTCCAACAACACAATACACGAAAACCTCCAAATACCACTTATAAAAGACGTCATCAGTGCCTACTCTAACAAACGCAGAAATAGAAACATAAATCACAACAACGAACTAATTTGTGAACTGTACAGGCAACCAATGGAAAATAGAACACTTACAATAATGTGGCCAGAAGATCTAGCTCGGTAAATCCACAGCAGTCTATGGATGGCTCCTGACTCAAGCGAACTAAATTTGAATATATTTACTTATTACTTCATTAAGTAGATTGTAAATTTGCATTAATCAAAAAATAAATAAATAAATAAATTGTAAAGGTCAATCAGTTGCCACTTTAGGTATCAAAATTAGAAAATAATTATGCCTACTATAGCACTATACGAGGGGCCGTTTTTATTTTCCCGGACTAGGCAATTTGCAATGTTAATGTAATTTTTCATTTTATTGATTTTAAATCGCATACGCCATGGTAACGGGTTTGACAGTTTACAAAACAATTGCAGCATTATTAGTTCTAATATCTGTCAGTTTATGTTGTAACGCCTCAAAATGGACAAACTTGAATATCGAGATGTTATAAAGTTTCTTACAAAACAAGGAAAATCCCCAAAAGTTATTCGTGAAGAAATGTTGACTATTTGTGAATGGTCAAAATTGTTTAAACATGGCCCAGAATCACTAGATGATGATCCTCGTCCAGGTCGGCCTACTGACATGATCAGTTCGGATGTTATTGAAAAAACCAAGTGTTTGGTATTGGGAGATGCAAGATTAAAGAAGCGACACTTAGCGTCTTTATTAGGAGTTTCAGAAACCACAGTTTTCAGAATCTTACACCATTACCTTGGCATGACAAAGGTCAGTGCGAGTTGAGTTCCACGAATGCTTACGCCTTTTCAAATGCTTACTCGAATGGAGAAATGTGAAGAATTTTTGGCGCTTTGTGGGGACGAACCAGATTTATATATCAATCGACTTATCACCGGAGACGAAACTTGGGTCCATCATTTTGATCCTGAGTCGAAACAATAGTCGGTTCAGTGGCATATTAGGGGTTCCAGTCCTCCCAAAAAGTTTTAAAGTTTCTGCAGGAAAAATAATGGCAACTGTTTTTTGGGATTGCCAAGGAATTTTAATGATTGATTCTCTGAAGAAGGGTGGTACAATCACAGGAGAGTATTATGCAAGTTTAATGCATCGCCTCAGAGATGTTACAAAAGTGAAAAGACGCGGAAAACTAACGCAAAGTGTCCTGCTGCTTCATGATAATGTATATTGCCCATAAGTCAAGACTTTCAAACGCTGCCGTTGCTCAATGTGGCTTTGTAGAAATTGATCATCCACCTTATAGTCCAGATTTAGCACCAAGTGACTATTTTTTGTTTCCAGATCTCAAAAGAACACTAAGGGGAAGAACATTTAGGGGTGATGATGAAATTATAGCGGCCGTTGAGAGCCATTTTGTGAGCAAACCAAAAGAATATTTTTATAATGGGTCAAAGATGTTATTGAAACGATGTAATACTTGTATTGAAAAGCAAGGGGCCTATATTTAAAAATAAATTTCTGTTGTTGTTCTAATCTACTTTTATCATACCTAGTTGGAGAATATAAAAACGACCCCTCGTAGATATGAAAATCTTAGATATAAAGATTAAAACTAAGAAAAAACATAAAATAGAAGCATTCCTATTAAACTGAACGTACTGTAAAGAAATACATTTTTCTATTTCGTGTACACAATGGCTATTTTCTGGTACTATTTTCTTGAAAAACAATGTCACAAGATTCAATTTTGTGCAATTTTTCAATTTTCAGGGTTTTTATTTTCTTCAATGTTGCTCATAGTAGTAGTAATGTCAATGTTAACATATTTCATGAAATTAATTATTTTGCTGAAATAATATATTACGCAAATTAATAACAACTGTTTATTATAAATTAGTTTATTTCTAAATATTAAGGCATAATGATATTGTAAACATGATAACATGATAGGATTAAGATTATTAATTAACAAGTTGCAATTGATTATCTTTTACAGTACAGACGTAGAGACTATATATTTTTTATGTCACTGTGGCATTATCTTTTACAGAAACGGCAATTCCTGGCAAAGATTGTTCTGCCAGAACAATATGCTGATTTTGAATTACTCTTCCATCCCGATTTACTTCATTTTCATTAGTGTTATCTACATGGCCGTTGGACTCAACACGATGTTCTCGATTTTAAGAAGTTTGGAGGGCTCTCACCGGACTAACTGCAGTAAAAGTAGAAGGCTGATAACAAAGCATTGATGGTACCTCCACTTTTTTCTTTAAAGAACCGTCAACATATCCTTCAGCTACAGCTGACGACTTCCAACCTCCGTGTTTTTTAATTGTGAGCAAAGCACCTCCCTGATTGGCAAGGTGCGATGTAGACGACCGGCGTAGACAGTGACCCGTGTATTGTTCGGAATGTGATAATTTAAGAAATTTTGCTATATTTTTAGGTATTTCGCTAATTTTGTTAATCCCCATCGGAGAATATGCATTTACCTTTGCGATACGTAACAAAAAAATGAGTCGTATGAGACGGTTCAGATTCACGTACTTATTAAGATTAATCCAAGACAATTCAGTTATGCAGTATAGCCGTGACACATTAGTTTTAATTTTTGAACTGTAACCATTACTATGTCAAGTTTTGTGTCTATGTCATGCATAGACATATTAGTTAACTCATCTCGCCTACATCCGCCGCAAAACCCTATTATTAATATGACCTGGAATTTTGTACATCGATAAAAAATATTTATAAAAATAATGCAGTAGTAAATATACCTTCATTGCCAAAAAGGTGTCGTCATTAGCGTCATTAATAAATTTAATAATCTCCTGGTAAATCTAGATTTCTTCGGTTCATAATTGTGAGATTTTCGCTTTAGAAATGCGACCAACTTTGTAAAAGTAAATATGTCAATATCCTTATATTATAACGAAAGGCATGTTCGGAGCATTGAGTAATTTAACCACATTGTAGAAGCCTTCTTTGTTTGACTCATTATATTGAAGTAAGCCAGTGCAATATTTTCTGTTACATTTACATTATTTTCATCGCACCATGTACAAAAGTTTTTATAGTCTTTTTCATATTTACCTCGTGATTTCTCAGGAAGTAACTTCTTGACTGCACTATCTGCAATCTCTCTTAATTCTGGAGGAGAGTTCAATTGAATCCATAATTTAAATTTTAGTTTTAGTTTAATTCAAATGTGTCTTGATGATTTCACTATAATTATATTACCAACATAAAAAATCTAAATAAAGTATGATTTCACATTTGTGTTTTTAAGATCAAATAAAAATAAATTCATGCGAAATAGAAAAACTACTATGTAAAACACATGTTACAATGACGATTGTAAAACTCATACTTTGCGTCACTCACCGATAACATGGCTCGTGCTGTATTCGTTTTAGAATAAATATTGTTACATTAGTTTTACAATAAATACTACCGGGATATCAACAATGAATGACCGAAGAAAAACTGCTTTTTACAGAATTTTTATTAAAAGTTTATTCCAAGTTACTAGTGAAATTAGGCACAAATATTTATTTCATCTTCGATTGACATTTCATAAACGTACATAGATTTTTCCTTTATCTACATTTGTATTACAATAAAATAGTTTTTTTCAAAACTCATTAATAAATTAACCAGGACTTTCAAGGTAAATTTATTCCTGTATTTTATGCCTTTTTCGTAAATAAATTTTTTTAGGTTATAATGCCTTTTACTGTGGAACAAGACAAGTTTATCTTGGAAGCTTATTTCCGAAACGGCGAAAAATATGTAGATGGAAACTGGAAGTATTCAGTACGATTATGTGTTGAAGAATATCAACATCACTTTCAGAACATCGAATTAGATGATGATGTTTTATGCCGACACATTCGAAGAATTGTTAGTCGTTTTCATGAGCATGGCAGTGTTTGCAAGGGAAAATCTACACAACTGTACTTACAGAGGAAGTAGTGGAAAATGTACGCACACATTTGGAAAGAAGTCCGACAAAACCTTAAAGACAATTGGCTCAGCAAACAGGTAATTTTGCATTATACAAAACATGGTTAACATGAATGTGTAAGCAATAAAATAAAAAGAATCTTAAAAACCAAAACATTACATAAGTAAAGTTAGATTGACAACATTGTACATATTTCAATATAAGCAATTGTTACAGGTCTTTCTTATGATACATGTCATAAAGCAGTCAAACGTCAACTACATTTTCATGCTTACAAAATAACGGTTGTGCAAGAATTTTAGAATTTTAGATTTTCAAAAGCGTTTAGAATATTGCCGATGGTTCAACAACAACTTGAGAGATGACGAAATACTAAACTTAAGTTTCTTTACGAATGAAGCTTGGTTCCATTTATCTGGTTATGTGAATTCGCAGAATTACCGTATGTGGTCAGCAGAAAATTCACACGTTTTTGAAGAACCTACTTTACATCCTGTGAAAATAGGTGTTTGGGCTGCTAAGTCACGAAGAAGAATTGTAGATCCCATTTTCTTTGAAGATACAGTAACTGCGGCTTGATACAAAACTATTTTGGAACCTTTCATTGATCAACTGCACGATGACGAGCTCCAACATGGATATTTTCAGCATAATAACGCAACAGCTCATACAGCTAATCAAACACTGACTTTTTTACGTGAACATTTTGATGAAAGAGATAAGTGCAGTTTGGCAAGATCACTGACTTACTCACTGGATTATTTTCTATTTGGACATTTAAAAAATAAAATCTACAAGACACGCCTTCATACAGTTGATGAATTAAAAAATGCAATAACTGACGCAATTCAAAATATTACAGAAGCTCAATTAATAAATGTATTTGAAAATATGAAACGAAGAGTACATTCAAAGGTGGTCAGCAAAAATGGTGTACCTGACTTGTGCTGAATATGTTGAATGTATGCATTTATAATAAACTAACCAGTCATACATGTAATTTGTTTTCACTAATATTACTTAACAAATATATCATACATTGATTTCTGATTAATGACAAATTCATTTTAAAAATTCATTTAAATGTTTTAATGTCATTGTAAAGGTAACATCATCCAATATCACTCCTTTTTTTAAATATTCACTCTCCATATATTCACACACTTTCTTCGAGTTCTCAGCTGTAATTTTTTTCAATTCTTCATTGCCAATTGCTTAACACCTTCCATTTGAAATGTCACATTCCTCACTGCTATCCGATTTTTCAATGGGATTTAATTCAGAGTGGTACAAACGGAGACGAAGGACAGTATGACCATTTTCAACTAGTAGCTTGTCTAGAACAGTTTCTTCAGCAACACATTGTTGTAATTGGGATAATGGCATTGTCATCGTTTCTTCTTTTTCTTTTTTCATAAATTGGTACACATTGTAGATAATTTACCGCCCTTGGCTATGAATTACCTTTCGATTATTCATTTTCAACCTGACAACAAAATTCATACATTATTGCCTATTTCAAACCACTCATGTGAATATAAACAAAAAGATCATTAAACGCTCATCTAAACAGTTTTTACTCTCTAAACTGTACTGGCTGTCCCAAATTCGAGGGCAAGCATGGGGATCTCGCTTATTATAAGAGATAGGATATAGGTTTAAATTAGGCACTTTTGCTAAATTCGATGCCGAGTAATAATCTGAAAAGAAATTTGAGCTAACTCGAATGGATTTGGTTTTATGCTCAAAAACAAAAATTTCGATTTTGTTTTTCGCGTTTCACCTTATTATTAGGAATTTTCAAAATTCGATTAAACATTATTAAGGCAACTTTTTACGCACAATACTAATACGGTATTAAAAATATTATGCGACGTTTTGTTTATTCTGAACCATCATCAGGTTTATTTTTCTTATCGGGGTTAAGACATATTTTTATGGCGTTGGATGGAGAATGTTATGCTGATTTTAGCAATATATAACACTTCATGGTTTGATCGACTGCGAACTAAAATACTCTTAAATTAAAAACTAAATATTAAATTATCACGATACCCATGAATCAAACAAAACTCAGGAGTTGGCTTTTGTCATGTCATTTTCTAATTGTAAAAAGGGTAATAACTGCAAGATCCTTCGTGTTAGTGCTTTAAAATTTGCAAGTTTCTTTAGAATGTTTTCAAATTCAGAAAAACGAGACATGATAAGGATATTTTATAGCTGAAATAGAAATAGTGTCAGAGCAGAACAAAGATATTTAGAGGAATATCCGGAGAGGCAGCAACCAAACCAGAGATATTTTTTTAAATTAGACCAAAATTTACGAGAATTTGGATGTTTTCAGAAACCTCGAAATGCATATGGTAGCAGACTAGACAGAGATGGCGAAGAAGAAATATTACATCAGGTACTATTTGTTAGTATTATACTAATTATAAGAATTTCCAATCACTTCATTGCTAATTTCAGTAGACATTTTTTTTGGAGAGTTATGACTTTATGTTATCCATCTTAGGTTCAAGAAAATCCCTTCAACATCTATCAGAGAAATAGAGCAAACTATTGAAGTGCCAAAAACGACAGTTTGGCGAGTGTTAAAGCAACACTGTTATAAACCATTTACGTTACACGTTAGTCAAACTCTTCGGCCTGGGGACGATATGAGACGGTTGGATTTTTGTAACCAACTTAATACCAAAATGCTGGAAAATCGTAACTTTCTAAATCAAATAATTTGGACGGATGAGTGCAATTTTTCCACTAATGAAATGTTTAATCGTAATAACGAGCACTACTGGTCCGTTGAAAATCCACGAATTAACAGGCAAATGCGAGGACAAGGCCACCGGTCCTTTAATGTGTGGTTGGAATCTGGAAGGATAGGCTCCTTGGGCCAATTATTTACGAAGGTATCCTAACGTCTCAGCGCGACCTCGCATTTCTAACACACGAAATATCAGACCTTTTGGATGATGTTCCGCTAAACGAAAGATGGACTCTCTGGTGGCAAATGGACGGAGCTCTCCTCATAATGCTGCGATAATAAGTGAATATCTTAACGGCGAATTTCCTGATAAATGGATGGGAAATAGGGGACCACTTAGGTGGCCAGCAAGAAGTCCAGGTTTAACCCCTTTAGATTACTTCCTCTGGGGCTATTTAAAAAATATGATTTATAAGACGCCACCGCAAAATATAGAAGAACTCCAGAATAGGGTTGTTAATGAACTTCATCAAATTCCCAGGCGAACCATTCAAAGAAGCGTAAACAATTGTAGAAGAAGAATTCGTTACTGTATTCAAGAAGGAGGAAACTTGTTCGAACATTTATTATAATAATTTTTATTTGTTTGTCTGTGTAATTATTTTGTTGTCGCTATTATGACCGTGTTACATAGACCTACTTGTTTGAGTTGTTTGTTAATGTTTTTATATTTTTTTGGATGTTCTAACCAGTTTAACAAATTAAATAAGTAGAACTACTGTAATTATTCCTTGCTGGATCCAAGAAGGCGGAATCTTGTTCTTCGTATTTTTCTCATTATTTTAGTTCGCAGTCGATCAAACCATAAAGTGTTATATATTGCTAAAATCAGCATAACATTCTCCATCCAACGACATAAAAATATATCTTAACCCCCATAAGAAAAAATAAACCTGATGATGGTTCGGAATAAACGAAACGTCACATAATATTTTTAATACCGTATTAGTATTGTGCAAAGGTTTAATCATGTATGATTTAAAAATTTAATTAATGAATTTAATGCCTAGAATTTAAATCGAATTTTGAAAATTCCTAATAAAAGGTGGCCAAACGCGAAAACGAAAATCGAAATTTTTAGTATTTTGAGCACAAAACCAAATCCATTCGAGTTAGCTCAAATTTCTTTTCAGATTATTACTCGGCATCGAATTTAGCAAAAGTGCCGAATTTAAACCTATATCCTATCTCTTATAATAAGCGAGATCCCCATGCTTGCCCTCGAAATTGGGACAGCCTGTACATTATTCTCGTAACTAAATTGAGGTTAAAAAGCAAAATTTGTTTTAAACATTACTTTTAGTATATAAAAGCACTTACAAAACTTGAATTTGACGAGTAAATACCATGTATTGGTTTAATACACCAGAAATACGCCTTGGAAATCCAGAAAACCTGTAATATCATTTAAAAATAATAAATGATAATTTTTAACCAAATTTTTACATACCTTGTCACAATTTCCCTGTAGTCTTAAGAAAGACTAAATTACAATTATTGAAGTTTTTGTACGTCTACATAATACGCAATTCGTCATTCACCAAAGTTTTTGTCATTTATGGTCATTTATTTTAATATCTGCATTTACGCCACTGGACATAGCACAATTTTCATTTTAAGGATGCGGAACAGTAGTACTGTTCTAGGAGCGGCACGGTCAAACAATGATGATCGCACGGTATTTCCTATTATAAATCTCAAAATGAAATTGAAACAATATTTTCTTTAAAAATTAGCGATTAAAAGATAAAAGTTGTATACCAAAAATTCCTTCCACAAATTTACACTTTTTTATTACACCTACAGACTTTTAATTAAGATTTCAGGTTTTAATTAATTTTCTAATACATTCATTTTAATTTAAAGATATCTTCATTACGCCTTTCGTGAAATTCGAGCTAATATTGAATAAAATTTAATTTAGATTTAATATAAAACTTAAATAAAAGCGGTAGAAGGAAATTACATTACACCTTTATAACAGGAAAACCTACTTTCTAACATGATTAATTAAAAAAATAAGTAAAAATAAACACTTCAAAAGATGTCTTAATAGAAGATGATGAATATCATTGTTATGATTCATTACATTAAGAAACCGGAAATATTAAGTTTCCGGTACTTATAATAATAAATAACCTAATATTGATTAGGAAAAAGTATGTCAATGCCCTTAAATTATTCAGTGGGTCGACATAATCGTAAAACTTGAGAGCTTATCGTAGATAATAAAATACCAAGAAAATGGCTAGCTCAAGGAGAAAGATAATCAAACATAAACTCTTACAAAGGCCGGATACAAGAGCAAGAAGCAGTTTAATTTTAGAAGTCTAACAAATTCTATTATACGGACAAGAATTGGTTTTTATGCAAAACAGTAATAGTGGTTTCAAAATAGAAAGATGATATCTAAATTAAAATGAAGTGAACCTGTGATTTAGAAAAGTAAATCCCGAGGTTACATTATGTTGTGTGACGTGATGTTAATGTTAATGAATTAATTTCAGTGTGCATAATTTTGAATATTGGTAATTTTAGGCAATGAAAGAATTAGGTATATGAACAGTTTGAATTTGTATTTTAAGAATAACGTTAGATTATCCTGATTTCTGTACGAAAAATTATGAAAATAAAGGATATTTAACGTTTTAGTGACATCTAACGTAAATGTTAGTACTATCTATTACGTATTATCGTATGTTCAGCTAAGAATAAAGTATGAATAGGTAAATAGTTAAAAAAAATTACAAATCTGTAGTTAGAAGTATGTATAGGTTTAAATTATTATAAATTCTATTTTGAACGAATAATTTGAAAGTAATCTCATAATATTTTGAATTTATATTAATTCTACATACATAAAGACAAAATTTACATGGATTGGGGCTTGTATCTCAATAGCTTAGTTCGTTAGAGCGGTATTCTAGCAAATTACACGTCGAGGTAACCTTTTTATTTATGTATTTAATAAAATTAAGAATAATTTTTATTTATAGGTTTATTTAGATAAATAAGGTGCGGTTGCGTTAGGGTCACAAACATGAGGCGTCAATTGTGGCGACTACTAAAATTGTTACACTAATACAAAAAGATGTTCAACACACTACCAAGAAATAAAATTTTATTTTATTTGCTAGAAAGTAGTAGGACGTCCTGCTGGTCTATGTTATATATGTGTGTAGCGTCCCCCAGGTACCCTATCTTGAAAAGCGTAATTTGAACTTATTTGCAATAATGCAAATTCAAGAACAAAACAATCGCTAAGTGATTTATCTTGACTTGACTGACGATAATGTTACTATTACTCAAATTAATTGCCTGCCTTACTTTGACTTTTCTGGCACTAATTAAAACATTAGAATTTATTTACAAGTCTGATATTTAATTACTCGCAATCCTCAAATCTGATCAAACGAAGTGGCCGTCGAGTGGTAGGTACGTTGTACCCGTTCACCAACCACCTCTACACAAATATAAATATAAACAACAAACAATAATGCTAATTCGCATAAATACCAGAGTGTGAGGGCCCTGTAATGTCTTTTATTTTAGCAGATTTCAGCTTAAAGAGCCCGCGTACGAATAAGATACCTTTGCAAGGCAATGTATGGTATTTAATATGTTATCTAGACTGGTAAATGATTTGCTGCGGGTTTTCCTTTATATAATAATACCTACTTACACTTGAATTCCTTAAATTGATCCAGACACAAATCGTTAACCTACGCGGTTTAACTCAAAAAAGGTGACTTGTTATTTATAGATTAATATTTGAAAAACACATTACAACTAACACTTGAAAGAAAAGACAAATTAGTGTTGGCTAATTCAAAAGAAAATGTACACGCACAAAATATTTTTAAAGATAAACTGTTTACAATGAAGGTATTTAATTAACCGAAAAATCGATCTGGTTCGATTGACACTCTAACTGTAACTGACTTTCCCCCGATTTCAAACGTAACCATCTTTACTCCTGCAATCAACCCCCATTTTTCAAAAGTAATATAAAAACAAGAAACATTAATTTACGTTGGAACAGTTTCATATTAATTATTGCACATCTTAATTTTAAAAATATGCATTCGTCCGTAACAACCCTACATGTAGGTCTCGAGTTTCCAAGTAACAAACAAAGATACCTTTTGATATTTTACATTACATTACATTCGTTACGGCCCTTCAGTAAAGCATTCTTTTAAGCGTACACCTGCTAGTCAGACCTCAAAACACATGTTTTTCAACCCTCAGCCAAATATTAGTTACAAACAATCCCACATTCTTTACATAAAATATATAAATAAAATATTTCGAAAACATTAGCAAATTAGGGCATATGATCAAGATAAAAAAAATCCACTAATTATCTTTTCTATCGCGGTAACAATGGCGATTTGATTAACGTTTATTAGAATAGTAAAATTTTCGCGGTCCGCTACCAACATGTGGTAGTGATAATTGTATTAAATGTTATTTTAATGTACATCAATACATGTATGGAAATCCATTTATATTATGCCACCTGCCACACCCTAAATAAAACAACGCTTAACTTCGAAGTGGGTCCAGTCCCGGCTTCACATAACAACTCCATTTTTTTTTTTGAATAAACAGCAATCCCTTAAACGTAGCCAATAAACAGTTAACAACAATTTTTAAGTACTTAGGTATATTAATTACTCTACCAAAATGAGTTACATTTTTATTTATGATCTTATAAGTTTCTTTATCATTCTTAGGATTTTCTACTCTTTGTCTTCTTCCACTTACTAAATCAGTTTCTTTTCCCGCACTTAACTCACTTTGCTCACCAATGTTTGCTTTACATCTGTTAACATTTGGGTTCGGACAGAAATCAGTCTTAATTATTATGCTCCTTCCCATAGTTTAGTCATCATGACTTATCCATTAGTTTTTATATTTGGTAAGTTCCTTGCATTCTGGTTATAGTGAGTATCTTGTTTAATACTTTTTTTTCATTCCCAATCAGCGATATTTACAGGTATATATTTTGGTGTCAGTAATTCATCATCCATTGGTACTAATTCCTTTAATTTGCTTCCAAACAGTAGTTCTGCTGGAGATGATGTTTTTGTATCAATAGAGGCATTTCTTCATTATAACAATGCTACAGATGTATCTCGATTGTCATTTTTCGCTTTCTTCAATAATTTCTTGACCGTTTCAATAAATCCATTCGATTCTGGGTAATGTGATGAACTGGATTTATGTATGATTTCTAAAGCTAATAAAAAATTTTGAAAGTATTGGTTTGAATATCCCATATCTGAATAAAGTATATCTGGTTTTCCATGTCTAATATTTCATGTATTGATTGTTCTAATCTGAATAATTTCTGGATACCTCGCATATATATCAACTATTAAGAGATAATTTGATATTTCTCTACTCATCAAAGTTCTTTAGTATTGCTATGGGGCATTCTTTGATTATATCAGTTATTTATTTTACCATGAATGATCAAAATAATAATTCCTTAGCTCTTAAAATTGTTTTGTTAATTCACATGTGTTTAAAATGCATGCGATTTATTATATATTATTACATAACATAAATTATTATTCGCCAAAATAAAAAGTATATAAATATGGAGGGCTATCAAATGACTTGAGCGATGTCTGTTATGTTTGGCTTGTTTCTCATTAACTGTCATAATAATATTACACTCGTGTTACAATTGTTCTGGAAATGGCTCTGACAACTGAGGAAAAGGTATTTATAGTAGAACATTATTTCCGTTCATACGGAAGTGGACGGGGCAATGGCCCTAGTTTGAAGCAAGTTTTTGAAAAAGATCGGGAGAGATTTAATAAAGCTGAAATTGTTGAGAAATTTCGTCGCATTGGTAGTGTGTTGTGTCAGCGCAAGAGTTCTTTTTGTAATTTACATATTCTTAAATAGTGGGCGACGTATTTATTGGAAATAAGTAATTATTTTTTGCCGTAATTCTGCAATATCCATTGGTGCATTATCAGAGCGGAATATCGACTCTTTCATCCTACCCCAAATGTATGTACCAGGTGACGTAAGGTGAATGGGAAGGGTAATCGAAGTCCGTTCCACGAGAAATTATTATGTTTTCAAAATGCTCGCGGAGAAGTTCTAATGAGCGTCTAGCTATATACTGGTGGCGCCATCCTGTTGAAACCATTTCCTGTTCAACTGTAAATTTCGTGCGAGGGCAAAATTTTCTTAGATCTCTCACAAAAGGTATGATGATGTTCTGCCTGTTACGCTCTTGATTAACAGTAACTGTGGGTTGATTCCCGTTCTCGAGAAGATAAAGACCTATAAGCACACCAAATGGTAACTCGAGCACTGTGAATTGGTTTTTCTAAAACGAAGTTCAAATCCAAGAAACCGAGTTGTTTGTCTTTTGATATAGCCATTTAGATGAACATGACTTTCGTCTGAAAACATTGTTCATGTGGATGTTTCACTGATGTTTAATTTATACGCAGTTCATCGAAGATTTCTTTGTGGAGACTGCAAAACCTGGTTAATAACCCGTTCTTAATTATCGTTGGTACAAACTGTTCTTCGGCGACCTGAAGAACCCTTACGCTGATACAACACACTACCAGTGCGACGAAATTTCTCAACAATTGCTAACATTACGCTTTTACTGGGTGCAGCTTTATTAAATTGCTTCGGATATTTTTCGGAGCTTGTTTCAAACTTGGGCCATTGCCTCGTCCACTTCCGTATAAACGGAAATAATGCTCTACTATAAATACCTTTTCCTCAGTTGCAAGAACCATTTTCAGAACGATTTTAGCACGATCGTAATATTAGTATGACAGTTAAAGACCAACAAGCCTAACGTAACAAACAGACATCGCCCAAACCATTACATGGCCCTTCATATTTCAGTATTGTTTATTTTGGCGTATACTGTACTTGCAATATGGTCTTAAGTCTACTTGTAATTGTTTTTGTTATTAGGCCGGCCTTTCAAAATAGCATTCTGCAAGTCAATAGAGTTGATTTCCTGGATTGTATTGTACTTTGAAATCATAACACTGTACCGGGTGGACCAATAAGCCGATCCTCCGGCTATATCTCAGGAACTGTTTATCGTACAGCTTTCGGAAAAAAAATTCCTTAGTAAAAACGGCCAAGGGAAATCGCTGGAAATAACTTTCAAGTTTCTAGCTTTACCGCTAGAGGGCATAATCATTATAGAAAAATTTAAAAACAATTTTTTTTATAAAATACGTCCAATCATAGTAGGTATTAAATAAGTGAATTAGAATGATGCATAATTTCTGCACAAATTTTGTTAAATACTTTTTTCTCTATTTTGTCATATAAAGGGCGAGGGAGAGTGGTAATGTCTGTATGAATAAATGCCTCTAACTTTGGTTTGGATCAACCTATTTTTAACGAAATTGTTCTAATTCGAAAGGGCGTAGATGAACCAATTACATCTACTATAAAACAATTGAATTTGGTTTTAATTGTCGTAGATAGAGGGCACTTTCGAATAAAAAAAATTAAAATTTGTCTATGTTACAATTTCTAAATGGAAACACCTAAGTATTGTAAATTACAAAGGAAACATTAAATTCGTAACAAAATGGCGCAAACCGCATGTCGATATTTTTTGTCTAACTCGAGATATAAGTAAAAACGCGGAAACATACGTAACTAGTATTGGCTCACTCTGTATTATAACTTAAAATAACAAAATATATGAAAAGGAGATCACAAACATTAAAACCTAATGTCCAATTAAATGTTCAAAATGTTTTCCATCATTGTCCACACAAAGACGTAATCTATCGCGGGTAGACATAACAGCTGCTTCAATCTCAGCTATGGATATACTATTTATTGCGTTTCTAATGCGTTGTTTCATGTCTTGTCGCGTGGTTGGTCGAGTTAGAAAGACTAACTCCTTCAATCTTCTCCATAGATAAAAGTCTAGACATGTAAAGTCTGGAGATCTAGCTAGCCATGGAAATACACTTCCCCTTCCAATCCATTTATATGGATATCTTAAATTCAAATAATCTCTAACTCGCCTGGAAAAGTGCGCAGGACACCCATCGTGCTGAAATAGCAGATCTCTTCTTGTTTGTAATAGGCAATTCATTTTCCAAAAATTTAAATATGTATCGCCATTTAAAGTTTCTTCAAAGAAATATGGTTCTATGCTTTTTCCACCAACTATACCACACCAAACATTAAGACTCCACCTACCTTGAAGCTGTACTTCATCCATCCAGTGCGGATTTTCTTCAACCACAATAATGCATATTATGCAGATTAACACAACCCGCTCTACTAAAGGTCCACAAAATATTTGATATGATACGCGGTTGTTCTTCCAGCATTCCTAACATCCAATTGCAGTAATCCAGTCTTGCATCGATATCCCTTTCATGTGAAGCTTGATGGAGAACTATACATGATAAGGGTGCAGTATAAAAAACATAGAAAAACAAATATCTTTAAGGAATGAATGAAATGATTAAAGTGCCATGCTGCCGTTTTTATCGCAACATGAAAATAAGACAGTTGAATCTAAAATTTAAAGAGGATTACAATTTTCAAATTTAAACGTGCAGTTCATAATATTATAAGAAACCTACCGGTTATGCTTTAAAATCTTTAGAACGGTAGTTTTTGGTATGTGTAATTTTGTAGAGATTTTCCGACTACTTATATGTGGATTCTGTTGAACTAAAGCAAGAACATTGATTACATTATCTTCGGTCACACCTACACCACGTCGTTTATAACAAGGACGATGAAAGCTGCCAGTTTCTCTTAATCTTCTTGCCTTTCTTTTAAATACTTCTTTGCGATAATGCCTCCTGTTAGAATATCTTATGGCATATATACGTGAGGCAATAGCGGCATTCGAAATAAACTCCAATCATATCATACAATTGGGGATTTGATATACTCATTATGAATTAATGCTGATTATTTACTGCTATTAATAACATTAATATCTAATTAAGAAAAGTTATATTCGAGTTATATGCTAACACTTCTTAAAAAGATCGCAATATTTTCACTACTGTCAATAAATAAACAATTTGAAGCCTCTGTCAACTTTATTTCGCAGCCTTCTTAGTTTAACAAATTCTGAAAATACTGACATATTTTGTTATTTTAAATTATAATACACAGTGAGCCAATACTAGTTTACGAATTTAATCAGTTTCCGTTGTAATTTAAGAATTTTAACGCAGACAAATTTTAATTTTTTTTTATTCGAAAGTGCCCTCTATCTACGACAATTAAAACTAAATGCAAATGTTTTATAGTAGATGTAATTGGTTCATCTACACCCTTTCGAATGAGAATGATTTCGTTAAAGTAGGTTGATCCAAACCAAAGTTATAAGGCATTTATTTATTCATACAAACATTCCCACTCTCCCCCACCCTTTATTTGAAAAAATAGAGAAAAAAGTATTTAACAAAATTTGTGCAGAAATTATTCATCATTCAAATTTACTTATTTAATACCTACTATGATTGGACGTATTTTATAAAAAATTGTTTTTAAATTTTTCTATAAAGATTATGCCCTCTAGAGCTAAAGCTAGAAACTTGAAAGTTATTTCCATCTGTTTCCCTTGGCCGTTTTTGCTAAGAAATTTTATTCCCAAAGGTGTATGATAAACTGTTCCTGAGATATAGCCGGAGTGTCGGCTTATTGGTCCACCCGGTACATTTATATTTCACCTTTGTAATTTCAGTGGGCGTGAATGTAATGGTTTGTGAAATATTGATTCCAACGGTTTGTGGGCAGTTTCTGCCGTAAACAATTGCTAGAGCTTCCTTTTATATTAGAGCATATCTTTGATTAATGATTTTAATGCATATTGTAATATGTGTCTGACTTTAATTTATAGTGACGCACATCTGATTATTATAATATTTATTAGTTTAAATTCTGTTTACAATGTACACGCTATACGACAACTACAACTTCATTACGATACAATACATAGTTTTTACCATGTTGCCAACTCTGCTGTCAACTGATAAAACTAAATGCTATTACTTAATAAGTCTTTCTAACATTTCTAAACAGTTTTTTTGCTAAATTTCTTAAATTAGGAATCAATTGAGGCAAATTCGGTACAAACTTAACAACATAAGTAACCATTCCCAAAAAATCGACTTAATTCTTTAACATTATTTGGTTTCGGAATGTGTTGAATTGCTTCTATTCCTTTAGACCTCAATACATGGACTACATATTTTATTTTATCAATAGCAATTTTGCATTTATTTTTATTGAATCTCTGCCTTGATCCCAAACGTTTTTTTGAGTCGTTTGACACTTCACGGCTATTACTTTTGTTGGTCTCGTCAAACGATCGTATTTTTATTGCTTACTTAGTCTATTTCCCCGTTCGCATTACTATTTCTTCCTACATTTACAAAATCTGTTCGTTTCAGTTCGTGTTATGTTTAATTGTAGAAATTCCGAAGCCGTTACACAGTAAAGCGAAGGAACTTGTAGCACATTTAATCGAGTACTTCAAGAGAGAACGTGACAATGGTGGCCCCTTTCTGCATTTTTCAGCTGTTTGAGAGGTAGGTAAACAATGTAATTACATAAAATGAAAACTGATTTATTCCAGCGTGTTGCGGAATCATAGAAACTTAGCATTGGAACAGCCAAATTTCAGAAGCTGTTAAAAGCAATACTGCTCTTAGATCACCTAAAAAAACGCGATCGTAGTTTTGGATGTAAGTTCGTTGAATATTACCCCCATTCGGAACGTTATTTGCGACATCTATTCCAATAGTAGTATTGAAATTGTCATTGTTATATTTCATTTAAGTAAATGTAATTTAAGAGGAAAATGTAATTCTCACATCCGTCCATGAGAAAGTTCAAAATAAACAACTTTTTGAGGGAAGTAAAGTATCCTTTTATCTATTATTAAAACAAATCGGTTTTCAATAGCAAAAGACACGCCATGGAAAGGGTTCATGGAATTACCAGACATTGTGTTTCTAGATCAAATATGGATTTTTCAAAACGGTAGGTGGCAAGATAATGATAAACAAAGTGTAAGAAGCATTAAAACCGATGGCAAAACGTGAGTTACTGAATTCAGTGTGTTTTAATGTTATGTAAGTAATGCCCTGCCGCTGCAGGTATATTATTCTTCATGATAATTGTGACAACAGTTTTATTCCTGGTGCTGATCTAATATTTGCTTCAAAAACTGCTCGTGACTATTATGAGCCAAGAAAATTTAAAACATTGGTTCGAAGAAAAATTATTAAATACGCACCTTACATTGCTATCAAAGATACCAAACACCTCTTGGAGAAAAGACGACATTAAAGTGTGGTTACGCAGTTGGGGCAACAAAAAACGGGACACTACTGTTTTACAAGTTAAATGGGCATATCTACTTTAATTAGTAACTGACTACTTAATTTTATTATTGATTAATCCCAACACCTTAGATTATTAGTAATAATGACAGTATGACAGATAAGAGTTTTGAATAATTACTTATTTCTGATTTCTAAATATTCTTGTGTTCCGTTTAGTTTAGTTTAATAGTATTTCTAGGATTCCTTCTAAAATGCCTGTTCATATAACCATTGATTTAAAAGCTCGTATCGTTGCTGAGTTAGAGAGTGGTAAAAGTGTTCGCGAAATTTCGCGATTATTAAATGTGTCGCGATCTACTGTTGGACGAGTGCGAATAAAATGGACTGTCCAACATACGATAGCGAGAGCAGTCGGTAGTGGCAGACGAAGAATATCGACACCAGCTGAAGACGAAGAATTAGTTGCTTATGTAAGAGATCATCCTTTTACGAGCTACAGGGTTGCTAAAAATGAAACAGTATCTCCTGGATGTCGTGAAACGGTTCGGGCTAGATGAAAAGAAGTTGGAATAAAACAATACGAAGCGGCCACTAAAGAACTATTAACAAATGATAACAAAGGATGTCGTTTAGAATTTGCCAGGCGATATATCAACGAACCCTTGGAGTTTTGGAGTCGAGTTATTTTCAGCGATGAAAAAACATTCAGTAGCTCTAATAATCGACCTCTAAAAGTACCGGCTAGAACCCGATGCGAAACAGAATATGTTAATTTTAAAAAACGTAGTGGTCGTTTTTCTGTAAATGTTTGGGGTTGGGTAAGCCATCGCGGGCTAGGAGTTTGCTGGATAATGAATTCCGAAGCATATTTAGACATACTGTAAACTACCATGAGTCCTTCTGTTTTATATGATGAAGAAGACTAAATTTTCCAACAAGTAAGTTAAGATATGAATATTATCTTATTTAACTTTGAATTTTTACTGTGGTTATAATGAATTTATTGTTACAAGGATAATGCACCTATACACTCGTCACGGAGAGTCCGAAATTGGCTTCAGGAAAACAACGTTCGTTTGTTACCGTGGCCAGCAAAAAGCCCAGATCTCAATATCGTTGAAAACGTTTGGGCTTTGGCCACAAAGACAATTCAAGGCCAACAAGGACTACATCTCATTGCCCAAAACCGTGACCAGTTAATTGCGGCGATTGAAAATGCATGGGAGGCTGTTGGAATCGATTATCTGCAGCATTTAGCAGCGTCAATGCCTAGACGATTGTAGGAGTGCATTGACAACGAGGGCGGTCATACACATTATTAATTTCATGTTACTGCATTAATCACTAAATTACTCTAAAAGTATTTCTTTATTAATTTTTGTTTTAACAATTTCTGACCTAATCACCAAAGTATTATAATTAGATTTTTTAAATGTAGTTTTTCAAATTTTGTTTTTTTTCTTTTTAGATTTTAGTTACTTTGAAATATCAGACCAAAGTTTTTTTTTGTTGTGTATTCTAAAGCATAATATAATAAGATCAAAATTGATCAGAGCATTCTACTTATGTCATCGATGCATTGCATTAAAGTTTGACTGAACTGCAATTGTTATGTACGAAGGTCAAGTACTACTTAGCCCATTGAACTTGTAAAACCATAGTGTCCCATTTTTTGTTGCCCCAACTGTACTCTTAGTAAAGGTTGCAGAGTAGTACTTTCCTTCAATTATTTTGCACTATATAAACACTTTTGCTACTTTTTAGAAATAAGCCATCTAAAGTGTGCCGTCTGTATCAATTAGCGGAGCAATATGGTCACTTCGTTTCATGTTTACCTCCCTATCATTGTGTTTAAATCCGAATGAACTAATTTGGGGAATTCAATCAAGTACAAAGAAGCGATAATACACGAATGGTATGTCCGAGAAAAACAATTAGATCTTGAAGACCATAGTAATAAACTTGGGCGAAGACGATGACAGTTCTAACAGTGATTCAGATTAACAAGTTATATGTACACTAAAACCTACCATTCTATCATGTACTACATGTTTTCACATTTATTCAATTATAATACATTTTACGAGAGATGTCCGGTTACTAAGGTATATTTTCGCGGCACACCGTCCACGTTGCTCCGATCCGATGTACTGTGTATGTGGCTATTCTCATTGTTTTAGGTTATGTACAACGTGCTCAGTGACAGTCGCAAAATGTCAGTTCCCATCGAAATTTACTCCAAATTTGAAGTGCGAGCGGTCATTCGCTTTTTGCTTACAAATAATGAAACACCTACCGAAATTCATAAAAAAATACTGAACACATACGGAGAAGGCATTCTCAGTCGAAAACAAGTTTATGTTTGATGTTAGCAGTTCAAAAGTGGACGCACAAATTTGAACGATGATCCCGAAGGTTTGCGACGAAAGCCATCAACAACAAAAACGAATGAGAATCAATTAAAGGTCCATACACTGATTCGAGAAGATCGTCGGTTGAAAATACGGGCATTCCTAAAAGCTCTGTTCAAGAAATCATATCTCAATTAGACTACCGAAACGTTGCCGCGAGATGGGTACCAAAACTATTGACCGACCAACACAAAATGCAACGAATGACGGCGGCAAGGGAACTTTTAACGCGTTATCGTCAGCAAAACGGATTTCTACACTCTGTAGTTACAGAAGACGAAACCTGGGTACACCACCATAATCCCGAATCAAAAAAATACTCTATGACGTGCAAGCATGTGTGTATTCGATTTCTATAAATAAAGTAGTCTGTCTGTAATTCACAAATGTACCTTAGTAACCGGACATCCCTCGTATTGTAAAGGGTTCGAAAGAATTAAATGAGGAGCTTTCCTACACGTGTCCGTGTCCGCGAGCGCATTCGCACCCGCGTCCGGCGTCCGGCATCGGCCGCGGTGTCCGGCGTCGGCGTTGTCCGCATCCGCGCACGCGTGTGTGTGTGTGTGCGCGTGCGCGCACACATTTATGTGCTTGTGTATGTGTGTATTGATGTATGTTAGTATCCCAGATAACTCCAGAACTAAAATACCTACGTACCTGAAATTTTGTATTTAAGCTTGTTTCATTTGGCTTAGAGCTGCATATTTGAAATTTATAAAAATACCTAGATATAGACCTTAAACATATCGATTAATTATATTCTATGTAATTTTTTGATATGACGCGTAATTTAGAGGCAAAAAAATTCCTAAGGTAGAATTTTCATTATCTGAATAACGATTAATTTTGTAAACAAAAGTGTAGAAGTATTTTTTAAAGAAAATTTAATATTACATAATTTTTCTTTATAACGTTTTTTAATGTAAAGCAAAATAAATATGATTGAAAATGCTGAAGCTGTATTATCTTTATTATCTGTATTATATTATTTTTATAGAAGCGGGCGGCTTTGAATTTTTTTTTACGTTACGTGTATTTCTGTCTATGAATCTCTATCTGACATGAAGTTTTAAACTCATTTCTGACAAAGATTACTGTTTTTGTTTTAACAATGTTGCCTGTTTTCGTTGCACAGTTATCTAAACAATTAATACTAAAATTATTTCATTTCTTTTAATTTCCATTTTGTAGGTTGGAAAAGGTCGTGTGGTATTCCATAGGAGATATTTATATCTATGAAATAAGCAGCTATTTTAGAAATATTCGATAAAAAAAACGGTCCCTAATAAATATCCCCCCCTCTCTCCACCGCTGGATTTTCTAATCAGCTTCAAACGAAACGAAAGCACGCTTAGATGCAAAATTTTTAAGTACGTAGGTGTTTTCGTTCTGGAGTTATCGTGGATACTAGACATACATCCACAAAAAAAATTTGGCCAAAAGTTGTAAAATGAGCTAATACGTCGATTTAGCGATAGTGAAAAAAAGGTCAATTGCATAACCCTCTATACCTACATATAGGGTGGCCAAATAGAGCGACAAAGGTCAATATCTCCTATACCATCAGAGATAGCGAACAAAATTTTGAGAAGTTAAAAGGGTTAAGAGATTCATCTTCTAAAATTATCTTCGAGTATACATGGTACTCCAAAAAGGCGGCGCGGTAAAAATTTTATGTTTTTTTACATATTTTAATTTACCCTAAAATTCTGTATTTATCACCGAGAGCATATTTTTGCAACGTTGCCAATTAAATTGAAAAATTCCTTAAGTTTGTGAGAAAACCTGAGTCAATGAAATTTGTAATATTTTCTAACTTATAATAACTGGAAACAAAACGGAAACGGAAAGAGGAATGATGACAGAAGTCCCCTAAGATAACACTGATTAATGTTTTTCTACAGGGTGTTTTATATGGTCATGCCAACATTGCGAACTTAAACCTAATTTTCGAAAGCATTTTATTACTTGGGTTTGTAGGGAGTTTAATCCTCTTTAACTTTGGTAAAGGTCTTCCTATGTCTATCTTTACTAACTTTGGTGGTATTTCAATTGTTATTTAAACTCTAGCAAAACTGAATGTTTTTCACCATTGTCGTTTTTCTTGTCACCTATGACATAAAATAAAAACAAAATATTACCATTTTAAATAAAACGTCAGTTTGGTACTTTATTTATTAATTATCGTCAATATAAACATGAAAACAATGTATCCATAGTGAAAGATATGCCACAAAAACATCTGGTGCTCACTAGCAAATGTCATCAAGTTGTCGGCTGTCATGTTACATTTTAGTTCTGACAAAGCTCAAATTCAAATGAAATAAGAATACACAAATTTTTTTCGATGTATCTGTCTTCTTTCAACATAAATCCAAATTGATGACTTTTTCTAATGATGATCCGATATTTTAGGGATTCAAGCTTGTGGACAATTTTTAAAGTAAATTATTACATAATTATTTATTCAAAGTGGCCCTCGTTAACTTGAATACACAATTCAATACGTTTTTCAAAAGCAAGAGTCATTGTTTCTACACATATACTGAAATCCATTTTTGTAAGATCTGGTGATCTAGCCGGTGCTTCTCTTCTAATCCACTTCTGTCCATGTGTTTCATTTAAAAAGTCAGTAATAGGCCCTGTACAATGCACAGGGGCTCCATCATGTAAGAACCAAAGACTTTCACGAACTTCATTCGGTATCTGAACCATTAATCGCGGTAAATTATATTGTAAGAAATCCAAATATACTCTTCCCTCAAAAAAATACGGTCCAATAACATAGTCTCCTACAACCCCTCCCCAAACATTTAGACCATCTGTTTTGTGAATGGGTTCTTATGAAATGGGGATTGACTGTAGCATAATGATGAAAATTATGCCTATTCACGTTTCCATTTTTGTGAAATGTCGCTTCATCATAAAAGAATATTAAATGTGCAGAATTTGGTTGTTCTCTCACTTTCTGTTGCACCCATGCACAAAAATTCATTCGCCTCTGAAACGCTTCTTCATTTAATTCTTGCAGTTACTGAACATAATAAGGATGTATTTTGTTTGCTGTCAATATATTCTGAATCGGTGATCGTCTAATATCTAATTAATTGTTGTATCTTCATTTAAATTTTCAGTTAAAAGCACATTTAGTTGATTTTCTTCGGATAAAACACGTTTTGTTCTTTCAGTTTTCTGATAAGTTACATTTCCAGTTATTTGAAATCGTTCCATTACCTTCTTAAACGCCCTTCTATTAGGTTGTCGTCGGTTCGGATATCTCTCGTGATATATCCTCGTCGCTAACAAGCAGTTTTTGTCGCTAGCTCCTAGTACAAAAACCATATCCACCGATTCGGCGTTTGAAAAATTCATTTTTAATAATTTTTGAAGAAACGACACACACTAAATCACTTTAATTGTCACACAATTGTTAATACAATAGAAAAAATACTGACGTTTTATTTAAAATGATAATATTTTGTTTTCATTGACCCATGTTTTTCACAAATTTAAGGAACTTTTCAATTTAATTGGCAACGTTGCAAATATATGCTATACAGAATTTTAGGGTGAATTAAAATATGTAAAAATATACAGGTTGTCCCATTTAAAAAATATACAATTTTAACCGCACCGCCTTTTTGGAGTACCATGTATACTAGAAAATAATTTTAGAAGATGTATCTCTTAAACCTTAATAACCCCTGAAACATTTTTTTCGCTATCTTTGATAGTACAGTCGCACTATTTGGCCGTCCTGTTTGTATATGTAGGTTGAAAGATAAAAAACTAAATACAAGACATCGTTAAAGAAAGTCCAAAAACGTTTAACCTATGTAATTTACATTAAACTGCATTTGCAGGAAGAAAATTCTAGTTTTAAGTATTAATTGCAATTATGAAGTTCTACAAACCAATATTAGAGTAACTCACAAAATTATCATTTTAAACTAGCTTTTAACACCCAATATATGTATACGATAATTTAAAATTATTATCCACATTACCAAATAAAACAGGAAATATGTACTAATTGAAAGCAGTATCGACTTACCTTACTACTAGAACAACTTTGAATACGTGCGTGATCACATTTAATAACATCACGATCCTCTCTTACATGTGCTATTGCGTGTGGTAAAACATTCTTAATAAACTCAAAAGATTCCATGGCTCCCTTCACACTACCAGGTAAATTTATTATAAGTGTCCTATTTTTAATACCACAAACTGCCCTTGACAAAACGGCTAATTCAGTAACCGCCATGCCCTTTGATATAATTGCATAAGATAATCCTGGAGCTTCTCTATCAATAACAGCCTTTGTCGCTTCAGGGGTTACATCTCTTTCAGCAAACCCAGTCCCGCCTGTTGTTAATATAACATCAACATTGGATTTTAGTGACCATTCTAAGAGAAAGTTTTGAATCATTTTCTTATCATCGGGCACAATATCCGTTTTTAGTATCAAACAATCTGGAAACTTTCCTTTAACACATTCTTCTAATTTTGGACCACTTAAATCCTTATTTATTTTTGCGTAGCACGTATCGCTCACTATAAGCAAAAATTTATTAAATATGTAAGCTTTGGATTTTATCGTATACTTACCAGTTAGTATAACAAAGCTGAAAGGCACCATTGTTTTAATGATCTAGAAATAAATGATTAAAATTAATATTTAATTGAGAGTGCACAGAAATTTAGGATAAAGGCGGGTTACATTACTGTAAACGTATGTTTTAGAATGGTGTTTATACATATCATTACTGACTATCATGTTAACCTTAAACCTTTTTAGTTCAGTAATCTTTACAGTCACTGTGATATGTAGATAATGCTGCCAAATGGGAAAGATAGCAAACTGAATTGGTAACAAAAGAAAGAAGAAAGTATACTATGCAGTCAAAAATAAAAGTTTTTTGAAAGCACTTGAGAATGTTATGATCGAAATACATATAAATTATTGCTATTGGTACATTTTCTTATTTATTAAATGGTTTACATACTGTATGTGAGGTAATTCCTATACGGTTCAAAAAATACAAGATTTTATAAATCACAGATTCAAAACCGTCCGTCACAGTCTTGTTAATTAATTATTCCAATTTAATACAGTAGGATGGGATATAAACACATATTTGAAACCTTTGAATGTACTTCAACGAACATTATTCAAATAATTTTTTTATAAATGTTCTAATTGCAACAGAAAAATTATAAATCATGATCATAAAACTAAAGATGTTTGAAATACAGCACCACCATTTAAACCCTGCTGTTCTCCTCGACAAGGTTATACACTTGTGCTCTGGGTCATAATGACCCGAACTCCTGAAATATGAATTAAAACCAAAATAACAAAAATTTTTATACATTTAGTAACTTTATTTCTCTAATGCAATGTTTTTTTATATGAAACGTGACAATAAATTCAACCAAATTTAAATAAAAAAAGAAAACGGAATAAAAAATGTCTAATAATTGATATGATCCACTACTTCTTACAGTCAGGACAATAATAGGTCACGTGTTCTTTACACAAATATTTTTTACACTTAATGCAGGTCATATTAGTTTTGTTATCACATTTAGAAGGGCAAAATTTGCAGCGTGATCGTTTGTTTCTGTTGCTAGTTCCAGGAAGAGGTGAGGTAGAATTTTCCACTAATGATTGTTGAATAGCTGTTACAATTGCAGCTGCTTGTTCATTACGGGGAAGATGTTTTCTGGACAAAATGTAAGGATTTACCAATTGTTTGCCCAGTTGTTCCAAAAACAGTCTTCTTTTGAACAAAACATTTTTATTCCGGTCTGGATGTATTTCGCGCCATAAGACGAAAGCATTATAGGGACTGATATCTAAAATGTTGTAAAATAAGATTATGGGCCATAGATTTGTTTTTCGTTTGCATGTGTATGCACCGATTAGCTGATCTAATGTATCAACTGCTCCTTTTGTAGAATTATAATCAAGTATAATGTGTGATTTTTTGTCTTCTCTGTCGCTTATTCGTTTCTGCTTATGAAACGTACTCATTAGAATGACCTTCTTGTATTTTTTTGAAATATAAGACACAACTGCGGTATCTTTAGTAAAATAAAATTTGGAATTATCCACAACGTTATTTACTTCCATAATAGGTAGCTCAGGCTTGCTTTTCCTGACAGTCCCTAACATAGTACGATTTCTTTTGAGAAACATTTGACCCAATTTATACGATGTAAAGAAATTGTCACAAGTTACATTCTGACCACTTAGTTCATAAGTAAGGTCTAAAACTACTCTCAGCCCCTGATCCTTCTCAGGTTTTCCCCCAGGTGGTTTTCCCGTATATACTTGAACTTCTAAAGCATAAGAACTTGCACTATCACAAAGCGTCCATATTTTGATGCCATATTTTGCTGACTTGCTTAGTATATACTACTTGAATGGACAACGACCTCTAAATGCAACCAGCTGCTCGTCCACAGTTTTGCCCAGGATTGTACAATTTTGGTAGTATTTCAGCCCATTTGTCCCAAAATTTTCTAATAGGAGCCAACTTATCCTGTAGCCTTCTTTCTTGACGATCTTCTTTATTATCAAACCGTAACACGCGTGATAATAAAATCGTTTTAACGACATTGTTGCGCGAAAAAGAGGTCTGCCTGTTTCTGCATTCCACAAACTTCTGGTAGATTCATCATGCGATCTGTAAACTCCTCCTTACAGTAACAAACATATGTACGCCTGCAACGTAATGTTATCTAATTCTTGCCACTTGTCACCGTACACTCTACGACCTTCGATGTTAGTCATTTTCAAAATTATATTTTCCAGAGAACTATTGAAAAATAGCTGAAATGTAGATTTTACATCCTGGACTCGTGCGTTGCTGTATCTAGTTGGACCTGGAGCGACTTTTATGATATTTGCACTAGTTGCACGCCCTGATTGAGGAAATGGATCTAACAACCAGGTTATGACATTATCTTTAGATTGAACCGATTGAGCAGGTGGCATCAATTGCGTAGGATTTGTCCGTCCAGCATCGTCGAAAAAATCATCGTCTGACTGTTCATAATGACTATCTTCACTGATATGATCTTCCTCTTCAGAAGCTTCGTCGTCACTACTCAAATTATCAATAAGTCTTCACCACTAAGATATTTTTTTTGCCATTATTGTTATTTCAGCACTTTAGAACTAGTAGTACGTACAACAAACCGCACTTTACTCTGCAACGTAACAAACAAAACTGTTGGTTGCATACTGCGATATGATATTTATACCTGCTGCAAGTTGCAAGTATGTCCCTGTTTTGACTTGTCACAGACCTGCCGAAAATTCTGTAGTAACTCGCATTTGAACAAGCATGTGATGATATGCCTATTATCTATCCTCACATTTCAATATAAAATAATTGGAAATACAAATTTATACGTCCTACTAATGTATTACAGTCTCGGGTCATAATGACCCGCGGAACATCAATGTAACAATCATGTTTAAAAAAATAAGGAAAAAAAAATTATTAAAACATACAAGCCACCTCATTCTTCAATGGATTAGAAACAATGTCATGAAGTTTAGATATTAATAAACAAAAAAAGTTATCTAAACAACAATTTGATTTCGGGTCATATAGACCCGAAGGTAACAGCAGGGTTAAACAGAATCAGGATTTAGCTGTAAAACTTACAATTTTGTACATTGATTTGTTAAATAAAATGTATGAATGAGGTACAGAAAACTTCCCATAGAATTCTTTATTCATAAATATTATATATTTTTTAAAACCTTAATAATACATATTTCCAACAACATCGCTCCATTTTATTCTACGTTAATGCGTTACAGGCGAGTATAAAGCTAAATGCATTTTATAAACGGGATAATGCCCTCCAATTAGTGATAGGCGGCGATAAACTCAGTTTATTTAAGTTTAAGCTTATTTAACCTCACTGGTTATTCGAACCCCATTCGGTAAATATCACCAAAGTGCGATCGTGCGCAGGCACTTAAATAAAATCAATAAATAAAACAAGAAAACGCGAAGAACAGTGTAATCCAGAGCAGTCAAGAGTCAAAGCACACCAGGCTATATCGGAGACTTCGACCATTTCCAAAAGAAAGCAGTTGTCACTACTACGGCACACAACTGCAACAAGGAAGCGGTTAAGATCCCATCAGGACTAGAAGACCGTTGAACCGTAGAGTGGAAGAGCCCAGGAAGGAATATAATCAGAGGACTACACACGCAATACCTAACAGGAGAGAGAGCACACCGGAATATCACTACACCGAGAAAAAACCCGCATCCATGACACCTATACCGCCAACAGTTACTAAGAGGGTTATACAAATTAAAAAAAATTCTTAATAAATTTTTTTAAGCATATCAAATTTATTCAGATAGAAATGTTTCAAAAATCTTATTACAACAAGTTGATCGAGTGTAGTCTGTTTATTGTTCTTTTTTTTCAATTTCGGATTCTACATATTTGGAAATAATAGTGTAATTATTTATATATTTATTATTCGCAAGCTTTCAGACAGATAATCTGTTCTTCAACAGGCGTAATACGAAAGTGACAAATATTGACAAGATAATCAAAATGACAATTAATAAGGTAACTAGTGAATCAAAATTAAATCACTGTTGTAGACTGTAAACTTTCAGTTCTTGAAAATGGACACCCAGGTATCGGACAGCTCATATCCATTATCCCTATTCAAATTGTTAGGCTGCTTAAGAATTTCAATAGCGTCTCGAATCTTCGTTGTATACCAATTCCTATCGTTAGCCAGAATTCTTGTGTTTTCAAATTTTATATCGTGCAGTGTTTAAGACGTGTTGAGCAATTGCTGATTTTGTAGGATGAAGTAAACGTAAGTGCCTTTTGTATTCTGTTAACCTGGTGTTTCACCAATGTAGACTTTACCACAATAGCATGGTACTTCGTATACACCACATGTATGCAACGGTATTTGATCCTTAGCAGAATTCAGAAGATTTCGAACTTTATTACTGCTTTTGTAAGCTACTTTTATATTATGCTATTGTAAGATTTTACCAATTTTATTCCTTGTGTTTGCAAGGAAAGGTAAAATGGCAAACTTATTGGAGGTTGTAGATTTATTATCCGTAAGCGTCATTTGTCTCGGTTGAAAAGACTTTTTAATTGTTTTTTGTTGAAGGAGCCACAGAAAAATAAC
>JARFJB010001241.1:0-36694 GCA_036346205.1 Vesta saturnalis | reverse complement strand
CGACAGCAATTTACATTAGTAAATTAATTTATTCAAGTCCGTACTTTTATGCAGTTTAAAATCATATTCATGTAAAACCAAAATTTATTGTGTACCGGTTGAATTAAGTTAGGGTACATAACGGTTATCCTTAAAGAACTAAAGGATTCATGGTGGTTTTACACTACCAGTGACAAAACTGCAACCACGTGGCGTTTAAAACTGTCACGTGAAGTGACAAAACAGACATAAATGTCTAGTGACAGTATATTATTCCATATGTAATGTTTCTTAGTAAAATCGTGCTACTGCTTTTGCATAATAACAAAATCTGACCGTTGATGACGATTGCTTAACTCTTGAAACTCGTTCGGTATTGTTACTGTTCTATTTTACCTGTATAGAAAGTTATGCAATCAACTGAACTATCACCAATTCAAGCAGTCTGCTTATTTCACCACGAGATTTTGTCAAAAATTTTGACAAAATCGTTTACAATCTTTAACATTTTTTACAAATATTACTACTGACGAAGATAACTGCAAGTGTTATCGAAACGTTTAGATTGTATAATTTAAAACACACCATTAAAAACCCAAAAAGATAAGTATTTTATTATGAGTGATAATGGTGAAAGTTTACATTTTCATAGAAGGTAGTGTGTTGTTCCACACAAGATATTTTAGTTTTGTGTGGTATGTGAGTATACTTGGTTTGTTACAGGTCCGATCACACATCCTGTATTCCAGGTTTTTCATTTTTCTCTGTGTCGAATCGACCACGGCGAATCGGCAAGGGCAGATTGTCTCAAGTAACTAGCCAGAGTTATTAGATATGTTTCTGAATTAAAAGTTTCCATATCGCTACCTACAGTTTTTGTTGTTACACTAAGTTATAAAGTTCTCAATAGCCTAAATTATTAACAATCATTGCATGCCTTCTTTCTGTACAAATAGGTGATATAGAATTTGCAGAAACTGTATTCTTCGGGACTTAATGGGCATTTACTTTAAAAATGAAAAAGTCGTATAATAAAAAATTACCTGCTTCTGCGCTTCGTAAACATGATCTTTTATGGAAAATATCTGGTGTGGAACAACATACTACCTTCCAACCTACAAAATGGAAATTAAATGAAATGAAACAATTTTTAGGATAATAGGCAACAATGAAAAACAATAATCTACGTCAAACAGATGTTAAAAATTTCATGTCAGATTAAATTTAATGGACATCTAGATGCTAACTTAAAAACAATTCCAAAGCAGCCCGCTTTCTATAATACAGCGATAGTTTCAATCGTATTTATTTATTCTACCTTAGGAATTTTTTTCCGCGTCGTATCAAAAAATTGCACAGAATATAATTAAGGTGTGTATATTGGTATTCTTATATCTTGAAATATACAGCTGTTTCAGAAATATTTTATAAAATTAAAAATCCCCAATAACCCCCAGCATGGCTAAATTTCTTCTAAAATCTAATTAGCTCCGGGAGAAATGAAAACAAGCTTAAATACAAAATTTTAAGTACGTTCTATTTTGGAGTTATTGGTTATACACATCCACACACCACATGCACAGATACGCACACGCACACGCACACGCACGCATATGCACACACACAGCACACGTACACACAGCACACGCACACGCACACGCACCCGCACACGCACACGCAAACGCACACGCACGCACACGAACACGCACACGCACACCACACACACGCATACGCACACACAGGCTCACGCACACGCACGCGCGCATGCACGCACACGCACACGATCACGCACACGCACAGGCACACGCACACGCACACGTGCACGTGCACGTACACGCACACGCACACACCCACACGCACACGCACCCGCATACGTACACACATACACACGCACGCGCGCACGCACACGCACACACGCATACGCACACGCACACGCACACGAACACGCACACGCACGCATACAAGCAAGTACACGCATACGCGCACCCGCACCTTTGTTTCTATATAAATAGTATATAGTAGTTATGGGTGCATAGTCACCATGTCAATCACCTACAGTGTAGAGGGTGTTGGTAACATAGCAAGTAACAACTTCTATCCTCCGATCGAGCTTAATTCTAATAAAATCATTTGTTGGATTTTACGGTTGTAATAGCATAAGAAATGTACACGCGGGAAACGGTAAGTTTTATTCTATAGAAGCGACAGAAATCAACGCCATTACAACGCCACATGGCGCTTACGAGTTGGGAGAACTGAGCACTTATATAAAAGGGCACATTCCTACAGGTCACTTTACTTTAAGGACAAATAATATCACGCTCAAGTGGGAGTTTAGCTGTGAATTTACCACAGATTTTACCCAAAAGGACCCTATTGGACGTATGCTGGCCTTTGAAGCAAGGATATTCGATGCTGACGTTTATCATATCTCTGCTTCAGATACACAAATAATTAAACATTCAAATATTCACATTGAGTGTAATATTGTCAAGGGTTCGTATAGAAACGGAAATCCTGCCAAGGTTCTGTATGAAATAGACGTATTTATCCCACCAGGCTATCGTTTAGTACAATTCCTGGTTATCCTCAGTATTTGGAAGTAAATACCAGCACTATGACGACATTTCAATTAAATTAACGAACCAGAAGGTGAATTAATCGAAAACGAACCATTTACAGTACGACTAGAATTAAAAGAATATGGGCTTAAGAATTAACCAAGGTGCGTTCATCTTTCCATAATAATACTATAAATAAAAGTTGTAAACGCAAATTGAATTATTAACACTGAACCTGCTTGCGAATTAACGTCTGCTGAAAAGTACTCTTAGAACCTATTGGTTAAAACCACGTAGAAATGGTCGATCCAAAGCATACGTTTTGATGAGATAACCAAGTCATATATTCAACATATCTTCCGTATGGTTCTTCAAATTACGGATTTCCGATGAGTCCGTATATTAATACAGAGTCAAGGTTTGGTCACCGCTACGTATGATAGTTTCTTGTACATAGAAGGTAACATTGAATGAGTTCAGCGGAGAAGGGGCAGGTGATAACATGATAGTTAATAAACAATTTTACACCATTCCTTTAAAGTGGATACATGCAGCAATTCCAGTGTAACGTCCGCACTCAAAGGATACGTATCGTACACATCGAATGAGAGCAAAGGTCTACAGCATTTGGATTGGTCGCCGAAAAACGAGGAACCCTTACAAGTAGAACACGCTAAAACCAACAAAGAAAACATTTTGCCGTCTGCATACCTCTAAAACAGGTATTCGGAAGTATGGAAAATTATCGACAAGTTATCGTGAATATGCGACAGGAGTTGGTTTATACGTTCGAGAAGCGATGCTGATTGCTATAAGGGCACCTCAAACGACGCTAAAATAACCTAAACAAAATTCAATGGAAGATTTCCGCATGTGATGCTAGAAACAGTGCCAAACTAAGTTCTGTTCCAACAAATCAATAAAATACAACCATTACAATTCCGTTTCGTCAATGAGGACTATACGAATTGCCAGCTTTAAAATAGGCACAGCCGGATATATGGTTAATTGAAACTTCCACTCAAATGGAGAAGACTCGATGGCAATTGTGGCTTTTCAAAAGGGAAAAGTTTTCAACAACATAAAGAGCGGCAGATTTCGATAATGTGAATATTCGCAATCTGAAGTTACACCTCAACTCGGAAAGTTACCCATACGAAGCGATGCATCTGGATTTCAATGTCAACAAGTACATAAGGCCTACCAAAACAATTTAAATTTTCGAAGGACTATTATACCAAACAATCATGAACATCAGGATGCATTGTTTGACTATTCGCAATTCAAGACATTCCAATATTCGTAATGGATTGCTCAAAACAAAATGAATCGCTAAAACACTCGACGGTAGATGTAAAACTTGAAATGGAAGCGTGGAGCGTTTGAAGCCGAAATTGTTGCTTATTGCCTTATTCTACGTGATGCTATGGTGCAATATAATCCTCTGACGGAGAAGTGAGAAACTATATGTTATAACAATTTATTGTATATTAGATGTATAAATAAAGAATCATATTGACAAGTTGTGAGTTTTATTTGGGATAGACTCTCATCAACAACAACATGAGGGTAGTTATTCAAACTCTATTGGAAATCTCGATGATTTGACCGAGCTGCAAATAGCCAAACAACGGAAAGTTACTTCCAACAGCGTACGTGCTATAATCTGTGGTCCTTCCAATTGTGGGAAAACAAACGAACCGAACAGACATTCATTTCAAACACGTGTATGTATACCCAGAATTATTGAATCAGGAAAATATCGACTCTTGGGGAAAATTTAGATCCCATGAAACATATATGTTATTATTGCTTCAGCGACAATGGTGATGTTATAGAACAGAGCGAGGCAACCCAGAAATAACAACCCAGATGAACAATTGAAAGGTACACGTGCCATAAAATATACAGTGATAATTAAACACTTACTGGAGGAGGCGGAGTGAAGGTGAAAAATGGGGTTGACGTTACAGTATTCAAAGAAATTGGGGGACCGATTGAAAACAAATAACAACTTGCATGAATTAATTCAAGATTTGGAAGTCCTATGGGCGGAAAAATGGCTAGTAATACTGGACTCATATCATTTGCGGAAGAACTATACCAAGACGTATATGTTGAGAAACCCTCCAAACATTTTTTGTCAACTACAGTTTGCGCAACGATAGGCAAGTTTGGACGTTCTCATGTCCACGTTCAATTCTATAAACTGCTAAAAACGCAATTATCCATTACCAACGATAAATTCAATGTGGAAAATTAGCGTTTAAGTAATGTAGCCGATCCCATCGCACGTCAAAATACGCTACCCTCATAGCAGTATCGACTGGCGAGGTTCGATTTAAATGGGAACCGCTTAAGACTGGTGGCTGATCCTCGAGAACACGCCGATGCTATAAATAAAGGCTACCTCGAGTTTTGTCTTCAGTTACTGAAGTCGCTTATAGATGGTGTTCATAATTACGTTGAGGTAGTAGAGGCAGATGTGAATTCAACTAAAGAAACATTAAGTGAAATGATAGAGGATGGAACAAGTGGTAAACGAGTTGCATAAACCGGCACGTAAAAATTTTACTCGTGGACGCACTATTATTAAAGTATTCGATGATCCATGGCAACCTGATTTAGCTGAATTGTGCCTTACGCCAAACATAATAAAGGCTAGAAATACATATTGGCGGTTTTCGACTGTTTCTCTAAATACCTGTGGATGAGAGGTTTGAAGACGAAGGGCGTAGACGTGACAAAAGCTATGAAAACTATGTTTAAAGAACGGACACCTAAGGATCTGCAAACAGATGCTGGAATGGAATTCTACAATAACCATTTCGATAAGCTGATGATAAAACAGCATTAATCACTATTCCACCAACAGCATGAAAAAGGCTAGCATAGAAGAGAGAGTAATTAGAACCATCAAGAATATCCTGTACAAAAAATTTGGGCTGAGCGGAAAATACGTGTGGATTTTACTTACTTCTTGAGGAAGTAACGACAGAATACAATAACCGTACACATACAACGATCGGAATGAAACCTACCGAAGTAAATGTTAATACAACGCTTTATATACATTCTAATCTCAAAATCTTAAAAAAAAACAATCTACTCATGGTGGGTGACAGTTCGCATTAGTAAATATAAGGCATATTTCATAATTGTTATATACCTAATTGGTCGAGTGAACATTTCAAGATTGTACGCGTAACCAATCCGGTCACGTGCTTGTTAGAAGACATGAAATGGACACCTATACTAGGTGGATTTTATGGGCAGGAACTTCAAAAGGCTAAATATCCGGAGGTGTACTTGCTGGAAAAGGTCATTCGAAGTAAGAAGAATAGAATGTACGTAAAATGGTTAGGGTTAAACGAATATTCGTGGATCGATGATGACAATGCAGTTTTGTAAGCATATTATTGTAACTATTTAACTATAAATAAAACAGCATAATATTATATCATTTTATTTCATCTCACCATACAAAGGTTTTTAACAATGTCTTTCTTTGCATGCATTTTGAGACTATGGATAACGTCTTTTGTATTCACCCAGTTCGGTAGATGGCAAAATGTTGTTTGGACCATTGGTCCATCCAAAGAGTGAATTTGGACTTTCAACGCCTTTTGAATATTATCCAGCAACCATTCGTGCGTTCGCTTATGACGAATGTCATTGGACGATTTAAAAGAGTGCTTGACATCCGGCCCCTTACAGTTGGCGCACTAAGGCTCCTCGATGGCCGTACCAATAGAGTCGTCCATCACCCACCGACAAATTCTTAAAATAAGATGCTGTGAACATTAAATAACGATTTACTTAAATCAAGTATATATGTTTTGATGTGTGTTGGTAAGGCAAATGGTTCAAGTTGATTTGCAGTTATACATTCTTTATTTACAATCTTACACATATTTACAACATTCCTAATTAAATTATCAAGCTCACTCTTTTTGTTAAACAGCAGTGTAATTTTATTCGGGCATACATTTCCCGTTTTGATGCACCAGTTGGAGCACTCAGTAGAACAATGTCTTGCAAGATCGCAGTAATAGAAGAATAGTTTTCAGTTATATATCCATTATAGCATTCTTTAAATCTGTCTGCAGTTATAACTCGATTGTCATCGTAGCGACTGAGAACAGTTATTTCTAATTCTGCCACAGTGGAGCCTCTTGATTTTTTAATTTCTCTTTCTTTATTCACTCGGTAGGCATATATTTTAGCACGAATCCCAACAAATTCTAACATAATTTTATCGTGATTTTTATCCTTCATGAATCCGGGCACCTTTTTGTTGACGAGAGGAATTTCATAAATGTCATTGCGTAACAAACCTTTTTATGTATGTTTAAAATTTACGTTCATATTGGCACCTTAAGTGCATTTTGTGTAGCGTTAGTTGCGTACCTTATTGGCGTAAAAAAATGTCTTTTAATAAATCATTTCAATTGTTATTCACTGCACATCCCTTCCGCGCTTTGAGTCATGTTTGGCCATTGCGCAGGGTTACTTTGAGCGTGATTTATTCATTGCTAGAACTACGTGTTTAAGTAGAAGCCATTTTCGCTTTGCTTAATTTTTTGTATTTGAGGCATTTACATTTCAGGCAACTCAACTCTAGTTATACTCTTACCACTTATTTTACTTTGGGTTTAATTTTATTTTAACGTTAACTTTGCAAGATGATGCAATAACTCTGCTTACCAAGTGATTTCAATTACCAAATTTTACTTTGAACCATACAAAATCAATTCAGTTTGGATGTTTATAAAGAAAATTATATATATTTGGAATAACCAGCATATCAATCTGATGTTTATTTCACCTTCCATTAAAATTGCAATAAAATTTAAAGTGATGACTCAACAGCGTTTCCTTATCTCGTTCAGTGATACCCAAATGTGAAATTACTTCAGGGCGAAGAAACATTTTTTGTAAAGCAAAATAATCTGCAATTCTATTTTGTTAACAAGCAAATAAAATGTTATTGAACCTGGACCTATTAATCTACCGATGAGCAAAGTGGCATAAAATCTTCTAGTTATACATTATTTTCTATTAGTTATTTCTGGCTAAAGTATTAATCAAGTGGTGAATTATTTGTACAACGCATGTAAAGTTTAATTGCATTCACAATCAGATGTATCAAATCAATGAATATCCTCCTAATGGATTCGTATACATCGTTAACTGTGAAAGCGTAAATCGGACTATCGGTGTCTATATGTAATAATTTAACATCCTTTTGAAAAAGTAACTATAATGAAAATCGGAAAGTTTTGCGATTTCCAAGACTGCAACGACCTCCATTTCGTCACCAACCGTACGTCTTTGCATTTTCCATAAACTTCCATAGGCGCTGTTCACCATTAATTAAAAAAAATGGTAAATTTGTTTTGGCCTGCTGCTCATTTTGTATTTAACTCGATATAATTTCGTAGCCACGGTGTTGGTAAAATGCAAGACACGGTTGATTTTACAAGTTTTAAACCATATTTTATATACAAATTCAAGTTTCAAAGTGCAGATATAGTGCCGTTTAGGATCAAGTTAACAACAGTTTCTTAATTTTAGATCCGGGTGGAATCATATGTTCGGGCGCTACAGGTCACTGGGATCATGCAAATCTCTTGGATAGTCTAAATTACAATCCAAAATGTACCAATCTCGGAATCATCGGATGATCTATTATGTCCAAGTCCTCAAAGTTTTCCACAAAATTAAAGTTCCCGATCGGTAACGATTCACATGGTGGCTCCATAAAGCGAATTTACGTCATAGTACATTAAATAGGTGGTTTAAGTTTGGGATCGATCCTTCTCACGTGTATTTGTTGTTGGTATTGCGTAACGAGCACTGTATTGAGTGATGCCTCCTAACCCTTCTCAATGAACATAACCTGATCGATGTCGGTTAAAGTTCCAATCTGACTTGGTAATTTTAACATGCATCAAATGCTAGACCGGGAGCCGTATAGTAGTGTAATGGATCAAGAAGGTAGGTTTGCAGACAGGTGTTGCGAAAATTTCAAAGATGTCCGCTAAAAGCACTCAGTTTTTAGATACAGGTCCGAATACTGACCCAACGTTCGAATATCAAAATATGCCATACTTTTAAAGCATACTCGTATGCTTCACTATTGACACCTTCGTTATGCAAATAACTAAAAATTCTCTTAAGGACTTACCTAAGAATCTATGTACTCATATCGAAAAACACCTTTTCTCGTTATCAAGCAGGAACATAACTTGTCTAAATGCTACTCATAAATCAAACGAGTCGATAAATTTAAACTTAATGCTTGCTTTGTGAATATTTGTAAAGGAAATATTTCTTTAAATTATTGTAAGTTTTGTTATGAACGAATAAGTTAAAATTATGATTATTTATTAATTTCATTAATCATAAATAAAAGTATCGTAGATTTGAACCTACTGATACTATCGCAGTTAAATTGTAAACTTTTGATTTTTTACTAAAAAATATACTTTTCTTTGTTTAATGGTAAGAGTTTAACAGGTCCAGGAATACGAATTGATTAGTTCTTTGATGAAAAATAAACAGCGTACCCGCTTAGGTTATGAAATACTACAAGAATTACTTACTAAGTTACAGTTATTATGGGCAGCGCCTCTATAGATCCCTGTGAGATACGAGTGGTCCTTTATTTTAATTTCACTTTCTACAAAAGGTTTTCTCATGTGACACTGTGTAGACTCATGAAAATTTTATTGTTAAATCAAGCTTAGCGGTTGCATGGGAATTACATTAGTAATAATTGAATCGACCGAATTTTAAATGTTCCATAACTGAATGATAAACCCTCTACAGCATAAAAACTTTGTTAAATAATCATCGTAAGAGCACTAGAGATAAAACGCAATACTGAAAGGTATAGGTTCTGAAACAATTTTGTGTTTGCGCTATCAACATCTGAAGAATTAGAACATTTTTTATAAATACTATCAATGTCTGCTTAAATATCAAAATGAGCCTTTTCCTTTTATCAATGGTGCGTAAACTCTAAATATTTCTGGTTCTCATCCGGCAAACATACCGAGCATTTACTTATTTGACAGTTAGTGGAGCATTTCAGTAACAGAGTGGTAGAGGAAAAACTATTTAAGCATATGTTACAAAAGAATTTTTTGTGTCCTCGATTTAAAAGTGAAAGATTACGACGCTGACATGTTCTTGATCCGCATAAAGTGGCAGTATGGCTGTTGACGTTTGCCCCCTTTAATATCGTTCTCGTTAGAGGAGAGTACTAATAAATTTATAGTGGGAAAATCATCGTTGTAATTATTACTTATCATAAATGGCATTACGGATTTTTTACTATGCAATACAAATTTATGGATAGACTGTTTAGTTTTTCATTTTTTTTTTTATATATATATTAATTTAATGGAAAATTTGATCGTGCCATGATTTAATACCTCATCGAAATGGGGATAGCTTCCTATTCTATCAGGGTTTTTGTTTGCAGGATACAAAGCGGAGACCCCCTACCAAAGAAAACAAAATCGATGGTTATTCTTAATATTAACAACGGCCCTCTTTAGTGCAATAAAACGTGGAATTTTGATTAAAGAAGAAATGTCGCCCCTGGTGGGAACGTAATTATTTATGTTTACTTTCAAATGAAAAATTTCACTTAGAGCAAACCCCGATCATTCCTCTTGAAACCCTTCCAGTTTAACTGCCAGTTTCTCAACTATTTCCCTTGAGGTTAGCTCCCAAGTCAGTAACAGAATTTATGGTGCCTAAATGTTTTAATTCTACAATCATATCTTGTGGGTTAACAAAGTGACATACCAGAAAAAACATTAACTTTCAACAGAGAGCTCTTTAACATGATATTAACCTTTCTCGCAAAGCTACCATGTGCCTTTAAAAAAATTATGGGGTCCTTGTATCCTGAGTTGACTATAATTCCCGTTAGTAATCCCAAACCAAACCAAACTTGCCGTATTGGATTTACCGCCTAGTCTACTACCCATTATGGGAGTTTCTTAATTTCTGTTGTTGTCGACCAAATAAAATATTAGGAGAGCCAAGTTGTTCTCTATTCTTAGGGATTTTCATTCCTATTATCTAGGCGAACCTTATTATAGGTAATACCATTTTCTGTCAGAGAAATATTGGTTCTAAGTATCGAAATATGACTAACCGTTTCGGACTTGTATTTTAATGTATTTCAAGTCAACTCAAGTAGGAAGCTGCTGAGGGCAGACAGAGATGATGAGGATGATGACACACCTTCCGACACTAAACTTATCCTGCAAATATTCAATAAAAGCATTCGGGGCTTGTCGAAATTTTCTCAAAGAAATCGAAAGGGGCACACACAACCCAAGTATTTGCAAGGCAACAAAACATGTAATCAATTTGTCTTATACAGACCAAATACTCCGTAACAAAGTATCGGGAATTTAAGTAGGCAGACGCTACGTTGCATTTTTTCTCATTTCCTGACAAAGTACTCTCCCACCTCACTGCAAAATGCAGAAACAACAAAAATTTATAATAAATAGTGAAAACATTTACGTTGGTTATTTCACTTCGTATCAGTGCTTTACTGGTAATAACATGGCAATTCTTAAGAAACAAACAAAATTATCATTAAAAAAACAAAAGCCGAAAGTTCTACAGAGGATAAAAGTTTGTGATCGGAAAAATGTAAAAAGGGAACAAACTCAGTAGGCTAACAAACATCCTTGTCTACAGAATTTATCTATGGAGGGGGGAGGGCTCAAGATAAGTCCTAAAAATTACGCGCTCCTTAATCTTTAAATTTTCCCCTAGGTTCGAATCAAAATAAAAATTTTCGAAAACGTGATTGCGTTTTACAAGCGGAACTTTAGCTATTACATTTATTAATTATTAAAAATACAAAAAAAGGTCCAAATTTGAAACAATAAATTTTTTTTCTCTATTTACGTTCACTCATAAGGACCACAACTTACCGGAGCATCAAAAAAATTTAATTCGATTAGGACCCCAAATTTTCAAGTTTCAACGCGACGTAATAATTATATATGTATAGTTTCATATAAAACCTCAACATCAAAGAAAGAATTTAGCTTCAACGGAAACGATTATGTGCAGTTAGCAGTGTAAATATAACATATACTTATCACAATTATGCGTGTTTTTCAACCGTATACTAACAGGATACTGAATTATAATAAGTTTTGATCCCTTTGACTGTCGATTTGGAAATGAAACTTTACTTACTATTTAAAATGTAATTGAAAGCGTTTTTATTTAATTTCAAGTTTCTATCTGCATAGTACTACTGCAAAACGATTAACATTACCTAGTACACTTCAATGAGTCCGTATAAGTTCTAAATTCGGAGCGTATTTGTAAGTATTTAAAAAGGTAATATCGTGATAAGTATACAGTGAAATTAATTTGTAATTGTATCTTTCATTTTTCTAGCGAACACCAATATCCACGAATTAATGCTCGTTTTTTTCTTCTAAATATGAGCGTGATACCGTTCCGTCAATATACATACATAATTTAGATTAAAAATGTTCATGTATATCACACAATTCCGTAAAGCATCTTTCTTTAATTTTCATTTTATATACTATAAATACATAGACAATATTTGTTTATTTAAAGTATATATATATATATATATATATATATATATATATATATATATATATATATATATATATATATAGACAAAGCCAACGTTTTTGTGGATTTGTTTGCATCAAACTCGTGTCTCAATGATTCTGGAAAAGATGTGCCCTAGTCAACTCTTCTTCATACGCTATGAAACCAATTCATTTTCGGTACAAGCTCTTGGAATCGATCATCAGTAGGCTTGATCTCAATAAGGCGACTGGCCCAGACGGTATCCCAGCTATTGTCTTGAAGAAATGTTCCCCGAACTAGTACCAGTCCTATCTAAGCTCTATACGATCTCTGTGTCTTCTGGGAATTCCCTTCATCATGAAAGTTAGCAAATGTTCAACCTATTCCCAAAAAGACGATAAGACCGATCCCTCAAATTACCGACCAATTGCCATCACTTCCATTTTGTCTAAAATCATGAAAAAGCAATCAATCAGCAACTACTCACGTTCCTTGAAATTAACAAACTCCTTAGTGACCACCAATATGGGTTTAGGCAAAGTCGTTCAACAGGCGATCTTCTTTCATATGTGACCCAAGTTTGGAACAATACACTAGAGCAGTCCGGTGAAACAGTTGTAGTCGCTTTAGATATCTCAAAGGCATTTGACCAAGTTTGGCATAAGTGTTTACTTGCCAAACTCACCTCGTTGGGTTAAATGATACGCTCATTAACTGGGTTTCTAGTTTCCTTGATAAAAGACGAAGTCGTAGTTGATGCTTTTTTCAAAAGAAGTTAGCATTAACGCCACAGGGATCCGTTATAGCGCCTACACTTTTTCTACTGTACATAAATGACCTTATTTCTTCAACAACTAACCCCATCCATTGCTTTGCTGACGATAGCACTCTTCACTGTAGTTCATCTCAGTCTACTCATAGTGATAATCCACCTTCTGTCAAATCAAGAAATTAAAGCTGAAATGGCAAATTCAATCAACAAACACATTCAACGTATTCTCGAATGGGGAAGCCATAATCTAGTTAAATTTAATGCTAACAAAACTCAGTGCTGCCTTATGTCCGCCAAAAAAGGTCATTTCCTGTTCTAAGTATGAATGGCTCAGTTCTTAAGTTTTCAGACTCTATTACTCTCTTGGGTATGACTGTATCTTCAAATCTCTCATGGGTTGACCATCTTCTGTCAGCTACCAAAACAGCTGCTCGTAAAATAGGCTTTTGTACAGATCTAAGCAGTACTTTGCCTCTCGACAACTCCTTCTGCTGTATAAGGCCCAAATTCGCCTCATCTGGAACATAATTCTCACCTCTGGGTTAGTGCTCCCCAATACGCTCTCGATATCGTTGATCGTATTCAAAGAGGCGATTAGGCTTATAAATGACCCGTCCATAACTTCTCACATACAGTACCTTGAGAATAGAAGGATGGTTTCAGTTCTTTCTTTGTATTACTGTTATTACAACGGCTATTGTGTTGCTGAATTATATTATTTGATACCATCTCGGGCTATCTTTGCTCATTTACATCATCAGTATGCAGTACAAATCTCCACTTGTCGTACCACACGGGCGCAATCCACATTTTTCTGCACGGCTTCTAAACTCTGGAATGATCTCCCTAGTTCCTGTTTTCCTCTCACTTATGATATGGGAAAATTTCTATCCATCCTCCTAAGTGTTCCTGAGTGCTTTAGCACGATAGGCCTAATTTAGCCTGTTCAGGTCCACAATCATAAAATAATATATATATATATATATATATATATATATATATATATATATATATATATATATATATATATAAAGTATCATTTACATGTTCAGGTGGGAGGAATGTGTACTCCATGCCGGCCGGGGAGGAACCACCACCCTTGCCACGGGCTCCTTAATATTGGGTCTACGATTTTCTGAGCTCGGTAAGGGCTACCGGTCATCCTTTCTTCATCCTTAATTTATTCTCATTCTTATTCTTCCTTCTCGCCCTAGCTGTCTTCCTATCGGACTGAAAGTCCAGAATTAAAAGTTACAAAAAAGATGGTTGTGGCTCTAGGGTAATAAATAACGGACGTAAAATCCTGCCCCATTAAGATTTCCGGGAGGACAGTTCCCAAGCAATCTCGGTCATCAAAATTTCTAACTTTCTCTGAAAACTCCGATTCACCCGACTTTCAATATCCCCAATACAACCTTCACTCTAACTTTCGATATATGCATATATCAAGGACAGCTTTGCTTGCAAGAGGATTTTTTCCTTGGAAAATAAAAATTTCGACGTGATTTAGTTTAAACATTATGGTCCTAAATTTGTGAAATTTTACCGTTGTATTTATAGGTCTGTAGGACAGTAACTTTCAAAACTTCTTCGATTACCTTAGTTTGAAAGTTGACTATCTTCTGTCTCAGGTTTCATTTTGCGATATCTCAATTGTAGAATATTTCAATGCTCATAACTCTAATGGGTTTCATATACTGCTAATCCAGCTGGTCATAGTGCAGAAATATTTGCTACTGCTTGTGATCTCACACAAATGATTTCTGTACCCACAAGAATCCCTGATAACCCCAGCCATACTCCACATCTTCTAGATCTCTTTCTTACATCAAACCCACTTATTTATGGAACTTCCGTTCTTTCCCCTCTAAGTCTATCTGACCATTGTCTAATAGAAATAATTTCTAATGTCCCAAATTCCGCTGTTGTTTGCAACACTAATAGAACCATTTGGTGTCAGCTAGGGGAAGTGATTTACGATACTCCTTTGCAACCCTTCCATGGCGTGAATATTGTTTTAAGTCGTCCTCTTCTTCGGACATTGCTCTGCCAGAATTTGAAGTTATGCTCATGGGCATGGAGTTATACATTCCCAAAAAACAGAATTGTATAAATCATTCACGTTCCCAACCATGATTCAATAAGGCTTGTGTTGATGTAATATCTTTAAAAAATAAATCTTATAATAAATGGAAATCTAATAAAACGGTTGAGAGTTACGTTGGTGCTAAAAATATCGCCAAAAGTTGTGAGTATAAACTTTGGTATACCATTTCCTCCCTGACATCTTTTGACGTATCTGTAGTTTCTAACTCTGTAAACAAAGGCAATGTTTTTGTGGATTTATTTGCATCAAACTCGTGTATCAATGAGTCTGGAAAAGATGTGTCCCTTTTCTTCATACGCTACGAAACCGATTCATTTTCGGTGCAAACTCCTAGAATTGATTATCAGTAAGCTTGATCTCAATAAGGCGACTGGTCCAGACGATATCCCAACTATTGTCTTAAAGAAAGGTTGTTCCGAACTAGTACCAGTACTATCTAAGCTCTATTCGACCACTATGTCTTCTGGGGAATTTCCTGCATCATGGAAGTTAGCAAAGAGGCGATAAGACTGATCCCTCGACCAATTGCCATCAGTTCCATTTTGTCCAAAATCATGGAAAAAGCAATCAATCAGCAACTGCTCTCGTTCCTTGAAACTGACAAGTTCTTTAGTGACCTCCAATATGGCTTTAAGGAGAGTCGTTCAACAGATGATCCTCTTTCACATGTGACCCAAGTTTGGAATAATACATTAGAACAATCCGGTGAAACTGTTGTAGTCGCTTTAGATATCTCAAAGGCATTTAACCAAGCTTGGCATCAGTGTTTATTTGCCAAACTCACGTCGTTTGGGTTAAATGATATGCTCATCAACTGGGTTTCTAGTTTCCTTGATAAAAGACGAATACGCGTCGTAGTTGATGATTGTTTTTCAAAAGAAATTAGCATTAACGCGGGCGTGCCACATGGATCAGTTATAGCGGATACACTTTTCCTTCTGTACATAAATGACCTGATGTCTTCAACAACTAATCCGACCCATTGCTTTGCTGACGACAGCACTCTTCAGTGTAGTTCATCTCTGTCTACCCATAATGGTAATCTATCTCCTATGCCTCAAGACATAAAAGCTGAGAAGCCAAATTCAATCAAAAAAGGCATTCAATGTATTCTCGAATGGGGAAGCAATGGTCTAACTAAATTTAATGGTAACAAAACTCAGTGTTGCCTTGTGTTCGCCAAAAAAGATCCAGAATTTCCTGCAAGTATGAATGGCTCAGATCTTAAGTTCTCAGACTCTATTACTTTATTGGGAATGACTGTATCTTCAAATATATCATGGGTTGACCATCTTCTGCCAGCTACCAAAACAGCTGCTCAAAAAATAGGCTTTTTGTACAGATCTAAGCAGTACTTTACCTCCCCACAACTCTTTCTGCTGTATAAGGCCCAAATTCGACATCATCTAGAATATAATTCTCACTACCGGGTAGGTGATTAATACGCTCTCGATATCGTTAATCGTATTCAAAAGAGAGCGATTAGGCTTATAAATGTCATGTCTTTAACTTTTGACATACCATTCCTTGAGGATATAAGAATAGCTTCCGTTCTTTCTTTGCATTATCGGTATTGCAATGGCTATTACGGTGCTGAATAACATTCTTTGATGCAGTCTCGGGATATCTTTGCTAGGAATACTCGGTTCGCTCATTCACATCATCAGTATGCAGTACAAATCTCCATGTATCGTACCGAACGAGCGCAAGCCACATTCTTCTACACGGCTTCTAAACTCTGGAATGAAATCCCTAGTTCCTGTTTTCCTCTCACTTATGACACGAACAAATTTAAGGTAGCTGTTCATAGGTGATTCTGAGTGCTTTAGTACGATAATCGAAATTTAGCCTGTTTAGGTCCACAATTATTAAAAAATTAAAATGTTACTAAAGGATCATTCGTTTTTAACTTTTGGTATTAGTTCTGCCAGTGTAACATGAAACAAATCAATGTCTAGGTTGTTAGCAACTTTGCAACAATACATTAATAACAAGACCTTACTATAATCGTGCCTTTTTCAACATCCGTTGCACTTCACATAACTCTAAGTCACATTTTAACTTTTTTATTTTTTGTATTAGGTCTTCTATTTGATTCCTTCTTGAAGAAGCCTTACAAATTGCTCCTGATGTAAACTTTCGTGTTAGGTTTTCATTATTATACTGTTTTCTGCGGACTTATTGACTTTAATGAAACCTACATCTGTCTAAACGCCAGTTTATATACCCACTAGTTTTAAACCTGACATCTGGTTAGTTTTCTAGTTATGTGTGTCTAGCACAGATGCGAACCACACATATCTAGTTATTTGTTTTGTGACATATTTGCATATGACAGATTCAAACCACATAGGTCTGGCCACGTACTATTTTTTAATGATGACTCGCATCAGTTATTTTTAGTGGTCATGCTGTCACTATAATTTTTAGCTAAGACGCGAACCTACTATTTTTAGCTATGACGCGACCACCTTTTAGTGAGGACATGAATAGGATATTTTTAGCTAGGATACAACTACTTTTTAGCGAGAACGCGAACAAGCTATGTTTAGCAATGGTGTGACCCCATATTTAGTTATTTTTTAGCAATTTTTTATGTTGGTTTCGCCACTAGGTGACTCTTCTAGTGGTTTTCTTTGGGTTAGGACCGGTCTTATATTACTACTTTTTGCCGCACGCGAAATTTACAGTTGAACACGCAATGATTTCAACAGGATGTCGCCACAAGCCATATAGTCAAACACTCATTAGAACTTCTCCGCGAGCATTTTGGAAACAGAATAATTTCTCCTGTTCAATGATCTGCAAAATCTCTACGAAACTTGTTTACGACGTAATGATGCTCATTTTCCGGTATTGTTTATTTTGGCGAATACTGTATTAAACCAATAACATGTTATGTAAAAAGTTCTGGATTTTTCTGCTCGACTAACATAACTAACATGTGCGTATATACGTACAATAAACTAAATAATTTGTACATACTGGTGTAGATTATGTCGACCCTATAGATAACATTCTAATTAGATGCTTTACAGCAAAAGCTTAAAGACATATTTGCTTGTTTATTTGTTTTAAAACTAATGCTGTTCATATTGGGTTAGTTTCTGGTTCAGTTACCTTTTTGGACAATCTGTAAGGTAACAGGCACGTGTATCCTATAATAGCCGGTGACTTATCACCACCCGTACTGTGAGCTGCTTACTACTGGTTCTGAGATTTTCTGAGATCAATAAAGCTACCGGTCACCCTTTTTTTATCATCAACCTTCTTGTCACCCTCACTGTAATCCTCCTAGTGGATGGTTGAGAATCCAAAATTACACAAAAAAGGGGCCGTGGTTACGGGCGTCAAACTTTCTTGATATAAAATCCCACTTTATTAGGATGTCCGAGTGGGCAAGAATTCTTTGAAGAATTATCCTTTACCTTAGTTTGCGTCTTGCGCTATCTCAATTCTAGGAGATTCTAATTGGTTACAGTTTTTGGTCTACCACTCATTCATGCTGGTCTAGTGTAAAAATATTTACTATTTCATGTGATATTACACACATGTCCTTATATCAAACTTACTTGTTTATAAGTTATTAGTTCTTTTTACGTTAGGTCTGTATGACCATTGTCTAATAGAAATAATTTCTCTTGCCCCCAATCAATCTATTATTCACTACAGTGAATGAACCTTGTGATGTTTTAAGTCACCTAATTGAACTGATTTAGGGGTATTTTTTAAACCGTTTTAATAATCGGGTATAATGCCTGAAGCTTCACCTGGAAAACCTTGAACCTCAAAAGTTTTACTTAAATGCCTTTATCTTTTATAAAATATCCTAGGAGTATAGGAAAAATTTTACGCTCCGTGATTTGAACAATCAGTATACATTTTTACAAAATTGACCGTTCGAAGATCATTTCGTATAAAGCTTAATGATTCTTTTTGTAAAATGTTACACACAATACTATCAAATTTTGATCTAGCACATGCAAATTTTTGTTGGAAGCAACTTTTTATTAGCTTACTAGTGGAATCCATAGAACGAAATGTCAGATTCTGTATTACGTTGCGATATGACCAAATACATTCAATCGCAGCTAGCTTTTATTCTTCCTTTCCAAATGTGTCCTTACCAAAAAAAGACGACCCTACTAGAAGCAGTGATATATGCCGTTTTATGCTCAAGTGTTGATATGTGTGGAACAATATCCGCCTTTTCACCATGTGCAAGTGAAAACTGTGTACAAGATTTTAAGCACTTTACATCTTTATCTGAGGGTTATCCTTTTAATAAATGGATATTCAATTTCCAAATCTTTATTAAATGTATACTTTCTTTTTGGCATTCTCTGATCTAAGATACATACTACACTGTAACGATTATTTATTTAAAAACAGTTATTTATTAACACTTAACCTTAACTTATTGTTTACACTGTATTTATTCACAAGTACCGGCAAATTTTCTTCCACACGTACAAGACATCGTCGTAAGTAAATTCGCGCTAGGCTTAATACTTAATACTGTCTCATAAGCGCGATCGCGCACTATTTGTTTAAGTCCCACTTTCTAGACTGATTAATTCCTTCTAAACAATGAATCGTCAGAAGCGCGACAAAAAAAGGAACTTTTTCATAAATACGAGACATTTACTTAATTTATTAAAATAATTATATACACGACATGAAGTGTTTAAAAAAAGGAAGTGTCACGTATAACGCAGGATAACTGGTCGTCTTACCTTCAGCTAAAGCCATCCCTAAGAATTATTTATTTATTTCCCCCATGAGACCTCTTAACGGATTAACAGTAGCTGAGTCTGTAGGTAAGACCAATATTTTTTAGGTGAATTTACATTAAACTCGTGTCAACCATTCGGAAAGAATGTGCCATTAATCGACTTTCTCCGTACACTATAAAACCAAACCATTTTCTATACAATTTCCCAGAATCGATCATCAGTAGGCTTGATTCCAATAAGGCGACTTACTCAGACTATAGATCTAAGCAGTATTTTATTTCCCGACAACTATTTCTGCTGTAGAAGGCCTAAATTCGACCCCATCTAATACACAATCGTCATATCTTGGTTGGTGCTCCCTAATATGATCCCGATACATTAAAACAAATGCTGTTAGACTTATAAATGATCTGTTCTTAACTTCTGACACAGTCCTTTGAGCACAGAAGGGTAGCTTCAATTTTTTTTGTTTTTAATATCAGTAGCCTATTCTTTCATTACTTTCATCAGCACCATCTCGTTTTACATTCACTAGAGCTACTCGGTTCGCTCACTCACATTATCGATATTCAGTAAAAATTTAAATTTCTTGTACCAAACTGTTGCGGCTTCTAAACTCTATTTTCCTCTTGGTATGACAACATTTAGGAGAGCCGCTTATAGGCATATCTTTGTAATCCCTGTGTATCCTTCCAGCGTATTAGCACCTTACGCTAAATTTAGCCTGCTCAGGAACACGATTATTAAAAAAAACGTTCAAGATAATGACAATGAAACATGTGGCACATGTTAAAGACCATATTTCTTTACTTTCTGGAGAAACACGGAAATGGTTTTAAAATGGATTTGACAATAATCAAATTAGAAGGAAAGCTATCTCTCCTCATGCACCTTACTTTGTAGGTATACCGAAAGCTAATATAAAGAGTCAATGCCTTTATACCATATAATAGGTCAACAGTTACTATCATACGAAGAACTACTTACTGCACTGTCTCAAGTTGAATGTATCCTAATTCAAGGCCATAATATATATTATCAGACCAACCTCAACCAAAACTATGACCCGCTTAGTTCTGAATGACAACCTTCCTTTAATATTTGCCACGTATAATATCACTGATAAAAGTAGTTTATTCAATAGAGAAAAGTTATCTAACACTTCAAGGTTAATGGAAAACGTCATATCTATCTTTTAAAATAGCTACTATTGTACTTACTTAGCAAAATGATGCACCACCGCTCAATTGGTTTACTGGTGTTACTGACTAAGAAAGGAATTTTTAAAAGGTTTGTCAACAAACTTTGTTACTTACATAATTATATATATTAATAATAGTTATTCAATTGTAAGCCATTTTTTGTTACTTGTTTCTGTTTATTTTTTTTTAATTTTAAGGCCGTTAAAGAGAGACCATGTTTGCGCTCCAATTTTCCAAGGTTTATAATTTGTGGCAACCTCATTACGTCTCTAGCGTGGCGATGTGTACAGAAAAATATCCATTTCGCCCCAGTGTGTGCGTAAATATAGATAAATTTCACCTTAGATAAAATAGTTACGCTTTACAATTTTATATCGTTTCAATAGCTAAGCTACCATCATCAAAGTCGACTAGGACAAACTAAAGAAATTAGCGAGTAACACTCGTTGCGTATCTGGTGAAAGATACATTACCTACCATATGATTTTGATTAAACATGTGTAGAGCTACGGCGGACTTGTCCCAACGTTTGTATTTGGTATGAGCTAAATGTTCTTTAAAGCGTGTTTTGATACATGGTTTAGTTTGCCTTACATGTATTTGTTCACAATCTTTACAATCAATTTTATAAATTCCCAATTTACCCACTTGATCCTTTGGATTGCGAAAGAGTTTGAAGACTGATATCTGAAGTACTAATTGTTTTCCATTTAACTTTGGGAAGGATTGTAGATACACCGTTTGTATAAGCAGGATCTAATCACTTCTGAAAATCCATTTTATGCAGCTATTTCTTTGTTAGTGGACATTTATTTATTACGTTCTTATATTCATTATCATCCTTCTTATCTTTATATTCTTTATCAGTTTCATTAGATAAGGAAAGAAGCGTTCCTCGCTGATTTTTTAGTTTGTTCTAGGTGACCCCTGATTATGGTAGCCTAGTTCTTGAAACGTGTTCGGAATTTTTTAATTTTATGTGTGTGTATTTTATTTATTACAGGTTCTGCTACATATCCAGTGTTACAGATTTTTTCAAGTATATAACTTATCTTCGTATATGTTTAATTATATTCTTCTAAATAAGAATTTGTTAAATTACTCATATTTGTTTAAATTCTTCTGGACTAAATTTTGGAAATAGAATTACAGGAGAATTGGTTCTTTTCTCAACGTGCATGTCGATCTACCATTACTAAGACGCTGTTTGAGCATTGCAAATATTTCGACGCGCTGAATTTCTTCAAGTAGACATGTTTGCCCATTAATTGTTTTAAAGTTTTTCTCTAGCATCAATAATACCACCCTCTGTGCCTAAAACGCTGCTTTAACATTGTTTACACTAGCCTAGTGCAAATAACGATAGTCTGATGGATTGTACTCGCTACATTGTACTAAGTTAAACCTTCTCAGTTCCAATAGTTTTGCGGGATTTATAAAAGGCATTGAACATTGTTAGTGTATGTGTGTGCACGTATGCGTACGTGGGAGTGCGCGTTCGTGCTTCTGTGCGTGTGAGTGCACGTGTGAAGTAGCTGATTAATTGTAAAACAAAATTTATGTAAAGAAGTCAATTCTTCAGCTTGTGTTCAACAGGTCTACCAAAAAAACTTCACTTTATTTTTAAACCACTGAACGTTTAAATTTATCTTTTTAGGAATGGCATCAATAACAATAACAGCAGTGAATCGCAAGTAGCTAAAAATCACTGAAAAGGATAATTTTTTTTTATTAATTAAATTAAGCCATATGAGCAAAGAAATGAGTTTTAAATGCATTAACATAGTCAAACTTGTCTTTATAAACTATAATCGATTTTTTTATTTTGCAACATGGTTTTGAAACGATGATATGCGGTATAATGAGAAATGAAAGCCAGTAGCGGTCAGTTCCCTGCAGGTATAATCTCTACTACATACATAAACCTGTAATGAATAAGCCTAGATAAGTGCAAATCTAGAATATAGAGGTAATGCTAACATTCAGCTGAAACAGTGGAAATTGATTGGAAAGGTTTGTAGATAACCAAGCGAGTTTAAGTTAAGTATACCACGCACAAAGGTGAGGCACCGTTATGTGTTGGCAATTAACAAGGCAAAGTTCAAAATTATTAACGAAGTCAGTAAGTTTATGGAAGTGCACATTGTTGAACTGAACGAATATTAATTAATCGAATGAAGTTGAGTACAATAGTTTGTCAACAGCTCTAGTTGTCAAACATGGCCTTTGGATTAGTAGCCCAATAAGAAACAGCTCTGGTTGAGCAGAAATGATATTAATATAGCATATTACGAAAAATAAAGTGATTCGAAAATAATAAAACCCCAAAAAATGACTTTTGGCAGCTGGTGTTGTGAGAAAAGCTAAAACAATACAGCATAGAAAATACCCGTTAATTTGAATAAAGAAAATGGTATTTGATATCGAATCTATATCTATGTGCATGTTATGATTAAGTACATATTTAGCGTACAAGAAGTTACTGATTTGAAGAAAACTTACTTTCTTCTTTGTTACGGTCCCAAATGAAACTAAAACGGCAGGTAACAGATAATTAGAGTGCACCGGACTAGCTCGGTAGGACAGAGGGCGTGGGCGTGTTTTTGAATTTAAAAATACTGAAGGTAGTTAGTCGTATTGTCGGAAGTCTCAAATAAGGGTATGTGGCAATTGAAATAAAGTCAAGTAAAGGGGCTCCAGGCTGTTATTAAGACGAAATCGGTAAGAATACACCTGGGCACACAGATAAATCAGCCTTCAACAGTAAAAAAATCTCACTTACCTTTGGCCACCTCCAGGTGCGCGTCGGAGATGCTTCGAAACTTTAGCTCTAGAACAAACCTTAAAAATATCCACACGCCCAAATGCCAAAATAGCGTGGGAGCAAATTAGCTGTTGGGTATCAATGGCTTCTTTAACTTTATATTTCGTTGATATCGCATTCACAATAACGTACAATATTGAGTTACCTTCTCCACCGGGCAGCAACGAAAGCATGGGAACGGCTCCACGATACTTGCTAAATGTCCTCGATCGGAAAACCAATGCGGCAATTTCCCAGTCTTAATTTCGATAGCTATTCGTTGAACTTAATTGGTCAGGACGTTATATAGTTTATGTGCACAAAACAAGTAGCTTTTACACACGAGATATTTACACACTTTAAAGTTCAATTAAATCGGTAGTTCTATTTACATGTCTGCTAAATTATTAAAATGGAACAAAAAGGTCTATTCACAAATTATATACAGTGAGATTTTCATCTGTTGCAGCTGATATTCTTTTACGGGAAAACAAAACGTTGTGCCTTTACAATGGTTCTATTCGCTAATATAAATCCGCTTTAAGTGCGACCTCGAACCACCACTAAGATGCACTTAAATAAACACATCACTTAGTGATATATTCGTTAATTGACCCCACGGTCAGTAACTTCAAAATAAATAACCTGAAGGGATGAACGACTACGCAAATATTTGCCAAACGAGTGCTTTTAGTTGCAAATAACTGCTCCAAAAGTTCGATACTCCAAGCATTCGGGAAAGGCACGCCCCCAAGCTCACAGATCACATCCCTTACTCACGAAAGTCAGATCGAGAATCCCCGCGCAATTAACCGCCCAAAAATACAACTTCCTTTCCTCTCCATCATATTGCACCATACTTATTAACATGATAAATCTGGTGACACTGCGACGTGCACGACTCAAGGGCAAATTGTCGTCCACAGATTTATTCCTTAAACGATAATGACAAACGAACACACGCACACATGCTCACACCCACACACGCACATACGCACACACGCACACAAGCATACATGCACACACGCACACACGCATACACGCACACACGCACACACGCGCACTCGCACACGCGCACGCACACACACATACGCCGACACAAATGCACTCACGCACGCACGCATGCACGCACACGCACTGACGCACACACATACGCATACAAACACGGAAACGCACACACACACACACACACACACACACACACACGCACGCATGCACGTACGGACGCACGCACGCACAGGCACACACACACGCACACACACACGCGTGCGCACACACACGCGCACACACGCACACACGCACACACGCACACACGCGCACACGCCCACACGCATACATATAGACACACACAGACACACAGCCACATGCAGACACACACACACACACACACACACACACATTGTTGTTGAGTAAAGACGTGTTTTGGTTTCGATTTCAAAAGTCAGTCTTAAATACGTGTTAAATATTACCAATTTACGTTTGTGCTATAAATAAAGATGAACTGAATGTGTCGGTAGTTAATTGGTGCTGCGTAGCTCTGAAAAGACGTTTTTAGTGCTATAATTTCATATTAACCTCCTTCGTATATATAACATAATAGGTAAATATACGTGTTTATTTCATTTCATTCATATAACATAAAGTGATATTAACTATCTCGTGAGCTCTCACCTTTTACTTTCAATTCATATATACAAATGCAACTATATACCATAATTGTATGTTTGTTCCCCTTAATTCGTAATAATAATTAATTATTATGTCTCTTCTCTCCTGTTCTCCTGACACTTCTGACTACAGGGGTGCTACAGATGTACTAAAGGTATCATCAGTTAACGCATCAAAAAATAAAAGCATCAAATCGTTTTCAAATGTTGTGGCAAGATCCAACTTTCCTAAGAAAGAACAAGCCATTATATACCCTTCAATAGAAGGTTTAACTGTAAAAGATTATGTTATTTCTACAGGTAAAATTATTGGTCCAAAAAATATTTTGTTTGCCTCACGAATGAGCAATAACCGTATATGCTTGTATTTATCTTCAAAAGATTTAGTGAATACTTTTACTGAAATTCATGGTGGTGTAAATATAAATGACTTATTTATACCCGCGCGAAACGCATCATTATATCTAATGTACCTCCTTGCATACCGCACGACGTGATTGAGGATGAATTAAAGAGAAATAATTTACGTTTAGTATCTCCATTATCCTTTATCGGTGCTGGTATTGGATTAGAAGGATACCTTCATGTCTATAGTTTTCGAAGACAAGTTTTATAGCATCTGATGCAGAATCAGTCGCCAATATCCCTTCTTCAATTGTACTAGAATTTGAAAACGAAGAATACAGGTTTTTTCTCTCGGACGAAAAGATTAAGTGCTTCAAGTGCAACGAGTTTGGCCACATTGCATCTAAATGCCCTCAAATGAATGTCATAACATCTAATGTTTCAGCTAATGAAAGTAACAAAAGACCACACACAGAAAGTACCGAAGGCTCTGTACTAATTTTATCTCAAGAAACCGCCGAAGAAGTTCAATCAGAGTCAGACAAAGAAATTACACAAAATGAACTATCACTTTCACGGAACTTTTAGATAATAGCTAAGAATTTATCAAACCCAAACTTTCACAAACTGTTAAATCAAACTTAAAGAAACGTAAAATCGAAAATACCCCGCAATCGAGGACCATAACGAAATTCAAATTTTTTGGAAGGACAAAGATAACTTAATTATGGATTTCGTAACCTTCTCCGATTTTCTGAATAAAGTTAAAGGAGTAAATAATAGCCTTGAAGTAGCCAGGATCTATACAAGCAACATAGACGATCTATTAGGGTTAATTCAAGAAGTTGCCCCCTTTTTCGCAACGGTCTATTAAAGAAAGGTGTAAAAGAATAGTGGCTCACATAAAAGGGACCTTGATCGAGAAACACATTCAGAGTCCCCAGCCCGATCCCAATTAAGACTACCATCTCCAGATAGTGATTCCAGCACATATTAATCTTTCAACATGCAGTGCGACAAATTAAGTATTTATACCCTTAACGCTAAAAGCTTAAGAACCGAGTTCAAATGGAACGAACTAGTTACCTTCATTAACGTCAATTCACCGGATATTCCTTTAGTTCAGGAAGCAAATATAAATAAGCTTCCGATTTCGTTGAATTGCAACACGCATTTTCTTGTTAAATCCGTACATTACTGATTACAGTGGAACACTAATTGCAGTTAAAAAACTTACGTGTGATAGAGCACGAATTATTAAGTGAATCATATCTTCAACGGATATCCGTGTCTTTAGGCAATACTATATGGATTATTATTAACGTATACTTACCAAACAATGCTCAGCTGGCTGAAGACATCTTAAACACCTTAAATTTGTTTTTGAATAATGAGGAAGGCAACCACCGTGTAATTCTTGGGGAGACTTCAATTGCACGCTGAACCCATCAAGGGACAGATGTGGATCAACAGAAAGGAATGTCAGTTTATCAAATAACTTAAAGGAAATCATAGCAAGAAGCAACCTTATTGACTGTTGGGATTTTTTTAATCGAGATCGAAGTGGTTACACATTTTTTACTGCCTCTGGCCTCCAACAACATCAAGACTTGATAGAACTTATTGTTCAAACAATATTACATCTTCATTATTATCATCATCGTTGCATGCGTCATTCTCTGATCACCTTTCTGTAGCACTATCTCTGAAAATCTCGAACCCAGTTTCATATCCACCATACTGGAAATTTAACAACCTTCTCTTGGATGAGAGTTGTTTCATAAACACCATGAGGACCTTTTTAACGGCGGAACTATCGCATGACATAAACGATAACAACATAATATCTTGGTGGGAACAACTGAAAGGTAAAATCAAGGACATAGTAATCTTGTATCAACGGCAAAATAAGCAAAAGCGATATGAGGAGTTAAACACCATTCAAAGAACTCTTAAAAACCTCACGAAGGGAGCCGTAAGCGGAAATATACAACGAACGTCTAACCTGACGAACACTAAAGATGCTTACCTGAGAATTACCGAAAACGATTAATTACAACAAAGCACGAGAATCTAGTCCATAAAATCGTCCAACGCTAATTAAAAACTATGCTACCCTTTAAAACCATGTGTTCGTTAAGACACTGCAACGAAGTTGTACAAGATTTACCAACCGTTTGGTCGTTAGTCTACAAACACTTCCAGGCGTCATATGAACAGAATCGCTTCAATATAAATAAGAAGAGTACTTTATACGAGATAACATAACTAGCCTACCTGACCAAGACAAAATCGCTTTACACCAGGCAGCAACAATTTCTGAGGTTACTAACGCACTAACTACCCTAAACAACAACAGTGCGCCAGGCCTGGATGTCCTGGCAACAGATTTTTACCTAAAATTTTGGGATCATTTAGAATCAAGTTACCATACACTGATAACCGCAGCTATAGAGAGCGGTCAGTTACCATTAACGGCAAACAAAGCAGTTCTAATCTTGTTACCTAAGAAGGGAGGCCTATTTTGTTGTTGTCAACAAACTACAAAATTATAGCAAAAGTAGTTTCAATGAGACTATGTAGTCGCGAGTAATCGAAAAGGTCGTAAATCCTGAGCAAAGTTATCCTGTACCCAAAACACCATTATATGATGCTCTGCATCTCCATAGAGAATTAATTTATTTAGCAAATCAACAAAACGTTCTATTAGCTATAATAAACTTGGATCAAAGGCAGCTTTCGATAATATCTCTCACAACTACCTCTTTTACGTCTTAGAAAAGATGAATCTAGGAACATCGTTTATTACTAGCGTGAAACTGTTGTATTGCAAGTACTTCCAGTCATATAAGAGTGGCTCATTATTATCGCGAGCTATTAACCTCCGCAAAGGTATTAGACAATGCCCCTGTCAGGTCCTCTTTTTCGCTCGCAATTGAGCCTTTCCTAGCCCTAATCCGGAAATCCTCGAAGGATTCACTGTTCCACGATCTTTCGCGTCCGTAAAGTTACGGTTAGTGCATATGGATGACGTTTCGGTCTTGACCGGTAAAGAGCAAGATTTTGATCATCTGCAAAATGCTACAAAACCTATGCGACAGAATCTGGCTCGCAGTTAAATGATGACTAAATGCAAAGGTTTTGGAGAATGGAGAGGTAAATCAGAGACACCCATGAACTTCGATTGGTCTTCAGACAGCATTAAGGTGCTTGGAATATCCTTCTTCAACAGTTCGACACGTGACTCAACCGAAGCCTTTAAAACGTTAAGTGACACATTAAATAAATCATTTGCTAAATGGAAGTGGAAGTTACCATCACTGTTCCTTCTAGGGCGTAGAAAAGTCATCAACCAGTTCATATCACCAAGATTATGGCATATATTACAAGCAGAATCGATTTTCTCCAACAACAAAAAGCACTTCAACAAAACTAATAGATTTTATGTGGAAAGGGAAGCATTGGACTAGCAACGGACTTATGCCTTTCTGTAAAGCAAGGCGACTGGGGTTAGTGCACATTCCATCTAAAGTCTAATGCGGTATGGTTAGCCAAAAATTTATTGATACCACTGAAAACAAAAATGGAAATCTGTTATTGAGTGATTAAAACCAATAGGCAATTTGAATTGTCTTGGCAGTGGTTTTCCTGGACAAAAGAGAGCCAAATGTTAATCAAGTATCACCTTTTCTGCTGGATGTAATCAGGTGCACAATCAGAACAGCTTGTACTAGAAAACTTCAACGCCTCTAATATTCCAACCGTCCCTTCCAAACTAATTGTACGTGAAGTTCCGCCGATCTTTACTGCTGACTGGCCAAACTTTGGGTTTAAACATCTTGGAGATTTCAGAAGAAACGGAAATTGATGAATGAAGAAGAGATAGGTGCTCTGTTACAAGTTTCTCCCCACACCAAAACTCAGAGTTATTGCATTACAACAGAATTAAGAAAACGTTTGGCAAGATGTTCTTACAAGATACTAATGCAGTACAAGAGGATACAGTTAGTATGCTATTTCAAGCTTCCGAACAGACACAAGTAAAGCTGTCCAAAACACTGCAAACGCTTTCAGCAAGCACTAATCATCAGCGACATTTAACACAGCTAGACCAAAAGCTTCAAAAACGAATGGGTTATCGATACAACCCAATGGAAGTCTTTCTTCAATGATCTTACACCGGATATATAGGAGAGGTATCGGTAGCTTCTCCAATATATGTATGTAAAAAATTAGACAGGCGGACACTTGTTTTTTTGCCAAGCGATAAACGCAAATGCTTGGCACATGTTGGTGAACTGTCCTAGAATTAAAAGCACTTGGGTTTTGGTAAGAAACTTAGTGCAAGGGATATGCTCGAAAACTGTAAACACAGAGCAGCCTAGTGTGTGGGTTAGGAGGCAATACAGAAAATATAAACCTCTCAAATTATGTTCTTAATTTTGCAAGTACCATGTATACACAGAATCCATAAATAGTATGAAGAATAATAAAATGCAAGTAAACTTTAAAGAGTCATTTACGCATAACTTTAAGAATAAATTAATTCAAGTGTATTCTTGGCACAAAGGAAAAATTCGGTAGGAGTTTTTCAACAACAATGGTGCATTAACAAATTTTATGTTATACGGACCAAACAGCAACATAGAATTGTTCTACTACAATAATGAGTCAAGTATCGAGTGTATGACATTGTAAAACCAATTATAAAATTTTAGATGTAACACAAAAGTAAAGACAATTGTTGTAATAAATATAATAATAATAATAACACACACACGCACGCACGCACACGCACACGCACGCACACGCACGCACACCACGCACGCACGCACACGCACGACAGCACGCACAGCACACACGCAACAGCACACACGCACACACGCACAACGCCACACCACACACGCCACACGCACACACGACACGCACACGCACACACGCACACACAGCACACACGCACACAGCACACAGCACACACGCACACACGCACACATGCACACACGCACACACGCACATCACACGCACACATGCACACGCACACACAACACACGCAAACACGCACACACGCACACGCACACACGCAACACGCACACGCACACACGCACACACGCACACACGCACACACGCACACACGCACACACCGCACACGCACACACGCACACACAGCACACACACAGCACACACATGCACAAACGACACACCACACATGCATACACGCACAGACGTACAACGCACACGCGCACACTCACAAGCACGAGCACACGCACACGCATCACGCACACAGCACACAGCACACACGCACACACGCACACACGCACACACGCACACACGCACACACGCACACGCATCACAGCACACACGCACACACGCACACACGCACACACGCACACAGCACACACGCACCACGACACACGACACACGACACACGCACACACGCACACACGCACACAGCACACACGCACACACACACACGCACGCACGCACACACACGCACACGCACACACACGCACGCACACACGCACACACTCACACAAGCATACACGAACACACGCACACACGCACACGCACACACGCACACACGCGCAATGTACACACGCACACGAACACACGCACATTCGCACACCACGCCCACACGCAACATACATACTCAGACACGCACACGCACACACGCACACACGCACACACGCACACACAGCACACACGCACACACGCACACATGCACACACGCACACATGCACAAACGCACACACTCACACATGCATACACGCACACACGTACACACGCACACAAGCTCACACTCACTAGTCACGCACACACGCACTTACAGCACGCACACACAGCACACAGTACACACGCACAGACGCACACACGCACACAGCACACACGCACACACGCACTTACGTACCACGCACACACGCACACACGCACACACGCACACACGCACACATACACACGCACACACGTACACACGCACACACGCACACACGCACACACAGCACACACGCACACACACACAGCACGCACGCACACACGCACGCACGCACACGCACACACGCACTCACTCACACACGCACACATGCACACACGCACACACGGACACACGCACACACGCCACACGCACACACGCATACACGCGCACATGTACACACGACACACGAACACACGCACATTCGCACAGCCACACGCACCTACACTTACATACTCAGACACGCACACACGCACACAGCACACACGCACACACGCACTCACGTATACACGCACACACGCATATACGCACACACGCACACGCGCACACTCGCACACACGCACACGCACACAGCACACACGACTCACTACACACGCACTCACTCACAGCACACACTCACACATGCGCACATGTACACATGCACACACAGTGAGCACAAGCAAACTCACACGCACGCAAAGACGCATTTTTGTTATTTTGTTGGTATGCTCATGCTTATGTCTTAGTATTTACTTATTGTTAGCTTATATTACTTATTTGTGGAGTGTTCAAGAGTCCTTGTCCTCTTCAGCCCTGGTCATTCTCGTTTTTGAGTGGCGGTGTTTGGTGTTATTGTATGTTGTACAATCTTGATGTGGGGTAAAAAAAGAAAAATTTATTTAGGTTTTATTGAGTGATGGGTTGTTAATTAATGTATTGTTACCTGAAGGTAACCGGTGTATGCGTCGAAAATTGTGCACAGGAAGTGATGATAGACGTGTTTGGGGTTTATATTTGTATATATGGTAGCTCAAATCCATAATCAGGATATATATATATATATATATATATATATATATATATATATATATATATATATATATATATATATATACAGGTGTCCAGTTTAAGATGAAATGCATGGGGATATTGTAAACCGTTAGAGATACGAAGATGGTTAATGGAGAAAAAGTTGCGTCATTATATGCCCAAGAAGTAACCATGGTTACATGTCAAAAAATCCTTCCATTTACTAGACACAGGGTGATAACTGAAAATATGCGTTTTCTAAAAATCGCTATATCTTGTTTCTTGCAAGAGATACATCCACGATTTTTGAGGATGGGGTAACAGGTAGCGAGGATTTCAAAATGATTTTGAAAAAATCTAGGCCTACTAGATTTTGAGATAATGCACGCAACTTTCGATTTTCTTATGGACGCCATATTGGATTTTTGCATTTTGAATTCTTCATAAAAATGCTTTTCAACCATATATCATATGTTTATAATCTGCCAATGAGAAAGTGTCAAATTACACAATTAAATTTTTATCAAAGCAACCTTGACATATTATGTATTTTAATTAAATGAAAATTAATCTACAAATTAAACTAACTATTGAGAACAATATTATTGATTATTAACATAAATCATAATAATAAAAGTGACAAAAAACAACAAAAATAAAATTTAATATTATACTGAATTTTACTATTAATTAATCAAATGCTCGAATAAACCTCCATCCTCCTGCAAACACCATCTGCATCGAGTTAGCAACAGGTTTAGATAGGTAGCAGAGGTCAAGTTCTCGTGATAAAAAAAAGGGCCAATAATATGGGTACCAACAATACCTAACCAGACATTAAATCCCCACTTCACCTGTTGCCGCGTTTCACGGTATAAATGCGGATTTTGGTCCGACCAATAGTGGGTATTTTTCCTATTAAATAGCCACAATTTGTGAATCTGCTCTCATCAGACCACAAAATATTCTTGGTAAAGTCTGGATTTTCATTACATAGTTGGATAAACCATTGACTAAATTCCATCCTTCTTACATGATTTTCGCAGCCCTTGGACCGGTCTTTCACGATAAGGATGGTATTTATTACGTTTCAATATTACTCGCTGTTGATCGGGCAACTCCTACGTTGCTTTCAATTTCACGTAAGGATGAGCGGGCATTTTCAACTACAGCTTGTAATACAAGATTTTCATTGTTTTCGTTACTATTTCTGTTTCTCTTTACCTTAATGAAACTACCATGATTTATTAAATTGTCACGTATGCGGCTAAACATGCTTCTTCCTGGTTGGCGTCTCTCGATAATTATGAAAATACATCCCGCAGCTCTGTCACTATTTCTCCTACAGAGAACGAAACATTCTAACATATCGTATTTTCACTATTTGAAAACGAGTTCATTTTTGGCTTATAACAGAACGTCAAATTAAATGACGTTTGTACAAACGTAACTAACTATTTACTTATAAACATGTCAAAGGTGTCAGCGCCTACTATTCTCTTGCAATAATTGAATAGATGGTTGATTGGCAAAGGCCTAGTTTGATATAAATTTAATTGTGTAATTTGACACTTTCTCATTGGCAGATTATAAACATCTGATATATGGTTGAAAAGCATTTTTATGAAGAATTCAAAATGCGAGATGATAAGGAACTCTTGTGATGCAGTGCTAACTCGATGCAGATGGTGTTTGCAGGAGAATGAAGGTTTATTCGAGCATTTGATTAATTAATAGTAAAATTCAGTATAATATTAAATTTTATTTTTGTTGTTTTTGTCACTTTTATTATTATGATTTATGTTAATAATCAATAATATTGTTCTCAATAGTTAGTTTAATTTGTAGATTAATTTTCATTTAATTAAAATACATAATATGTCAAGGTTGCTTTGATATAAATTTAATTGTGTAATTTGACACTTTCTCATTGGCAGATTATAAACATTGATATATGGTTGAAAAGCATTTTATGAAGAATTCAAAATGCAAAAACCTTTGTGCGTCCATAAGGTAAAATGAAGGTTTTTGACATTTGTAAATGTAAATTCTATATAATTGTAGGCAACTTTTTTCATTAATCATTTTGTAATCTCTAACTTTTATCCCATGCTTCATTTAAATCGTGATGTAATTCATTATATAAATAATATATATGTCAATTTTTATATAAATTATATTTTAATTATACACTTCTATTGAATTATAATATATATATATATTTGAATAAGACATTTTTCTTGAGAATTGTGCAAATCAATACGTCAAATTGATTCAAGTTTCGGAACCAATCTTGTATCTCTTTTCAAAATCATTATTTGAAATCTACAGTAATTGAAATAAGTATATATTTTGAACAATAGATTATACAAGTATATAATTTAATTAATATTTATTTATGGTCTAGTAATATGAGAAGGTATGAACATGTAACGCATGGTTTTGAATTTTGGACAATATAAATTTGAATCAACTTGAATTACTCAAATTTGTCATTCTAAGGTGTCATTATATAGACATGTTTGGTCTTCTTTCAATTTAACTGCTTTTAATAATTTTCTGTAAGATAATTAGAATATTGTTGGTGTTAATGTCCTGTAGTTAAATGATGCAGCTAAAGACAAACTAACAGAATATTATATGCGAGAGCCGATGAACACCAACTAGCAATTAAGCACAATCCATCATCGTCTTTAGCTGCACATCATTTAAATACAGAACACCAAATTAACACCAACAATATCCGTCTAATTGCACCTCTATACACCTTACAAGAAAGAATTATTAGAGAAGCAGTTGAAATTGAAAGAAGACCAAACGCCCTCAATAAACGAGATGACACTTTCAGAATGCCACAAATTTGGAAGAATATCATTAAACAAGTTGATTCGAAATTTCAACCAACTCCAAATCTTCCAGAAATTTCAAACACTTATGCTGCAACTATTCCTGACGTCCCCACTTCTGCACCTTCTACATCATGTACTAGACCCACTACCCGAAGTCAAACACACCCGTCCAGATTAAAGTTAAATTAGTTACCTTGTTTCATAATCTGTACTTGTTCAAAATAGTTACCTTATTTCAATTTCTGTAATTGTCAAAATAAATTCTTGACAAAGGGAACAAAGGACGTTCCTGAAACGTTGAATCAATTGTGGTTTATTTACACAAGTTTCAAAAGAAAAATGTCTTATTTAAACATTAATACTGTGGAAATCTAAATAGAAATATATATATATATATATATATATATATATATATATATATACGAGTGTAAGAGGTTTTGGGGTGACAACCTCTGATTCTACTGGAAGGCGCCCAGTAGGTTTGCGCGGTTCCTAATACGGCTAGGGGTTTTTAACATCCGGGAGCCAGTTGAAGGTTCGTGTGAAAAGAATTCCTAGGTGGGTGATTTCATCTTGGAGAGGAGTCTTTCCTAATTTGGAGTGACACATTTCTGGAGGCAAGCTTTGGGCACTTATCTTCGGTGTAATGAGGATTGCTTGAGTCTTGTGGATTGACGGAGACTCTCCACCGGTTAGCCTAGTAGGAGAAGTTCCGTAGAGTTTTGATATGATTCGTGAGGCCGTTTCGCTGTTCGATTAACCGCTACGACTACTCCGGATTGAGTGACTTCGGGTATGCCGAATGCGAAGATAGTGTAGAGGATCGGGCTAAGGCAGAACTTTGCGGTACACCTGCTGTAGGTTCGAAAGGATCTGAGAAGGTTTTCCCTATTTTGACCGAACTGATCGGTTGGTCAGGTACGACAGTAGCAGTTTGGAGAAGGGTCGGAATGTTTAGGTTTCGGATCTTGTGCAGGAAGCAGGCGTGCAGACCCTGTCAAATGCTTGCTTAATGTTCAAAACACAGCCAGATTGCATTGCTTGTGATTGAATGCTCTGGTGGTCTCGGTAAGCAGCTTTAACAAGGGATCGTGACATGTTCGGTTGGAACGGAAGTCGAATTGGCTGTGAGGAAGTTGGTCGTTGAATTCGAGGTGGTCTCTGAGTCGCTTGGCTAGAATCTGCTCAAAGCATTTTCCGAGGCAACTCAGGAGGAAATGGATCGATAAATGAAGTTAGTTCAGCGTGGTTTTGATATCATGACGGTGGAGGCCGATTTCAGTCCGTAAAATAAGAAT
>JARFJB010001240.1:27500-36287 GCA_036346205.1 Vesta saturnalis | reverse complement strand
AATATAACTTTTTCTCCAGACTGTTCGATGGGAGCTAAATTTTAATTTTGCTACGTTTCCCACTACTTCTCAAACTTGTCGCGATTGTTCATGGTAGGATACGTGATAGAGTGGAACACATAAAAATCTTAATCGAAATATAATTTTTTTCCAGGCTCCTCAATGGGAGTTAAAATAATTAATTTTGTTACGTTCGACTACTTCTCAAACTTTTGGCGATTTTCCATGATTGGACACGTGATAGAGAAAAACATATAAAAATTACGGCGGATGTGCCTCTCTTATCGAAATATAATTTTTCCTTTTGGCCGCTTAATGGGAGATAAAATAATAAACTTTGCTACGTTCCCACTTCTCAAACATTTGGCGATTGTCCATGATAGGACACGTAATAGAGATAAATATATACAAATATTAGGGTGGATACACCACTCCTTAACGAAATATATTTTTTCTCCTGGAGGCTTGATGGAGCTAAAATAATTAGTTTTGCCACGTTCCCCACTACTACTCAAACTTTTGGTGATTTTCCATGGTTGGACACGTGATAGAGAGAAACATAAAAAATTAGGGTGGATATACCTCTTTTTATCGAAATATATTTTTCCCTGGAGGCTTGATGGAGTTAAAATATTTAATAGGGAGGAACATATGAAATAATTAGGGTGCATATCGAAATTTTATTTTTCTTCCTGGATGCTAAAATAATTAATTTTGCTACGTTCCTTACTAGTTAGAATAAAAACATTAGGGTGGATATACCTCACCTTATCAAAATATAACTTCTTCTCTTGGCCGTTTGATGGGAGATAAAATAATTAATTTTACTACGTTTCCACTACTTCTCAAACTTTTGGCGATTGTCCATAATAGGGCACGTAATAGATAAAAATAATAATTAGGGTGGATGTACCTCTCCTTATCGAAATATAATTTTCTCTCCTGTAAGATTGATGGGGCTATAATAAATTTTGCTACGTTCCCCTACTTCTCAAACTTGTATCGATCGTCAATGGTAGGACACGTGATAGAGATGAAGATATAAAAAATTAGGTGGATATACCTTTCCTTATCAGAATATAATTTTGTTTCATGGATGATCGATGGGAGCTGAAATAATGACTTTGGTTACGTTCCCCACTACTTCTCAAGCTTTGGGCGATAGTCCATGATAAAACACGTGATGAGAAAAACAAAAAATAGAGTTGATATACCTCTCTTTATCGAAATACATTTTTCCTGGCTGTTCGATGGAAAATACAATAACAAATTTACTACTTCCCACTACGTCTTAAACTTTTGGCGATCGTCCATGGTAGGGCACGTAATAGAGAAAAAACGTAAAAATTATGGTGGATACACATCTCCTTATCGAAATACAATTTTTTTCCTGGATATTCGATGGAAGCTAAAATAATTAATCTTGCTACATTCCCACTACTTCTCAAACTTTTACGATTGTCCATTATAGGGCACATGATAGAGAAGAACAAAAAAATAGGGTGGATATACCTCTCCTTATCGAAATATAATCTTTTTCTCCTTTCTGCTTGATGGGAGGTAAATAATTAATTTTGCTATGCTTCTCGGTACTTCTCAACCTTTGGCGATTGTCCAAGATTGTCACGTGGTAGAGAAACGTTTGAAATAAGTAGGGTGGATACTCTACTCTTATCGATATATAATTTTTCTTGCTTGTGCTTTATAGAAGTTGAGAATAATTAATTTTGTATTAATCCCTGAGCATAGGTATTCTTTAATACAATGTTCACATAACGCAAAACAGCCTTTTGTAGTTTTTGGGTTTGAATTTGACGTCTATAACTTTAATAATATTAATCCCAATCTCACTTCACACACGTGGTCCTTGAGGTGTTAGAAAACTAAGTTGTGGGTAAAATGCTGTTGGTGAAATGGTGAATTGTTAGCGTATGTTGATCGAGCAAACATATTTGCATCCGGCCCGAAGGCTGTCAGTAATTTTATTGAAATCTTATGTTCGTTAGATTACTAAGTTATTCCATAATTTCTTCAATTTAAGCATCAAAATTAAAATAAACACTAAGGTAAAGTGACCATAATTCATTGGATGAAAATCAGGGCACTCTTAACGGGACCGGGGTCTGGTGGGTAAGGAAAACCCCAAGAAGGAGGTCCTCCTCCTGAAAATTTAAAGAAATTTGAGTTAAAATATAGAATTTTAATGCTCTAAAATGACTATTTATACAATAACTCCTATTGAACCGCGATTGCTCGCGTCTACCGGTGAGGAATTGCTGCGCAACAAAGTACACTCAATCTCATATGGGTAGCGCGATTAGTTTTAGTTAACGTTGGCTACATCGCTGTATCCCGTGAGCGTTTGAAAAACTGCATAGTGTTTCAGGGCACAGCGAAGTATATTTTTGTTAGTGTGGCGACAATGTCAGAGATTTGATGATGTTTGTTGCAAACGATGCAAAAGATGAGCATATTACACTCATTAAATGTGATAATTCAAAAGTTATTTTGAGAAAATAACGATGAATTTTATAAGAAAAGGTGTAGACATATTTTTAATAAAAATTTAATTTTACATAACTTTTCTTTATAAAGTTTCTTAATGTAACTCAAGGTAAATCTAAAAATTAATTAAATATGAATGAAAATGGCTAAACTGTATTTTTGATATCTTATAGAAGCGGCAGCTTTGAATTTTTAAGTTAACATGTATTTATGTCTATTAATCTCTAGCTGAAATGAATTTTTAAACGTCATTCTGACATAGATTATTGTTTTGTTTCTACAATGTTGCCTGTTTTCATTATGAACGTATAAAGATGAAGCTGTATAATTGCATAATTATCCTAAAAAATTGTTATTAAAATTATTTCCTTCCTTTTAATTTCCATTTTGCAGATTGAAGGTCGTGGTGTTCCACACCGATCTTTATTGTATATTATAAGAATTTAGTTTTGTTGCAAATTAAAAGCACCTTTTCGCAACTATCTCACTGCTCTGTGTCCTGGTAGACAATATGGGGATGCACTCAACATTAACGGAAATTAATCGCACTACTCATGTGAGGATTGGTGTACTTTGTTCGCAAGAATTACTAACTGGTAGACGCGAGCAATCGCGATTACATAGGAGTTATTGTAAATGTGCTTACGGTTGCAATACAAGAGGTTTTGTTATGCATGCTAAAACGTTCTACAAACGGTAATTATCGTGTGAATTCGTCACTGTTTGTAAATTATGATATTAGCGGTAAATTTGATTCTAGCATATTGTAAGTTTAACATTTGTGTATTTCACGGAATATCAACTGCAATAGTAAATTTAATAAGTAATAACTAACGAAAAATTAGTCATGCTTCGAAACAACCAAAATTCAGTACATTCAGTACAGCAAACCAAAAATCAGTACATTTTGCGTACTGATTTATTTTTGAAAAAATCAGAAAACTATGCTCAAAATTAGTACTGCCTTGATAAATTCACTACGGATGGTCACTTTACATTAAGGTCAACAGAACAATGATGTGAGGAAAACCAATTTTAATAATAAATCAAGAATTTTTCTTAATCTTAAACATTAATTTAATTTTTGCTATTAATGTTTATTGAGATATCGTTTATAATGCAGGTTATGATAATACGTTCTCTTGTAAAGTGTAGATATGATGTTTATCGAATAATTCCTAAATTTATTCCACTCTAATAGCAGTTTTAAATAGTTAAAAGCAAGCTGATAAATTTTATATTTTTGTTTCGAATTGTAGATATTAAATGGTCCCAGAGTTACACTGTTACTTTTCTAATTCGATGTGTCTAAGAACTCATACGCATCGTTTGTAGTGCGTTTAAAAGCTTCTTAGAAGCATCGTTTCTGGTAACCCTTCTGGTGTCTTTCTGGTGTAATTAATAACTTGGTTAGATCTAGGTTAACACGCGTAAACTTCGACAGAAAGTTAAAAGGTAATGTTATGAGCTTTATTACTTTAAGAAAATCTATTAGATTCAAGAAAACACATTTTTATAAATATTTAATTACCTTAGAAAGTACATTTTATAATTTTCAAAGTATTTTTAAAACAAATATATCACTTTTTCAGATAATATTTTAGGAGAGTATACAGAGTGTCCAAATTTGGTCTGTGCAGTATAGGTATCTTGGAAACTATAAGAGATCGAAAGACGGTTAAATGCAGAAAGTTTTAGAGAATTTTGAGCCCAATAAAATGCCATTCTGAAATCAAGGCTATCTCAAATATTTTCAAAATATTTGAAAAAACTGAAAATCGACAATTTTATTTTTGGCTATACATCTTTTATATAAAAAATAAATTACACTTTGCCATTGCCACTCTTTATCCTCTATTGATTGGTGACAAAACAAAATTAATCCGACGTTTCGTCGATTAGAGACCATCATCAACTTTATTTGTTCATATGGGGCGAAATTAGCTAATGGTATAAAATGATTCCTTATTTTATTCTAAATCCAACTTAATGATAATTCGACGTTTCGACCCTCATTCTTGATATTTTCAAACATTTCAAAGTGACTTTGACAGGAGAATCGAATTTTTAATTGGTACCATCGTAAATGTCAAGAAAATCCTGATTTTTCTGATAAAGTTGTAGGCAGATGAGACCAACTGTGGAGTCTTCAATAAAAAATCATCATTACTGGGCCCGTGAAAATCCGCATATTCGCGATCCACGCCGAATTCAAGTACGATTTGGTTTTAATGCGCGGTGCGGAATGAGCGGTAAGTAATATCTTTGTTTGAGTTAATTGAGTAACATTTAATAAATTAACAACGGCTAATTTTTTAATATTCTCAATTAATTTCAGGAAATCGTTTGATTTGTCCATTTATTTATGACCACGTTAACCATATCTTTTAATGTTGCAAAACCAAATCATTCCACCCATTCGTGAAGCTGTTCGCCCTGATGAATTTAATAATTTGTGGTTCCAAAGATGGATGCCGCACATAATTCAGGGCAAGTCCGACCATTTTACGGGAGATTTTTGGTGAAAGAATAATGTTCAACGGTGGTCCTGTGCGTTGGCCTGCTAGGTCTCGAACCTTACCCCATTAGACTTTTAGTTATGGGGATATGTCAAAAATGAGAGGGTATGAATTTGATCCCCAGAAAATAGGCAAGTTCTGGAACATCAATTATTAATATTATTGAAAATATTAATCGTAACACAATACGTCGAGTAACCAGAACTGTCGCAAAAAATGTGAAAATTGCATTGAAAAAATGGTCGACATTTTGATTAATAGTATGTAGAACTAATGTCGGTTATATAATTATCCTGTAAAATACAATTAATATTAATATAAAACACTACAAAATATTTAATATTGTAGCGTTGTAAAATGTATGATTCATTGCTAAAAATGTTTTTTAATTACAATTTAGTCATAATTTTATGATTTAAAGAGTAACATTTAACATAATATCCTAATAACTACTATGTGTTTTTGAATATTCCCCATTATTTTCACTCCTTTGTTTGAGCAATTTATTTATGAATACCAAGTAAATATTTGAGTATTTTTAAGACAAGTTTTGGAAAGGCTTTTCGATATCGTAATAAATAGTTATCTACGAATAGGTAGCTATTGTCCATAAGAGATTACTTGATGATGTAATAATTGTTTTAAACTCATCAAAGCCTGCTACCAGAAATTTACAATAATCGAATTCATTATTTAGCTTTAAATAATTTTAAGTGTTTTAATAGTATTCTTCACATTTTTTAAATATTTTCATTTGAAGTAAATGTATTATTAGGTGTTTACTTAAATTTAAACTTAATAAAAGGGTTATTTATCTGTCATTGTTTAAGACAAGGTTTGGAAAGGCTTTTCGATATTGTAATAAATAGTTATCTACGAATAGGTAGCTACTGTCCATAAGAGATTACTGATGATGCTTTTGATGAGTCTAAACGTCCTATTATGAATTATGAGTTGAAATAAATCTATATTTGCAGAATAAATTGCCTTGGTAGTTTTTTTACAAACATTTTTCATAAAAAAAGAAATATTTGAAAATGTCAAGAATGATGAGGTCGAAACGTCGAATTATCATTAAGTGTTATACATTGTTGGATTTAGAATAAAAAAGGAATCATTTTATACAATTAACTAATTTTCGCCCCATATGAAAAAATAAAGTTGATGATGGTCTCTAATCGACGAAACGTGGGATTAATTTTTTCTGTCACCAATCAATAGAGGATAAAAAGTGGCAATGGAAAAGTGTAATTTATTTTTTTATCTCTTAAAATAAAAGAGATATAGCTAAAAATAAAATTGTCGATTTTCAGTTTTTTCGAATATTTTGAAAAATATTTGAGATAGCCTTGATTTCAGAATGACATTTTAGTGGGCTCAAAATTATCTAAAACTTTCTACATTTAACCGTCTTTCGATCTCTTATAATTTCCAAGATAGTAATACTGCAGACCAATTTTGGGCACACTGTGTAATTAAGTCATATTTTTCAAAAGCACACAATATGTTTTCATTTTTATTGTTTTATTTATTTTATTTTATTATTTCAATGGGATACAACTACATTATTATTTGATGGATGTCTTTGATACTTGAATGACTTTAACTATGGACCTAATTTAATAAGAAATTGTTAATAAGTACAAGTGTATTGATCACTTTTTCGATTAATTGATTCAACATATACTCTAAACATAAATCTGTGTGTTCATTGTGCTGTACCAGAACGAATAAAGGAATATAACATTATCTAACATTCTAAAGTTGGGAGACCCACAATGACATTATCATATGACATTTGAGTATTACCAACCCAAACGTCTAAAAATTATGTTCAATGAAGTTAAGTCAGTTTTGATGCAAATTTTGTTGATATTTTTAAATTACATTCCACAATAGAAAAGATAGCGTAAAACACACGTTTCATAAGTCACTTGGCGCACTTATCCAATTGGGACCCTCGTTACTACGCTTCTCGGGCCCTAAACCTGAATGCGTGCGTCAATACACTGTTTATAGTACTTGTGTTTTCATGACTATTTGTAATTTATACACGGGCCTTGCTTGTTATGGACATTTCTTAGTTATTGTTATCATAAAGTATATTGTTGCTATCAAAAATGTCATGGTATTCGCACCTCGAAAAGTATAGTACCTATACGTGGAACGGACATTATCCCTCCGTTTGATCTTAATTTACCATTTGATTTGCGATTTTCAAAACTGATGGGTATTTCATATTTTAGCATTGAAGGATTAAACGGTTTGGGGTTTAGTATTTTCATCAAATAGTCTCACCTGTCAAATTGTAGACTTTGTAAAAGTACTAAGTATGAGACAAATTTAGATTTAAATCTACTTGAGAAACAAATTAATATGGAATTTTGTTTTAAGTTTTAAATAACAATGGCGGCGTTTGACCTATGATATTGTTCTAACTTATATTGTTTACGTGATGCGGATTATTTAGTTTGAAATCAATAATGCATTAAAATATTTTGAAACTGGTTGAAATAGGTGCAATTACACATTTTTGGTTAACTGACAAAACAGCCCAACAAAAGAACCCCGACAAATGAGCCGCGACAAAATAACCAACAGACAAAATGGATCAGAGCAAAACAGTCCCTCAACACTACAGCTTATAATAAAAGAGCCCGGCACAAAATAGCCCACGACAATACAGCTCAGCCACACTTAGGATAATGTAGATCATGTTTTAATCAGTACCTGCAATATAACCTCAGGTAAAGCTAACAATTTTAACATAAAGGAACTGTGTAAACAGGCTTTATCGTAAGAACATACTAACTAGTGTCATAGAATATGCTATGATTATTACAAATTTAGGATTTCTAATGTTTTCTACTGTGCCATACTCTTAGTAATTAAGAATACATTAACAATGACCTGGGATTAATAGAATTCCACGAAAAAGAAATTCTATTTAAATAAAGTGCCGAGATTGTTTTCAATAATCATGGATAATATTATTTATTCTGTATTTAGTACAATAGACACAAAGTTGTTAATGCTTTTCAAATATAAAATAAATTCTTTAGTTAAATGTATTATATCTCATTATTTAGTACAAACTATAACTTGCATTAAGTGATTATGGAACGGTTCAAAACTGAATATTTTGTATATAAATGAAAAACACCATTTACAATGTTTAGTAATTATGGAGAAAGTGAAAAAACCAATTAGAAATCGCAATTTCAATTTTATTTTGTGGCTGGCTGTTTTGTGGCTGGGCTGTATTATCATGGGCTATAGTATCGGCAGGCGCTTTTGTCACGAACTATGTGTCGGTGGTCAAATTTTGTAATTTAAAGTAGGTAAATTGAGTAACAGAAATTACACTTTTATATAATTACTAACAATTTGAACTTTCATTACTTTCATAAAAACACCTTCAAATAATAATGACAATTAAATGTATTATTCAAGTATAAATAAGTTAGCAAATTCTTGTAAAGGTTGTTATAACTCTTGTTATAACAGGTAGACAGACAGAGAGACAAACAGACAGACAGACAGACCGATCGACCGACCGACTGACTGACGAGCACGCACGCACGCACGCACGCACGCACACACAGCACACGACACACACCACACACCACACACCACACACACCACACACGTACACACGACACTCGCACACACGCACACAGCACACGACACACATGCACATAGCACACGACACACGCACACACGCACACACGCACACACGCACACAGCACACTCGACACACGCA
>JARFJB010001240.1:0-22500 GCA_036346205.1 Vesta saturnalis | reverse complement strand
TTGTTATTGGTCGTATTTTTAAAACCCGGAACACAAAGTGTGTTTTGAAACCGTATCTTATTCTAAACGTAGTATATAACCCTATCGTCCTTTTAAAGGGGCGCCCTATTTTGACCTAATCCAAAACTTCAAATATTTTTAAACTATGTTTATGTTACTTTATTTTATATAGTTAAAAACAATTTGTAACAAAAATAGTATGTGACGAATCTTGGTTTATACCTAAGTCCACCTGTAATTTCCAAACTTTGCTTTACTGTAATGATTTAGTCTCTTGCACCTTCTTTAATATGTTCTTACGGCGTATTTTTACAAGTAATAAATAATTTGAAACTTCTGCTGACACTAAAAACATGACGCGTTGTAATTTAGTCTTGATAAAGTGACATTTCAATTTGTGGTTTTTAAATTTCCCAGTTTTTATAATTCTGTTGGTGTAAAACTGGTCGCTGCTTATTAGTGGGAGGAGGAGCTTAACTATTTCTGTTGGGTAAACAGATTTTAGTACTTCAAAGTTGCATATGTAACAATGAATTCACCTCCAATATTGAACAATCATAAATACTCGTACACAAATAAAATTAATCTTTACTTATTTAAATGAATATGAAACGTACAATACCTGTTGTTTGAAATTTTAATCTCACACGAAATACCATCGTTTTCAATCACTTTGTAATTCACGAAACAAACTTCACAAATTTTTAATAAATAAAAACAACCAAACAAGAATTGCTAACCGTTTTTATCGCAACGATTAATGACACAGGTTACTTCGAAAAACTGATTTCAATTTACTTTTACTTCTACATCACCGATGGGGAAGTATTTTTTTACAATTTTCACATTGTGGTCTAGGTATAATCAAAATTGCGTATAATACACGTGTATAAGGGCCTTTAAAGCACTGCTCTCTGTGCTTTAAAGGCTTGCTTATAAACTTGTTTTATAATATAGTAAGGTTACCTATTATTGATTTTGGATTCCAGGCACTAAGTTACACTATTTTATTTTCTTACTATAAGGCAATATTAGAATTGAAGCTATTAATAAAAGTAACCAATGATTCAAATCAAGGTCGTTAGAAAAAAAATGTTTTGGCGATAATGTATAGTTCAAATGTCAAAGTTCTGTGAAATAAACGAATGATTATAAAAACCACTTACGCCTGGAAATACCAATACACTGTTTTTCTCACAAAAGTTTATCTAAATCTTTGTACAATTAAAAAAAATCTATTTTCATTTCTCCTTAGAATATACTATAGTATTACTGTACTTTTTGGTACAAAAGTTGATATAAACTATTGTACAATTCAATAAAAAATAATCTTATGATTATTAAATGATTTGTTTAAAGATTGATAGTAGGCAGGAAGTTGAACTTTTATTGACGAATGTGCATTTAGTTGCTGAGGCCCAGTGGGGCCAAGGCGAATAAACTACATGAGTTTATAAAGAATACTTCAATTTAAAGGTAAATACGACGTTTCCTTATTAGATTAATAACTTTGTCAAGCATAAAATTAATACAACTAATATAATGTTAATAATTTATTAAATGTTATTATTATTATTATTATAGTTGTTACAGATCTATTAATAATTTTTTTATAATTTGTTTCCATTTTGATTCTTTAAGAAATGCGACGTCGTCATCTCCATGTCATTATAGCCATTAATTCTCGGAACATTTTACGAAAATTTTTAGGTTGCAAAGCTTGATCCGGAATTACGTCATATATCTCACTCTTACAAAACGTGTCAAAAACAGGATGTGTCCAGTGGAAAACTTTGATGTGGGCAAATTCGCGTATTTCAGGAAGCGTACATGCAAGATTATCTTGATTATCTTCCATTTTCATGTTTGTGACAGAATTTTCACTTTAAAAATTAAGGCATTACCAACCGCCACAAACATCCCTAAAGCAAATTATTTAAAATTTTTTCTTTAAAAACGGCATAAAAAGGGTAAATGACAAAAAATGGAATAAAAATCATGTTTCATAAGACCTTGAAGCACTCTTTAAAAAACTCGTGACTACACCACACATTTTTTTAAATTTGAATTCGAGATTCAAGCGTGGTCTTACGAAACTTGTTTTTTAATATACTATTATTTTGATCATGTCAGTTATAGTTTATGAAGTTGTTAATATACAGTATGTCCCCGGATCGACTTTAAAAGAGGGAAAATTCTCTTATTTTTGATTTCTCAGAAAATTTCATTCTTGATGATTTGCCCTGCTTGTTTTCAAACTGCCTAAACACAAATTACTTTCTATTTTACTCGTATGGTTCTAAAGATAATATCATTTTTCTTGAAAAATTGGACTTAGAATGTTTTTCCTAATTTTTAGAAGTAACTTTAGTAGGCGGATTTCATTGAAAGACACCACTGACAGAAATTGTCAAATGTGATAATTCTGTTGAACTGCAAATTAATTCATGCTAATTTGAATTGTATGCTATAATGTTGACTTTACAACAAAGAATTTATCTAATTCAATGTTACGGAACTGGGGAAGAGTGCTGCCGAGTTGTTATCAGAGAATTCAACCCAAAATACCCGGAAGTTACCATTTCGAATGCCGGAGCAAAAAACTTGGTAACTAAATTCCTTCAAACAGGCTCGGTTTTAAACCTAAAGAAGCCAAAAAAGTTGTTCGATGAAGAAGATGCTGCTACTGTTCTCGCCGTTCATTCCGCAACAGAAGTTCCAAGGAGGGCACTACGAATTGGGATAGGTAAATCTCATTTACAAAGAATCTTCAAGGAGAACAAAATTTTACCATTTAAGCCGCAATTTAGGCAAACTTTAGAGAACGGTGATGAAGCCAAACGTCTGGATCTTTGTTTGGAAATGGGCAATAGAGTTTTGGAAGATTCAAATTTTGATAAACGAATAATGTTCTCGATGAATCGACCTTTTCAACTAACGGAGTCGTTTCTTCCCAACATTGCCGTTACTGGAGTAGGACGAATCCAAACTTCGGAATTGCTAGTCGCAGACAATGTTTGAAAAAGTTAATGTGGTGTCCGGTTTCGTACCATGGAATTATTGGCCCATATTTTTTTGATCAAAATTTAAACCGTTATTCATATTTGGAAATGTTGCAAAATTTTTTAACTGATAAACTGGATGAATTGCCATTGAACTACCAAATTGAAATGTTCTTCCAGCACGATGGGTGCCCTGCTCATTATGCCGGTACTGTTCGCCAGTGGCTCAATACAGAGTTCCATGATAACTGGATAGGAAGAGATGGTCCCATTTTATGGCCGCCGAGAAGTCCTGATCTCACAATAATGGACTTTTATCTGTGGGGTCGTTTAAAACAAATTGTGTACAGTGAGCCATTAGACAATAATGAAGAGCAATTGAAAAATAGGATACGGAATGCTGTCCAGTCCCTTTCAATCGAAGAAATAAGGCGCAGTTTCAATGAATTCAGAGCTCGCATTGAAATCTGTGCGGAAAAAGGAGGAGCATTATTCGAATAGAAAATTAATAGTTCAGTTTTTTTGAGAATTTCATTTCATTTTACCATCAATTGTTAAATTTATTAATTAAAACTTGTGAGACCAATTTGATTTTTCCTTTGAAACAAATCAATTTACTTCAAAAAATTACGAAAAGCTCGAATTTTTCAAGAAAAATGATATTATCTCGAGAACCATTTGAGTTAAACAGCAAGTAATTTGTGTTTCGGGGGTTTGAAAACAAGCAGGGCAAATCAGCAAGAATGAAATTTTCTGAGAAATCAAAAATAAGAAAATTTTCCCTCTTTTAAAGTCGATCCGGGGACATACTGTGTTGTCAAGATGATAGAGTTAATTTTGTAATATGAACTTATACATGTTACAAATGCCTTCTAAATCTGTTCGTGAATTAATGATTCAATAAAAAGCTTTCTCTTTTTATTATATATATATATATATATATATATATATATATATATATATATATAGGTTATTACAAATGATGTTCATGATTTCAAGTGCACATAAATCCAGTTTTATTTATCATACATACATACCATATGGGAACCCCTTGTGATACAACAGATGTTAAGCGTGTGATCAAGCTCTTGCCATACTTTGTTAAGAGTGTTCAGGTCGATTGTTTCGATTGCTCTGGTAATCCGTTGTTGGATCTCAGGTATGCTTTTTGGTGGTGTATACACTTTATGTTTGATGTATCCTCACAAGAATCACAGGGGGTGATGTCCGGAGATCTTGGAGGCCAGTTCAAGAGTGCACCGTCACTTGGATCTGCACAGCCGATTCATCTGCCAGGCAGCCGATTTTGAAGTCCAGAATGAAGTTTAGGGATTCTTGTTCTACTTTCGGTAGAATCCATTCCGTCATCATGTCCAAGATTTATTCCATTTATTGTTTGTCCAACAAAGAAAAAGGCCCGTACACTTTGTTGTAAATGATAGTACAAGACAAATTAACTTTCGGAGTGTATGTCTGTTCACGGTACCACACAAGTGGGATGTGGCTTCGTCACTAAAGACTGAACATTTTACACAGTTTTAATTTTCCATCAATGCTTACATGTTCTCATAAAAAGAAAGTCTTAGAACTTTGTCCTTTGAGTTTAATGCTTGAACAAGCTGAAGTTTGTAAGGCTTGAAATTTATACGTTCACCTAAAATTTTCCAAACTGTTGGCTGTGGTATACCAAGCTGTTTGCTGCTTTTAACAGTAGTATTCTGTGGACTGCGCGTAAAACTTTTCCTTACCTGCTCTACAGCGTCATTGCTTACTGACTGATTTCTTTTTACAAATGCACCAATTTCTCTTAAAATTCAAGTACCACTTGTGACTGCTAGAAGGATCTTCATTAAATTTGGTACTAAAGTAACGCTGCATACTAATAACTGATTGGTTGATGTGATAATCTAACACATAGCTGATACGTAATTAAATCAATGTAAACAAAACTTTATGAGTTTTTCTTTCCAGTGGTACCAACTGAAATGGTCTTAAAACAGGTTAATCCAGTAATATTTATAATTGAAATCGGGAACATCATTTGTAATAACCCTGTATATATTATTTTGCTTAAAATAATTAAAAATAATTTCACGAAATTGAAATATAGGCAATTTTAATTAATCTCTTTTATTTGACAATTGAACCAACATACCTATTATATATATATATATATATATATATATATATATATATATATATATATATATATATATATATATATATATATTATTTATCTAATGTGGTTTATTGTACCAATCAAATTTCTATCTTTATAACAAGTGTGTCAAAGATGATATTTTGTTATTTTATTCTAATTCAATCGTAAACTGTAATTCAGGGTGAAAATTATTAAAACATTCTACCTCAGTAATTTTGTCATGTGATGATGTCAAAAGGATCATCAACATATCTAAAATAAAGTGATGGTGTAAAACATGATTTTGTTTAAAAAATTTATTTTGAAATTAAAAACGTTCTGTTTAGTTAAATTTTTAATTCGTTTCCATTTTTTACTTATAATATCTTTGGGAATATTAGTAAACAAAGAAACATCAGTAGTGATTAAGGGCCGGTTCTGGACCAATTCAAGGTCACTCGCCCTCTGGTAGTGAGAAATGTAAGCTTTTAGATCTCTTCAAGGTCAAACCTTTGGAGCTCGCTAAAAATAGAAATTTCAATGTCACCATACTCATCATATTACAAGGTCACTCTGCGGTCAAACGTTTTGGCGGGAAATTTGTATGTTAAGGTCAAAAGCTAAAAATAGAAATTGCAATGTCATCATCATATTACAATTCTTAGAAGTATAAAAATAGATAATTTTTTTATTTTGGAATCAGATACGGGTGGTACCATATGTTCGGGTACCAATGGTAGATCACTGTGACTCTCATGTAATTCTATGGGATAGTCTAAATCATACTCGACTATATAGCCAATTTCCGAATCATCGGGATGGTTTATTAAATCTAAAGTTTCAAAATTATCAACAAAAGAGGAATCGCCAAATGGTAGAAATTCTGACATGCTGGCTCCATATAAATTATTTACGTCGTAGTACATTAAATACACACTTTCGGAAGTGGGATCAAATTTTTCCCCATGTACTTATTGTTAGCATATCGATTAGACATTGAGCCACACCACCTCTAATTCCTCTCTCAATAAACATTAGCATATCAATGTCTGTAAATAGTTCTAACTGTACTTGTGTAATTTTAAGCATAGCATCGAATGCTATACCGGGAGCTGTATAATAGTGCAGAGGATCAAGTTTGTAAGTACTTAAACAAGTTTGTCCAAAGTTTTCGAAAATGTCTGCTAACAATTGAACGTCCGTTTTTAAATACAAATCCGAGTAATCCCCTAACGATTTAATATTAAATCTGTTCCAAACATTAACTGCATATGCATAACTCGCATCATTTATTCCCTCATTAGCGAGATGACTGAAAAAAACTTCCTTGGGAGGGAGTCTGGTCTCGCTTAATTTATCCCAAGTATCGAGATATTCATAAGGAAACACACCTTTGCGAACTAGTAGCGAAAATTCTTCGGCATTGTTACAATTAGCGTGGGTAATCATTTTTTTACTATTTTCCAAATAGTCCGACAACTTTTCAATACTACTACTCATAAATCTGAAAGAGTCAATAAATCTAAACCTACTTTTAGTACCTTGTATTACCTTCGTGAAAGAAATATATCTTTCTTTGTTTATGGGTAGCAGTAAAATCTCACCGGGAACAGTAGCCAATTCTCTAATGAGGAAATGACTATCATAACCTGACAAATTATGAAACACGACTGGCAGAATGTGGGAGTCTTTATAGTTTAGGTTACAATTCTGATGTGATGCTCCCCGAAATGCACCAGTAAAATGGTTATGATCCCTAACTTTTATATTATAATCAGTAAATGGTTTTTCGCAAATGTGGCAAATCGTGGTGCTTTCAAAGAATTATTTTATTGATTATTTTGGTAGTCCCATGTGCAATACTTTGAAGCTCTTTAACAAACCATTGAATGCAATCGTTTCTTCTGTAAAGTCTAAATCGTGATAAAGAATCATTGTATGAACACTTCAAGTAGTAAGCAATGCTAAAGGGTGTCTGTTTGGAGTAAAATATCGTATTATTATCGAAGTCCGTTAAATTTGTACACTTTTACAAAATACTTTCAAAATCTGCATAAATTACAAACGGCACCTTTTCCTGGAATGTGAAATTTTTGAACTGCAGAAACTTCTCTGCTTCAGTGCGTAGCTTGACAGAGCATCGATTAAGTTGATGACAGTGAATGATGTGTTTTTGTAGAACGTGATCTGAAGAAAAATGGTTCAAACATCGATAACAAATGAATTTCTTGTGCTCCTTATTCGATAGTTGTTTAGAAAAAAGAGCCGACATATTTTTAATCCACGTGAAATGATAAACAGTACTATTTTTTGTATTAATATCACACGCAGCTTTATAATTAGCAGAAAGTATTGAAAGATTTATAGGTTCCCTCGCACTATTTTGATTTTCACTTAATACAAATGGTAATATATCTTTCCCCTGAATGCAAAACAAATTAATAGAGAGGTTGTTTAACTGTTCAAATTTTTTTACATCATCTAGTTTAATGGGGAAGTGATTGAATCATAATTCAAAACATCGTTAAAATGAGGATAACTGTAAACCCTATCTGAATGATGTTGCAAGACTATTGTATGCATTTTGTAAAACAGTAAGAGGGTCCTTGATGTTTGCTATATTGACTATAATTCCTGTAAGTAACCTACCATTAAAACATGAATCTAGAGAGTACCAACTTAATTTGCGTCTACGCTTTTTAGTGACATTGATAATTCCACTACCTGTTTTCTCTGAAGCGTTCTTTAACTGTTTAACTCTTATAAGACACTTTAGCAATATAAATTACTTTCGAGTTTAAGCAAATTTTCGCGTGTCTCTAAATAAATTTTATTTTGAATTATATCTTGCAATAGCTTAATATTAGTGTTAATTATACGGATGTGCTTTACAAATTCATTTTTGGATTTCAACAATCGAATAATACTTCTTGTTAAATTAACAATATCACTACTACTTGGTAAAACTTTACTCATAGTTACCTTCAAAACTGTATCCAACAATGCAAAAATATGAAGCACACACTGCCGATTATGCAGTAATGGACTTGTAGCAAATATTTTATTTAATATAACTGATATGTAAAAATTAATAATTTTAAGTAACTATAGAAGTACTTTAGGTTTACAATTACAATTACAATTCTAGCTACGAGTACAATGTACTGATTGGTATAAACTGCTCTTTATCTGTTTATATAGTCATAAAAACCGATATTCAAGGTCAAATGTTGCAAACTGGTTATAACTTGTGGCAAGAGCTTCAGTTCAGAAGTATGCATACACCGCACTTTCTTTACAGTTCGGTGAACCAACCAACCACTTCCATTTGTTAGCAATTTTGTTAACGTCAACAGATCTACATGTATATAATGTTTTAATTGAGTACTCATTCATTCATTACCTACAATTGGTCAAAAAAAGAAAAACCATGCATATTGCATGATGTTTTAGTGCGCGCACCAACAAAGGGTACTGAACCAATCCAGACACCCTTCGAAGAGTCCGTCTCAATAATTTCAATTCGAGATAGGGATGTAGAGGATGATTTTTCGAGATATTTTGAAAAGTAGGTATAATTTTATTTCATTAAAATTATTGTTTCCCTTAATTAATTCATAGAGTATTTAGTACAACCACATTTATTTATCGTTTCAGCATAACACCAGCAACTACGGTGATGGCAGCACCGCAACCGCTGCAGAACCTCCAATACGGAGGTAAAAATTTATCGTTAATAGATGAGTACCTTATTCAGCGCGAAGAGCCCACTACCAACCCCGCAGGTGTTTAAGAAAAAAGGTGTTGCGTGGTTACGTAAAATTTACGACTATGTTAATAGTGAGGTGATGGGAATGGAGTGAATCGAAAGACTTACCGAGGAACTGGCTAAGGCAAATCGAGAGTTAGAATGTGTGTCTTGTAATATTAAAAACACGGAAAGCATTTTGCGTACGTTGGAGGGGATTGATGTGTGATGGGTGTGTTACCTGTATGTAAGTTAGTAATTAGGTTTTCTTTTCATTAGTAGTAATTTTTTAGAATGCAATTTATTTTTTGTCGGTAGTAATTTAGGGTTTAAGAATAATAATAATAATTTTTGTTAGATATGTATATATGTATAAAATATCTCTAAGTGTTAATACTAGTTAATGAAATGGGAGTATAAAAACATTCACCACCACCACCACCAGTACTACTGCAGCCACCTTTTTTGCAATATGGAGGAAAGAACTTGACCCTACCCTCCAAACGCAGGTTCCCACAAACCTGCATGAATTTAAAATCAAAAGTGTTAGGTGGTTGCAGGACATTTTGTGAACATACAGTCTTTGAAAATTATGAAGTGCCAAATGTGCAACGTTTAACCAGTGAGTTAGCTGAAGCTAAGAAAAATGTGGAAATTGTTCGACAGAAGTAGTTTTCTTATTGTTTAAAGTAGTGTTTGGTTTTAGTTTTTGTAGGGTAGGGAACTTAAGTGTAATTATAATTATTTTTTTTAAATATTATACATTTACGGATTATAATAAATAAATAAATGTGTAATTGTTTTATTTCTTATTAAATATCTCTATCACATATGTAAAGAAAGAAACAGAAAACGAGTGTGAAACTATTTAACAGTTGTTTTATTTAAAGGTTAAAAAGTGAAAACAAATAAGTTAAGGAGATTGAAAATTACTATTAATTTTATTAAATACTTAAATAAAAAGTTTACCTAGCAGTCGTAGTAGTCGTATTTAATAAAATGAATAACAATTTTTAATTACATATTTACTTTTGAACTTCTTCATTCATAACAAAACTTATAATAAGTTAAGGAAATAATTGAATCCTTAAGTAAGTGTTGAATACAAAATGTTCATTTTAAATAATTTCATAATTATATGAACTGATAACTTAAAAACACACTAAGAAGGTTATTGTAAAATATCATGCATATAAAGAAAGTGTGGAAATATAATACAGTTAAAAGTGAAAAAAAAGCTTGCGTTAAATAAAAGTCAAAACAGTTCCCAAACGCATGTAAATCTGAAAACTTTACGCCATGTATTTATGCAATACAAATGACACAATTGCATTCATACATTTGCAAATCCCGTTTCAAAATTGTAATGTGAATTGGTGACTAAGATAAATATAGAAAGTTCGCATTTACACCTGCATAAAATGCTTTCAAAGCAAAATAACTGCGTTCATTATCCTACAATTCTTGAAGCACTAATATCCACGCTCCATCGAAAATCGTAAATTTGGAGTACTAATCAAAATAAATTAAAAAACAAGTCATGTTTTAAGTGCTGTTTGTTGTTCCAAAATTGAAATGATTAATTTAAAGAGAATTTCGATACATTTATACATGAAATGGATAAATTGCATGCATATGTTTCTTCTGAGCTTACGTAAGTACAAAAAGTTGTGTTTTAAGTGCTCTTTGTTATTTAAAAATGGAATTGGTTAATTTTAGAGTCATTTTTTCATATTTTAATAAATTTATACATGAAATTGATAAATTACCACTTATAAAACACAACTGCTTTGACAAAAAATTTTTTTTTGAGAGTTAGGTGCAAATTTTAAATTTTCAGGAGCGCATCTTTTGTAGGACTTTATTTTCACCCTACCCCACATACCATCCTACACCCTGAGGAAAAGGACGTCCACATCGAGTCGTATTTTATCTCTTTACATAGATATGCACATATATCTTCACTTACTTCATACACCTTCAAACATACATCATTTTTATAGTTTAAGTACACGCCTATCGTTTACACAACAATAATTGCAATTATACATTCCATTATAGTACGATACTTGTATTTCAAGTTAAATATAATATTACAAATCATACTGATAATACTATATGTGTAATGCATTTTGCAGCTGCATGCTTTTTACTCATTACGAGTACAATCCATTTAAAATGGGTTGTAATTGCGTATATAAATGTAAAATGTCCAAAGATACATTGTGAGAGTTAGTACTACTTTATTTCATAAAAAAATCGTTAGAATCTATTTTAGAAAAAAAAAACATATCACAAATATGTTAAACCTTTGTTATACTATATCACATTCCTATTGGTACTCAATTAATTTGGAAAATATTAAAAATGTACGTTTTATATCGAATAGTAATCTGTAATATTTCACAGTTAAGGAAGGCTTTCTTTAATAAAAAAAACGTTAGAATTTTTTAGATGAACAACATATTACAAATATTTTCGAAATAAATAAAAGATTTTATATTACATCAGTAATTAGAAATTTATTGATTTTGTACAGTCTTAAATTTTTAATATAGATGTGAATACAAATTTATGCAAAATATCACGAGAGTATTGTTAGTTGCATAATATTTCAGGGTTAAACTTTATTATTATGCTTATAAAGGATTTTATTTTATATCAGTATTTATCTTAAAAATTTATTAATTTTATACAATCTTAAATTTCTAATATGTGTGAATATAAATTTATGCAGAATATCACGAGAGTATTGTTAGTTGCATAAAATTTCAGGGTTAAAACTTTATTATTATTCTCATAAAGGATTTTATTTTGCATCAGTATTTATCTTAAAAATTTATTGATTGATTGATATATGTGTTAGATACGTTTAAAAGTCGACGAAAATTGTTGGTTTTTTTTTAAATTTATTTTTGGCAGATTCTGGCCTGTTTTTGAGAAAAATGGTTTTTTTTTTTGCTTGAAAAGGCTGGACTTGGAACAATCGGCTTAAAAAATATTTCACCTACTAGGGGTAGCTTGTGCATTTTAAAATTAAAAGCTTATCCTAACATCACCATTTTTATTATTTATTACATATAAATACAATAACTCATTTAAACACTACAACATATTAATACCAAATATGTTTAAATGTCTTTTTATTTTCAAACTCGAAGCTGCCTCATTCTTCTATTTATTTCATACACCCCTAAATCTACTTTTAAATCTTTAATTTTTCGTATCAACACCTCCAACCTCTTCTTTCGCTCGACAATAATTAATACTTGTTCTTTTCTTGCGCTTTCTATCTTCCATATTACCATTTTCGTCATTTCTGCTAATACTTAATCGCGCACACCCAAGGAAGCCTTTTATTATAAATCTACATCCTTCAAAACCGCTAACCTAGATAAAAATGTCTTCTTCTTTCCATGAACTTATTCTATTTTTATACTTCTAAGAAATGTCATACGATACCCCTACAGGTCAATAATGTTTCACCTTGACCACTGTATTTTTAGACTTCCAAGGATTGTGATATGATGATGACATTGTAATTTCTATTTTTAGCTTTTGACCTTTACATACAAATTTCCCACCAAAACGTTTGACCGCAGAGTGACCTTGATGAGGATGGTGACATTGAAATTTCTATTTTTAGCGAGCTCCAAAAATTTAAATTTTCCGCGAAAAGTTTGACCTTGAAGAGATCCAAAAGCTTACATTTTTCACTACCAGAGGGCGAGTGACCTTGAATTGGTACAGAACCGGCCCTTAATCACTACTAACATCAAGTGAAATGAGAATATATATTACAAACCAGTCAAATAACAATAATATATATATATATATATATATATATATACATATATATATATATATATATATATATATATATATATATATATATATATATATATATATATAAAGTTGCTCACTTGACCCACATTCCTTTAGTAGCAATTTTAGGAGAAAAGGTCACGAGAGATTTCTATTTTTTTACAACCAAATATATTTTATTTCGTTCAAAATCAGCACATCGATAAATAAAAGGCTCTTTTGTTTAGATAATCTCCAATTTCGTTGCGCTGCTGGCAACGATTGAATAGTTATGATTTTTTACGGCATGTGTATTTCGTAGAGAATGTTTTTAAAACATTTATTTTCTCCTAAATGAGTGGACTTATGTAGGTGAAAGGTTAAACAACCTTGGCCTAGAATCCAATATGGATTTCAAACATATTAAAATTTGTAGGGTTGTAAACAAAGAACATCTGAATAAAAAATTACTCATGACCTTCCCTCCTAAAATTAATATTAAAGGTACTATCAAAAAGTAGCCAGTGCAACCTGTGTTGTGTGTGATATATATATATATATATATATATATATATATATATATATATATATATATATATATATATATAACGGCTGTCGGGAAATCTGTCGGATTCACATAGAACATGAAAAAATAAGAAGGTCCTATAAAATTTGATCCCACAGGCCCTCCGAACATGTGAACCTGAACGATGCCACCGGTTTTTCTTGAATAACTTTTAAAGTATTAATAATAATTGTACAAGTCGAAATTCATTCAAACACCGCCCGAAATTGCAAATGAAGTAGTATCGTGCCTCGGACTGTCGAAATCCGGTGAAAGGTATTTAGCTGCGCTTGAAGAATGAACATTTATTCGGAAAATGTACTTCTTGCGTATTTTAACCAGATGCAAAAAGTTAAGAAATGGAAATTTTGGACAATATGATCGCGTTATTCCATAGTCAAATCCGAATTAGTTATTAAACAAGGAATAAATATAGGTCAATATTTAAAGTTACGATGTTTTCTGACAAAGGCAAATGAAGGGAAGGGTATTCTGCAAAAAAAGACAAGAACATTCACTAAAGACCAGTTTGAAGGTTTTTTTAATGGACACACCAGATGATGTATATTTAGGAATAAAGGTAAATTTAAAACAGTTTTAGTTTTGCGCCCCCAATATGTAATGCGATTTATTCTGATTGTTTTAGTAATCGGAGTAACTGGCGCATGCAGATGGGACGGGATGATGAAAATGAATATAGATATTGTAAATATAATCCTAATAAAAATTCCAGACAGCAAAACGAAAAAAGTGCGTTCATTTACAATCATCGGAGAAATGTTCATCAAAATTTACCACAAGTACGCTTCATTAAGACCCAGAGATATAAAAGAGAGAAGATCTTTTTCGAAATATCAAAATGGGCACTATAGAAATGTTATGCGGATTCAGACAATCAGTGCTGTACCCGGAAAAGTCGCCAAATTTATAAAATTAAGCAATGTTCAAGAGTATACGCGTCACTGTATAAGGCGCACTTCGGCTACATTACTGATCTATGGTGGAGGAAGTATGGACTCGTTGAAGGCCACGTGTGTTGGAAGTCGACCTCCGTGGCGGAAGGATACATAGAAGAGTCTATTCGCAACAAAAAATTTAATATTACATTAATGAATAGGTCTGAAAATTAACTATAGTTATTGAATAAATGAAGATTAAATTGTTGTGTTTCCATAACAACACTTTTGCTATTTTTTTCTATGACGAAATAAATAAAATTCCCCGCATTTTTAACTCGTCAGTAGTAATATGGGTCACTCGCCCTCTGGTTTTGAGAAATCAAAGCCCTTCAAGGTTAAACTTTTGATAGATTTAAATTTTGGAGCTCTCCGAGGTCAAAATTTAAATCTAAAAACAGAAATTTCAAGGTCATCATATTACAATTTTAGAAATCTGAAAAATAGAGTTTTCAAGGTCAAACATTATTGACCTGCAGGGGAGTCATATATTTCTTATAAATATAAAAATAAAATCAGTTCATGGAAACAAGAAGAATGACAGGTTGTTGTTTATGCTAAAAAGTAGATCAAGGTCAAATGGTACTTATATTGACTAAATGGAGTCAAGATCAAATAGTTTTCTAAACTAAAAGTAGAACAAGGTGGTTATTAAACAAGTTGTGATAGGTACTCAGGTCAAGGACACATTTTTCTTATGTAAACCGCAGCGAGGTATGTTGAGGTCAGTCAGTTAGCAACTAATTGTTAAGCATCGAATTAGCAGAGTTAAACCAAAGCACCTATTGCAAACCCTTTAAAAATGTGTGTGACCTCGAGATATCGAAAAAGCATAAAGTGAGTAATGTGGCAGTAATTAATACTAAGTATGGTGAATGTATATTGGTGGAAACAGCTGATTTTAAATGTGTTTTACTTCAGCGCTTTTATGAGTATTTCCAACAAAAAGACACTCGAATTGAAGAATTTAAAACGTCACTAAACATGAAGGATGTGCTCATAAATAGTTTGGGTGCAGCCGAGAAAACAGCAACAATAAAATTTTGTTTTTAATAGTAGTGCTACAACCCCACCATATGTAATTTACGGATGCTTTAAATAGAATCATTTCTTGAACAGTGTTTAGTCGTAGTGCAATTGCCAGCAAATAAAGTCGTTATCCAATTATAATGCAAGCAGAAGTAAAATCATTTCTGGAACGATCCAAACTCAGAACTTTACTGTTATGTGTGGATGTCCCACATATTTTCAGTAACGATATGAATAATAATATAACAGTGTTGTTGGTGCTGTCAAAATAGTGATGGTAGTAGTAGTAGTAAAAATAAAAATGAAGAGAAAGGTTATCCTTGTAGCACTGACTAGCCATCATTTCAACATAAGGATAATTTATCGGAAGTGTATAAACAAGCAGCTAATGAACACTTAATCGTTTGTATTTATTATAAACTATCACTGTTTTGCCATCCTGCAAAACATCTGGAAATTGGATACAGTACAAACCTCAACCTTCGACCAGTAGTGCGTATGAGGTTTGACAACTGTGATCAAAGCAATAATGTAGTGTTGGATATGAAGGAATGGAATGGGCTTCTAAGATGGCATTCATATGTAGAATTACAATCTTTCCGTTCCCAAATAAAATTGATTGGTCAAACGTAAACGAAGACGAAGATATAATCTATGATCGACATTATGAATATCTATCTAGAAATCTTGGTATTTACTATAATTGGGAATTGATTAAAGGATATGGCAGAATTTTGAAATTGTTATGATAGAAAACTCCAACTGCTGTTCTTGCACATTCAATGCCCATAGTGTAGAAGAACTATTCAATTTAAAGGATATAATAAGCTATAGATTGAATTTCTTAAAGCTTAAAATCTGGTGTGTTTTTATGAAAAGTTTATAAATTGTTGACTACCGTTGTTTTAGTGAGAAATAATTCCATGCTAGTGACATTTATAATGACATTAAAGGTGTTATAAATACTAAGTATAATATTAACTCACGTAACACTGTATGAGTAATGGAAATATTGCATTATCGACCTGCTTATCTAATGTATAGTATTTACTAAACAAAGAAGTATAGATGCCCTGCTTTATCCATCTAGGTAAACAATGTTAGGTTAGAAGCGAAAGAGTGCAAGTGGTTTAGTGAATACCCTAATCAAATGAATTGCCGGTTGAATTTCATTTACCTGGTTACCAGTATTGTGATCCTGGTACAAATTAGAGAAACGACTCGCACGCGGTGACTGGTATTAATCAATTAGATGCTCAGTGCACACTTCCTGATATCACTTACAGAGATTACCGAGATTTAGAAAGTAGACATAAAGCAGATATAATTTTAGGAGAAAAAACTTGGGAACGCTTTAAATCATCAGACGCAACATTAGGTGAACGATCTGCAGCAGTTAGTACCACTATGAAAGCAAAGAGAAAATTAGGAATAGGGTTTAAACGTCAATCCAATCAGAAGGAGAAGAAGAAATCGTTATGCAAAGGTGGAAATTTATTGCATTTCCGAAAAGTAATAGCTAAAAAAATTAAACCTAACGGAAATTTCACAAAAACAATAAAGTGAACGCTTTCAACGGCAAAACGTGTGGTAAAAAGTTTAGGAGGAAAGAAAAACATTAAAGTTCCTAGAGTAATTCCCTTACCTGAAGAAGGAGGATTTTTACTATGTCTTGTTCCGTTATTCGCAGGATTATCAGCAATCGGTGCTTTAGCTGGCATCGAGCCAAAATCGAGTTATGGAAACTATAGCTATAGGCTCCGTGAATAAGAAAGGTGGCGCACTTTATCTAAAACCATACAAATCTGGTGGTGGTGCATTAAAAAAAACTGAATAGATTACCTGAAAGACCGCTAACCGATATGGATTTAAATAAATACACCAAAATGTACTACTTTAGGATATTTTATATGCCTAAAGTACCATGGTAAAATGAATCTGAAATTATTAACTTAGATAGCCAAAGCAGGTCTGGTACGCGTTGAATTTGCTACAAAAAGCGAGCTAAAACAGTATGGTATTACGATAGTTTCGGTAATCTTCGACCTTGTGGTCGATTAGTATCGAAGTGATTAACTACTTCCAGGGATATAAAATTTATTACAATTACAACCAAGATCAGGAATTTGATACTATTATTGGCGGACACCTATTCCTACAATGTTTATATAAATAATCGATATAAAACTTCCACCGATAGAACTAGATTTGCGGCCGAAAAACGTTATCGGATTGGATGGATTTTACGGTTACAACAGCATTAGACACATTTATACAGGCAACGATAGATTTTGTTTTAGAACAAATCCATCTCATTTGCAAGTGATCAATGCATATGGGTTAGATGAAATTAGTGATTATCTAAAATTTGAAATACCCACAAAAATTAGGGCAAACAACAATACACTTAAATGTGAGTTAACCAGTTCATTTGATATCGAATGTACTAAAGAAAATAGCATTGGGCGCTTGCTAGTGTTTGAGTCTAAAATCTTAGAACCAAATATTTTATATATGTCTGCGTTAGACATCCAAATACTTAAACACTAATCTGCACGTAGAGTACAACATTATAAAGGGATCTTATCTAAACGGGAAACCTGCAAAAGTATTGTATGAGATTGACATTTCACTCCCACCAGGTTGTCGTCTAGATAAAACTCCCAGCAATACTCATTGTTTAAAAGTAAACAACAACATAATTAGAATATAAGAATTAACTTGACAAATCAAGAGAGTGAATTAATAGACTTTGGTGAAGTGAACCATATACGGTACGCCTAGAACTAAAAGAACATGGGTCAGATATTCACACTTATCTTTCGTATAGATCCTCTAAATATGAATCTTCTGAAGAAATACGCATCTTAATTTAAAGTCAAGATCTAATTACGGCCACCTACAATCGTTTTCTGTACATAGAAGGTAAGCTTGAACTCAAAAAAAAGAAGATAATAAAAAATCATACAACTTAACCAATATTTTCCCCAACTTTCTCTTTGAAGAAATTCGTTATGAGTTAGGTGGTCAAAGAGTGGACATTTGCAGAAATCCAGGCATAACATCTACACCTTTCGATAATGGAATCATTGTCTGTGGTCTTATTCTGCATGATACTATTGTTCAGTACAGCTCGCTCACTGGAGAAGTGAAAAAAATTATAATTATCTTAATATACACTTATATAGTCTTATTTCATCCGTTAACGGTGCAAGAAGTTACTCAGATTAGTCTGCTTACTGGGAAAAATGGTGTGAAATTTAAACATGTATACGTATACTCTAGTCATTGAATCAAAACAAGTACAAACTTTTACAGGAAATCTTACTGCCAATAAAGGATATAGGTTACTTTACCTTCAGTGATAATCAAGAAGTGACTGAACCTAATTGTGCAAAATTAAACTCTATTTTATATTCGATGATATCGCTTGTGAAAAGCAAAATATAAGGGCATATTTTTCTATGGGTAGGCATAATGATATTGCCTGTTTCTAATTGGGCCAAATTAATTAGTGATCATGCGAACCTAATTATATTATTTGAGCAAGATGAATTGAACCTAAAATACGTGTATGAGGATCATACAAGTCCCATCATTTGCATGAAATTGATTCGGCATGTGTTCAAAGTGTAGGTAGATTTGTTTTGTTTCATGGTCATAAACAAGAATGCAGAAGTTAATAACGGTTGCTATAAGAAAAGGTTTGATGAATATATAATACCTTAAACTGCTTTCAGTAGTTTAGTAGTTACTGATCCGTTTAGATATTAACAGCTATCTGTTCAGGATAAACTGGTACCTGCTCAATAAACCCGTTTTGTTACAATGGATAGGATATTAACGAAAAAAATTATTCAGGCTCGTAACATAATACAGCAGAAGTATGACAGTATTAAAACTGCTCGCATTGATACTGAAAGAACATTTGAAAGTACTTATAAGCTCCTAACGTAAAAAAACCACATAAAAAGGTTAACGTGTTATCTGAACCTTTGAGAGTGCTCTATACAAGACGTTTAGCCTACACGGTGTGTACAACTGGATTGATGCAATTGATACGTAACAATGGATTATAACAATCGCAAACATAGAACTACCGGAATGAAGCCCAAAGATGTCTGTAATCATACAAAGCTAAAGGATACACACCCAATTGATCTAGTAAACTATTTAAGATTGTGACAGTTCACATTACTAGCCCTACCACAGACATGTTTTAAGCCTGTACTGGGAGGGTTTTATGAACATTTTATGAACAAGTATAGAGAATAAAGTATCCCGATGTGTACCTGGTAGAAAAAGTATTTCGCTCCAAGAATAATAAGTTATTCGTAAAGTGGTGGGGATTGGACGAAAGACCATGGATCAATAAGGACGATATTGTGTTATAACCAGACATTTAACTTTAACTTAATTTGTGAAATAAATTACTTATATAGCTATAGGAATAGTTTGTATCAAAGAATGTAGCTTTTAGATAAAATAAAACATAAAAAAATATTTTATTTTTAGATATAAATGACATAAACAATGTTTTTCTAAAATTTCATTATCTTATATAGTAAACCTAAAGTACTTCTGTAATCATTTAAACTACTGGATGGCCATATTCCTGAATCTGGTCCACATGTCCATCCCAGGCAGATATTTTTATACTTGTTTCACCTATATCGATGTTTTCTACTATCCAATAATAAATGTTATGGTGCTCCTTGTTTTCCCACGGTTAAAAATTATATGTGACGTTTTGTTCTAATAATATTTCAATCAAAATATCGAGGAATTTGTAATTAGCATAATATGCTGCTTTCTCAATACATTCAGTTATAATAGATAAAGTGTCTTTATAACCAGAATTAATATTTTCTAAGCTAGATTTAATATTTGTTGAAATACACAGTGAATGATCACCCCATAATAAAATGTATACGCACATTCTAAGCGGTATGACATCAAATAAATTCATATCGTCTAAGATCCTATTTACTGCATTAAAAGATAACGAATTGTAACCTTTGTCGGCACACTATTTCATACAACATTTAATGGTATTATGTTTTATCAAATAACGTCTTAATAATAACTTCATTTGCACGCTTTGAGTTTATAGCACACCATTTAAATCACTCATCAGGAATAAGAATATGTTGTAATATATTCAGTACAAATAAATAGCTTTCACGGGAGTCTTTCCCATCAAAGAACGCTTCAGGTACTTTCTGTAGATTTGATCACTACTGTACCATAGTTCTTCCTGCGATTTGTTATCAAGACTGCCCAGAATAATAAAATTGTTTTTCTGATACAGAAGAAAAATTAATAAAATGCTATGTAAAGTTATATCCCCAAGGTCTAGTATCAGTGAAATTAAAATTTACTAATCGTTTATCATCATAAGGATTAAGTATTACTTTATTCTGTTTGATTGTGAACACATCATGTTTCTTTGACCTTACCAAATGTTGATAAAGCCCTATTACGTTACCATCAAACAAAACATGTTTATAACATTTATAGTGATCAGTTTGATACTTGCTTTGAAGAACCTTTGATCTTTTCACAACAGTGAGAGCATACATTTTTGCACATAGTTCTAAAAATACTAACATAATTTCACCATGATTTTTGTCTTTCATTAAGCCGGGAACTTTTTTATTTGCTAATAGAATTCCAAAGATACTGTAAAGACTACAATCAGATGTATCGAATTGATCAATGTCTTCTTTAATGCATTCATAGATATCAGGTTTATTTAAATATACTTCTAACTTAATCATTTGAACAATAAGCATATCATTGTTAAATATTGCACTGCTATGAAAATTTGATTTTGATACGTAAGTACGAGCGCCATAGCGACCATCCCATTTCGTTACTAAGGGTATATCCTTACATATACGTACATTTTCCATCAGTTTCCCAAAAATACTATTGAGATTGCTGACGCATCGTGATATTTAAATCGATATATTTTTTTAACCACGGGGCTGTTTAAAACGTAATATACAGTGTAATTTCACCTACTTTAATCCATATTTTAAAGATACTTTGAATTACGTAATTACTTTTTGGATACAATGTAAGCAATAATTTTCTAATTTTAGAATTTTAATCGGTACGGGTGGAACCATATGTTCAGGTGCCGATGGTAGATCACTGTGACACTCATGTAATTCTATCGGATAGTCTATGCCACACTCGATTATATAACCATCAGGATGGTTTATTAAATTCAAAGTTGCAAAATTAGCTTCATCCACAAAAGAAAAATCCAAATGCCAAAAATTCTCACATAGCGGCTCCAAATTAAATTATTTTCGTCGTAGTACATTAACTACACACATTAGGAAGTGGGATCAAATCGTACATGTACTTATTGTTAGCTTTAGCATACGGATTAAAACATTGAGCCACGCCACCCTTAAGTCCTCCTTCAATAAACATTAGCATATCAATGTCTGTAAATGGTTTCAACTTTACTTACGAACTTTAAGCATAGCATCGAATGCTGAACCGGGGGCTGTACAATAGTGCAGAGGATCAAGATTGTAAGTACTTAAACAAGTTTTCCGAAATTTTCGAAAATATAGACTAAACGCAGAGCTTCCGTTCTTAGAGACAAATCAGAGTCTTCCCCTAAAGTTTTAATATTAAATTTGTTCCAAACATTAACAGTGTGTGCAAAACCCGCATCATTGATTCGTTCACTATTAATATGACTTCCTTGGGACGGAGCCCGGTCAGACTTAATTTATCCCAAGTATCTATATAAGGAAGCACGTCCTTGCGAAGTAGTAGAGAAAATTCTTCATCATTGTTACAACTAGCTCTGGTAATAAATTTTTTACTATTTACCAAATAGTTTTACAACGCTTCAATACTACTACTCATAAATCTGAAAGAGTCAATAGATCTAAACTAAATTTTACTGCCTTCTATTACTTTCGTGGAAGAGATATTTCTTTCGTTGTGTCTGTTTATGTGCAGCAGCTCTAATTACGAAATGGAAATCGTAACCTGATAAATTACGAAATACAACCGTTAGAAAGTTAGTCTATACAGTTTAGGTTATAATTCTATTGTGACACTCCCAGAAATTTCCCAGCAAAATAGTTATTGTCTCTACCCTTTACACCATACTCAGTAAATGGTTGTCTGTCTGTGTATGTCTGTGTCTGTCTGTGCCTGTCTGTCTGCCTGTGACTCTCTGTGTCTGCCTGTGTCTGCCTGTATCTGTCTGTGTCTGTCTGTGT
>JARFJB010001239.1:0-23010 GCA_036346205.1 Vesta saturnalis | reverse complement strand
ACAAAACTCATTAGTTGGCTTTTGTCATGTCATTTTCTAATTGTAAAAGGGGTAATAACTGCAAGATCCTTCGTGTTAGTGTTTTAAAATTTGCAAGTTATATTATAATTTATATTATATAAGGATATTTTATAGCTGCAATAGAAATAGTGTCAGAGCAGAACAAAGATATTTAGAGGAATATCCGGAGAGGCAGCAACCAAACCAGAGATATGTTTTAAATTAGACCAAAATTTGCGAGAATTTGATGTTTTCAGAAACCTCGAAATGCATATGGTAGCAGACTAGACAGAGATGCCGAAGAAGAAATATTAGATCAGGTACTATTTGTTAGTATTATACTAATTATAAGAATTTCCACTCACTTCACTGCTAATTTCAGCAGACATTTTTTTGGAGAGTTATGACTTTATGTTATCCATCTTAGGTTCAAGAAAATCCTTCAACGTCTACCAGAGAAATAGAGCAAACTATTGAAGTGCCAAAACGACAGTTTGGCGAGTGTTAAAGCAACACCGTTAAAACCATTTAAGTTACACGTTAGTCAAACTCTTCGGCCTGGGGACGATATGAGACGGTTGGATTTTGTAACCAACTTAATACCAAAATGCTGGAAAATCGCAACTTTCTCAATCAAATAATTTGGACGGATGAGTGCAATTTTTCCACTAATGGAATGTTTAATCGTAATAACGAGCACTACTGGTGCGTTGAAAATCCACGAATTAACAGGCAAATGCGAGGACAAGGCCACCGGTCCTTTAATATGTGGGTTGGAATCTGGAAGGATAGGCTCCTTGGGCCAATTATTTACGAAGGTATCCTAACGTCTCAACGCTACCTCGCATTTCTAACAAACGAAATATCAGATCTTTTGGATGATGTTCCGCTAAACGAAAGATGCTGCGGTAATAAGTGAATATCTTAACGGCGAATTTCCTGATATATGGATGGGAAATAGGGGACCACTTGGGTGGCCAGCAAGAAGTCCAGATTTAACCCCTTTAGATTACTTCCTCTGGGGCTATTCAAAAAATATGATTTATAAGACGCCACCGCAAAATAGAGAAGAATTCCAGAATAGGGTTGTTAATGAACTTCGTCAAATTCCCAGACGAACCATTCAAAGAAGCGTAAACAATTGTAGAAGAAGAATTCGTTACTGTATTCGAGAAGGAGGAAACTTGTTCGAACATTTATTATAATAATTTTTGTTTGTTTGTCTGTGTAATTACTTTGTTGTTACCTATCGATAAATTTGCGTTGTCGCTATTATGACCGTTTTACATAGACCTACTTGTTTGAGTTGTTTGTTAATGTTTTTTTTTTTAAATTGTTTAACTGTTTTTATATTTTTTTGGATGTTCTAACGAGTTTAACAAATTAAATAAGTAGAACTACTGTAATTATTCATTGCTGGATCCAAGAAGGCGCAATCTTGTTCTTCGTATTTTTCTCATTATTTTAGTTCGCAGTCGATCAACCATAAAGTGTTATATATTGCTAAAATCAGCATAACATTCTCCATCCAACGACATAAAAATATATCTTAACCCCCATAAGAAAAAAATAAACCTGATGATGGTTCAGAATAAACGAAACGTCACATAATATTTTTAATACCGTATTAGTATTGTACGCAAAAAGGTGCCTTAATAATGTTTAATCGAATTTTGAAAATTCCTAATAAGGTAGCCAAACGCGAAAAACAAAAAATCAAAATTTTTAGTTTTTTGAGCATAAAACCAAATCCATTCGAGTTAGCTCAAATCTCTTTTCAGATTATTACTCGGCATCGAATTTAGCAAAAGTGCCGAATTTAAACCTATATCCTATCTCTTATAATAAGCGAGATCCCCATGCTTGCCCTTGAATTTGGGACAGCCTGTACACTGTAATTTGGTGAACAGCAAAATTTATGGGAATACAGTTATTTTTCTTAAATTTTGTATCTCTAGAACAGCACAAAACAAAGTACAACTTATAATCCAAAGACACATAGCACGAGATCAAATTTTCATAAACTACAGAGCGCAAGACAATATAATACACGTGCACTAGAAATTGAAATTTAAGTTGCAAGAGTAGGTACGACACCTTATGCTATTTACTAAATTTTTAATCGCTTTTTAATGATACGCTTATCTTAACTACATTTTTAACGACCCTTAATTATTTGCTAATGATATGGAGTTTTCCCCTTAATGTGTTCATAATTGTCGTATTTGGCTGTTGGACATCATGGTTTCCCTGTTACATTTTCTAAAATTACACCACAAGATGGCGTTTCAAACTGTAATCTAACCGCCATTAATATATATCACAAAACAGCGCTGCAATCTGCAATAAAAAAGGAATAAAAAACTGATCATGCATTGTAAAGTTCCGTTACTCTACTAGGTTTAAACTAAATAATGTTTAAATGTTTAAACTAAATAATTGCTAGTTTTGGTCATATAATTAGCCAGCAGTAATCCTTTCTGGATCCTCCAGAAACAATTTCTGCTTCTCTTTCCGTCCTCATACCTAACCGTAAAAGGAGGGAATACACACGAAAATGCAGGAAAAAGGAATCCTCGGAATATGCCGCTGCATGTGTGGAGCCGGTGCTGGACGTAACTGCAAACCGTCGGTGGCAGGGTACTGAGGCCCCCTGTCATTTAGGAAACAACAGCCCAAAGACAAAAAGTGTTGGCAGATATTTTGTTGGAACAACCTAACACCCCTCTACTTGTCGGCTCGCCCACCGTCAGGAGAACTGTTTGCAGGAGATCTCACACTGGACGTATTAAGTGGAGCATCGATTTAAACTTTGATATTATGCGAGCTATTTACTACGTCATTCAGGGTGGCGATAATCCACTTCCAGGATGCAGACAATTCTTTTATACTAAAGCACTGCTTTGGTTAATGAATTACTTAGCGACCATTTAACTACACTACGGACGCTATAATAACCTAATTTAGCACTGTGATGTGCTGCAGTTCTAGTCATCGAGCTTAAGGACAAGCCATTTCATTATCCAGCAACCAGACCACGCATAAATAACCGCAATCGTCCCCCGATTTTAATAAAAGGTTTAAAATGGGCATTGACAAGCTTAGAGCCAAAGATGATCTCATCGGCCAATACCTACAGAACCAGAGTTCCAAGAAAATCATCAGGAAGGTAATAACAATTGCAGGTTCAGTGGGAATCAACATCAATTACTGGAATTTAAAGATAACCTTGCACAGCAGTACCAGGCTTCGCAGATACAACGAACTCTTGAAGAGGAAGAAACAAGATATGCAATTTACAACTAATCGGAAACAATTTTTCAGGGAAATGGAATCCTCGGGTAAAGAACAAGTTTATCCTAATGAAGCACAGGAAAATGTCGATGCGCACAAATGTAGAAACTACTAGAGTTGCACTTGGGCAGAGCCTAAATGGTTCAGGAGTGGCTAAATGAAATTAAACAACACAGCTACGAAATCGAATACGGTCGATAATATATGTTATCCTTAGAACTAGCAACTGTAAGTCACCTGGAGACCAGGTAGACTTCGCAACTGTTGGCTAAAGTATTTTCCAGTTTCCTTCGCTAGCCTTGCCAAATGCTTTACCAAAGTGCTCAACGATCCATCAAACGATTCATCAAAATTCCTGAGCCAAAGGGCTACCGTCCAATAACAGCTTGTCTGTTTTATACAAGCTCTTTACTTTAATTCCTAACAACAAAATATATGAGCACTTCGCAGCAATATTGATATTTTAGATGACGAACATCAAGGATGCATACCAGGATCGTTAATTTAGGCGCATTATTAGTTTACTTAGTAATTTGACATTACACATGTTACTTTGTACCCTCGTGTACTACTACATTAATGTTAAAGTTATCTCTAAAAATTAAATAATTAAATGATAGGGTTTGAAGTATACAAAGTATATGTTTTCTAATGTTAGCATTTTGCATCAAGGACAATAAGCCTTATTGTGGTGTTCACTTCAAACAAGTAATGATTGTTAAACTAAGTACATAAATGAGACGTACTTTACTAACCTGAGTACAAAATTTATATTTAAAGTTTTACGGTTGGTAACCATTAACAGTATTGTCTAATAATTAATACATTTATTTACAAAATTAAAGAAAACCTTTTAATTTGATTAAGAAGGTTTTTCGTGATTATTTAATTAATCGAATATCGCAAAGTTTTAATGGACCACATTTTTTTACATTTTTCTATTCAATACTGTGGTTGCAGAAGTTTGAAGAGCAAAGCGCAAAATGTAAAAAACAAAGTACAAAGAGTAAAGTGAAAATGGAAAATGCCAAGCGTAAAGTGCAAAGCGCAAAATGTAAAATGCAAAGTTCAAAGTGAAATTTATGAAGTGCAAGGTGGAAAGTGTAAAATACAAACTGTAAAGTGCAGGTGCAAATTGCAAGGGCAAAGTACAAAGTGTAAAGATCAAAATGCAAAGTACGAAAAGAAAATATAAATTTTCACGTGCAAAGGGCGAAGTGTAAAGTACAAAGGGAACTGTAAAGTGCAAAGCGCATAAGGAAAGATACTGAAAGGACTAAGTGTAAAGTGTTAGAGGCGTGTTAGAAAATTAGAGTGCAAATTATAAAATGAAGAGTGGAGAGTGTAAGATACAAGATGCAAAATACAGGGTGCAAAATAGAAAGTGTAAAGTGTACATAAATGTATACAGTGTGTAGTATACAGAAATAGTGTTTAAAACAAAACGGAGTTCCGTAAAATATAGCTTTTTTTGAATAATTTTAAATCTTAGAATTCGAGAGTTAAAAATATTTTGAACTAAATTGTAACGTACATTCGACACTTTTGAGCGAAGAGTTTGTGTCGTAAGCAATTCTAAGAACCCAGCTTGTAATTGTATTTACTTACAGTTGCATTTATAGATAAATGGTTTAAATATTTAACAGAAATGGCTCTCAAGCGCATAATTAATTTATACGTTAATTTAGGCACGTTAATAGTTTACTATTGATGATTAAACTATGTATGTACATAAGGCGTAATTTACAACAAACTTGAGAATTAAAATTTATATTCAAAGTTTTACTAACAGTAATGATTATTAATATTGTGTTAAAATTAATGTACTTTTATTTTCAAAATTAAAAAAAAACCTTTTTAATCAAATTTAATCATTTCGCAAAGAAAAGGGAATAAATCTCGTGTTCATGTAATAAATCGAATACATGTTCGAACAACGTAAAGTTTTAGTGGACAACACTTCTTTACATTGTCCGATTCAATACTGTGCCTGTAGCGGTGTAAAGCGCCAGTGTAATGTGAACAGCGCAACATGTAAAGAAGAAAGTCTAAAATGTAGAGTGTAAAATGGAAGTGCAAGGTACGAAGCACAAATCGAAAACCGCAAAGTGAAAAATGTAAGAAGCAAAGTGCAAAATGCAAAGTGAAAAATGCAAAGTGCAAAATGCAAAGTGCAAAATGCAAACTGCAAAATGCAAAGTGAAAAATGCAAAGTGCAAAATGCAAAACGTAAAATGTAAAGTGCAAAATGCAAAGTGCAAAATGCAAAATACAAAGTTAAAATGCAAAGTACAAAGCGCATTATTAATTTAGTCGTTAATTTAGGCGTATTATTAGTTTATTTAGTAATTTGCTAATGCAAACAGATTGTAATTACTTTGATATTACACATGATATTGTGTACCATCGTGAATCACTACATTAATGTTAATGTTATCTCAAGAAATTAAATAATACTGATAGTGTTTGAAGCGCACACACTCTATATCTTTTTCAAAAGTTAAAATTATTTTGAATCAAAGACAAGAAGTTTTATTGTGATTTTCATTTGGGTCAAATAATGATTGTTAACCTATGTAAATACATAAGGTGCATTTTGCAAATAACTAGAGTATTGAAATATATACTGCAAGCATTACCGTTGGTAATAATTATTAACATTGCATATTAGATAATACATTTTTATTTTCAAACTTAACAAAAAACCTTTTTAACCAAATTTAATCATTTCTTATAATAAAAGGGTATACATTTCGTGATTATGTAATTAATTGAATACATTTTCGAACAACGCACGGTTTTAATGGACAACGTTTTTTTACATTGTTTAAATCAATACTGTGGCTGTAGAAGTTTAAAGCGCAAAGTACAAAATGTTAAAAGCAAATCACAAAGTGCAGCGTGAAAATGGAAAATGCCAATTGCAAACTAGGTAGCGCAAAATATATACTGGAAAGTGCAAAATGAAAAGTGAAAATAGCAAAATGCAAGTGCATTAAAAGTGCTGAACGCAAAGTACGACAACAAAATGTAAATTTCAATGTGTAAAATGCGAATTGCAAAGTGCTACGTACAAAGAAAAGTGTAATGGGCAAAGCGTCAATTGCAAAGTTCAATGTGTAAAATGCAAAGTGCGAAGCATAAAGGGAACGAAGTAAAGAGGAAGTGCATCGCGCAAAATGCAGAAAGAGCTAAATGTAAAGTGTTAGGGCGTGGTAGGAAATTTGGAGTGCAAAGTGCAAAGTTCACATAAACATATACGGCAGCGGACGATTTGGATGTGGTATTATCACGCACGTACGAGCAGGTAGACGTGGACGAAATACTGCTCACCGTACAAGCTGTACAGTGAGATGTATGAGAGGATGCATTCACCCGTGAGTGAAGATCAGGCAGTATTGCATCATTGCAGAGTTTGGGAATGAATGGTCTCCACTTGCGGAAAAGCGTTCATCGTAAAGCTCTGTGGCGCAGCCGGTGCTGGGGAAAGAGGAATCTCCGATTACGCTGACACCTGCATGCGTTGTAGATGAGCAATCGTCCAGATCTGCAACATATGCAGAGGGCAGAAGAGTAGGGAACCCATTTGAGGGTTTGCTGAGCCCTGCTTCAACCGTAGAATTTATGGAGGCAGTAGTTCTCGGGTAGGAGGGGAGGTCAGGGAACCCACTTCTGATAGCATCCTGAGCCCTACTTGTGTTGCAGAGTTCGCTGAAGAGTGGAATCCTATGAACTCTTCGATACAAGTGGTGGGAATGGATGATTCATCAGAGAGTATCCTCAGTCCTGTGTATGCTGCTGATTTTATAGATAATGAATGGTCGCTAAATGACATCAGTATCTAGGAGTTCTACAACACCCATACAATACTTACCTGCGCATTAACCGGTGAGGGATCTAGTGGAAAATGCAGTATTTTCTCCCCAGAGTGTATTGATCCGTACATGTGTTGCGGAGTTTCTGGAAAACAAGTGGGGGTAACACCTTGCTTCCATCCCAAAGCACATGGCAGGGTAAGATACAATGCTGGGTAGAATATGTGCGGTTAGCAACACTCTACCCAGACTATCTATCATTGTTTGCTTACCCATTCACTACTCTACCTCTCAACCTGATGTATCCATCATACATATTATCCTATTCCTGGCGATATGTTACGTTGCGTCCTCGTTCGCATCGCAGGATATAACTTCTTTTCTTAACAGTTGTAATACATGATAGTAATGCTGCAAACTAATAAAGAGCAATAAACAGTTAAAAAAAGGAATTATAACAAAACACGTAACTCTACCCGTTCACTTATACATTGTTTATACATTCTCTCTGTTACAGCTCGCAATAAAACGTTTCAATGTGAATGGTTGAAGAAATTTTCAAGAAAAGACTCTCTACTGCGATATCAAAAAACTAAGTGTTTGATAAGTATTCCAATTACCCCACATTCAGAGATGCCGCAGGCTGTACCGCAAAATCGTACCGCACTTAGGAATGTGTGCAACCAAGCACTTCCGATGCGAACAAAACGGAACTTAGCCATATTACTGAACGTCTTGCACAACCTGGACCATCAGGGTTAAACAACTTGAAGAATAATGTGCAACACAGACATGCTGATGATTCCTTTGCAGAACCAGGACCATCGGCTTTGAACAACTCACGGAAGCGTAAGTCAGACCAAAGCAGCGAAGCAGTACAAAATAAAAGTATTAAAAGTGTTGAAATTGTGCACTGCACTGATTGTTCGATTGATGTTCCTCGATATGCTTATCAAGGACACCTTAGAAGAAATAGGCACAAATCAAATGTGTGTCTACTCGTTGATACTGGGGTTGAAGAGGTTCGCAATGTTTTTAAACAACGCATTTTATAGACTATCATGAATACCCAATGTGCAGACGTTTATGTGACGTTAAAGTGAATGTTTTGAAACTAATACAAATTCAGTTACAGAAACACTTCTCGTTGAAATGAAATGTTGGGTTGTTTGGGTTGTACTTTCCGAACAGTAGCGAATTAAAGTCCTTACAAACAAAATATGATATATTGAGTGTCGGGATGGTGTTGGAAGAGTATTTTCAAATAGTAGTGGAAATCTTGGATGCTAAGCAATCAGAATTTCAGATTCTGGTAAGAGCGAGTGGGTAGTACATTATTAATATATGTTGTTTCGTAGTTTCGGTGAATTTCGTATATTTAGAGGTAAACATGTTGAAATTTCTCCACTGGGTTCATCCTATAGAATGTCGCCTGAAATTTCGCATAAACATGCCATAGTGAATGTGAAGAATATTGATAATTGCTGCTTTGCGTGGGCTATTGTATAGCATTAGTGACACCGATGGGGTTACCACAACGGATGACTTCTTACACTGATTTCAGGACGTTATTCAACTGGAACGGTGTAGAATTTCCTGTTATGCTGACTAACATCTCAACGTTTGAGTCCAACAATACTATCTTCATCAATGTTTATGGACTGGAAGATACGTATCGTGATGATGATCGTGTTCCTGAGATAGTGGATCTTCTATACTATACAAGAGCTAAACAACCTATCCATGTTAATTTGTTGCTATTAGTTAGTAACCAAACGGATAATCAGCATTATTAATGGATAAAAATTTTTTCTCGTTTACTTAGCAACCAAATAAGTCGACGTAATGGGGTAAAATATTTTTGTGATTCATGTATTTATTACTTTAGAACGCAGGAGCAATTAACTCGACACGTGTCTCATGACTGTAATGTCGTATACTCTAAATTACCTGGCGTGATGCAAAGAAAAGACTGAACCGGGAGTTCTATGCGGAAAATATACTTGCGGTTCGAAACTATCAAAAACAGATGTTTGTACCGTTCGTCATATATGCAGATTCTGAAGCGCTATTAGTACCGGTAAATACGGCTGAACTCGATCCCGAACAACCGTTCACGATAAAAACGTGTTAACATGAACCATACTCATTCAGTTATTATATTAAGTGCGGTGTAAACGATACTTGATCCAAATGAGAACTTTATAGGGGGGTTAATGCCGCGGAGGTATTTATTACACGACTCGAGAGTGATGTGAAATGGATATATAATGAGCATTTGAAAATTGTTGTTCCAATGTTACCACTAACTGATGAACAACTGGTGATACATGAGCAAAGTCGTAATTGTTATGTATGCGACAAGCTTTTTACGGATGATCTTAGAAATTCCAAAGTACGAGATCACTGCCATGTCACTGGTAAATATCGTGGTGCGGCACATTCAAATTGCAATTTAAACTGTCAATTACCTGCATTTATCCCAGTTTTTTCCATAAATTTGCGTTTAGTCGATAGTTGTAGGTTCATAGCGGCATCCTTAGATACTCTATCTCATAATTTATCAGATGATCAATGTAGAGAGGCAAGGAAATATTTTGTTAATGATAATGACTTTAACTTAGTTAGAAAGGAAGGTAAATTCCCCTACGCGTACGTGGACAATTTTAATAAATTAGACGATGTCACAGTACCTTCCTGTGACAGATTCTACGATAAAATGCGTGATGAAAATATATCCGATGAAGCATACTGCCGCGTCCTACTGGTGTGGGATCACTTTAAGTGTAAGTGTAATACACTCAGAGATTATGCTGACATATTTAAAATCAGACGTGTTGCAGTTGGCTGACGTGTTCGAAAACTTTAGGCGGCTATGTATAGCATGTATGGATTAGAACCAGCGCAGTATGTTACAATACCTGGATTGGCGTGGGATGTCATGTTGAAATATACTAAAGTAGAGTTAGAACTATTGACTGATATGGATATGTACCACTTTTTTAAGAAAGGTATTCGTGGTGGAGTGAGTACTTGTGTTAAGCGAAGAAGTATTGCTAACAACGAGTTTGTCCTAAATTATGATCATAATCGTCCAAAAGTCTTTTTACAGTATTTAGATGCTACGAATTTATACGGGTGGAATATACGGCAACACCTACCTCATAATGGGTGTATGTGGTTAACTGAAGAGGAAATTCAAAACTTTGATGTACTGAAGATTAATGATGATGTTGATATTGGGTATGTGCTAGAGGTAGATACACTATCCGCACCACCTGCATGATGAACACAATGATTATCCTTTTTGTCCCTAAATGATCTACGCACCACACTCCAAGGAGGAAAAATTAATTCCTAATTTATGTGATAAGTCTTTGGCTAGTACCATACATAGACCTTAATACAAGTCTTCGAAATCAAGCCAAGAACAAATTCGAAAAGGATTTCTTTAAATGCATGAACAATGGTGTATTTGGTAAAACAATGGAGAATGTCGACAAAAGAAGAGTAATAAAGTTATTAACACATTGGAAAAATAACGGACGTCGCAAAACCGCAATTTAAGAATTTTGTTCAATTTACTGATAAATTATTTGCAGTGGAATTGTCCAAACAGGTCGTCACTTATGACACACCCGTATATGTTGGATTTAGTATTTTAGATCTTTCCAAAATTATAATGTATCGATTTTCTTACGATATCTTGCGCAGTCATTACGGTAATAATGTAACGTTGCTCTATACAGACATAGATTCTGTAATTGTCGAGATAACAAATAATGATGTGTATACCCATATGCGGAATAATGTTGATGAATATGACACATCTAACTATCAAAACGGTTTGCATGGTATTACAACGAATACATCCGTTGTCGGAAGAATCAAAGGATCAAAATATTATTGTCTAAAGGTTGCTGATGATCAAGTGGTTAAGTAAGCGAAATGTGTTAAGAAAATCGATCTTCAAAAAGTGGTGACGGAGGTAGACTATAAATCTGTTGCAGAGGCGTCTGATAAAACAGTAATGTGTAAAATGTTCGTGTTTAGATCAACTTTGCATGATGTATACACTGAGACGTTAAATAAAATCGCGTTTCGGTCCTAGGATGACAAACGGCAATTTCGCATGATCCTGGCGGTATTGTAATTCTAGTTCCTTCAAATACCAGTTGGTTATTCTTGGAAGTAATGTTTTGTACAGTAACGAACCGTGATATAAAAATCGTAAGACTAAATGACCGCAATTAAAAATAAAATAGTGAATTAATTCTAATGGTGGTTTAATATGTCCCATGCTATCAAGATATGTAATATGTCCATTACGCTTGATGTAAGCCGTCCAGTGTGTTCCCCTGTTATTTTGATCATTCAGATTCACGATGCCACATTCATTCGTATGGATTCGTGTAATTTATCTCGCATGTATATCCCTCTAAATTGGAGATTTTTAATTTCTCTACAAATTTTGATAGCTCAACGTTGTTTAAGGCGTGACGTGGTAGCTTCAGTGAGAGTTTTTTAAATACAGTTGTAGATATAGGCCTATACTTCGCTTATGTGGTTTTATACATAAGCCTTTTCCTAAGATAGCTGCTCCCATTGCTCGATTGTGTCGTTTGGTTTCTTCTAACGATTTTTACGCAGTTTTTGCGTCAGTGACCGCTGTTGCAACTGCAGCTGCACCTTCACTCAAAGAACCTAAAGCTCCAAATGATTGATGATTCTTTTGGGTGTCAAGATTTTTTTATGCTTTAAAACGTTTAAGGCTTGTGGTTCCGTAGATTTTAACGATGACCGAAGTTTACTACCAACACGACGTCGCGCTAGAGGCACTGCTTTGTTGAATGAAATTGATCTGTTTCTGTGAGAACGCTTCCTAAGTCGTGATTTGCTTCCCATTCCCATTGTTCCTTTTACTTTCATTATACCGGCTATGATTAATGCAGCTGCTCTTTCTCCAAAGGTAGCGTTTGAGGAACGAAATCTATTCCAAGCTTTTTGTCGCAAAGCCTTATCAGCTATGTGGCGATGCTTTAGATCGTTTGACTGCCACTATGCAATACCGTGTTCTTTACGCGCTTCGTCCAGTCCGTTAATGCCTCTGTCATCGTGAGTTAATCGTTCTCGTAAACGGGTACCCGGACCGCAATATCTGTACCCAGGTATATGTAACTCCACGGGAAATTTATTTATTAAGGTGTTAATTAATCCCGATATTTTTTATAGCTATTACACGGAGAACTATGCTTCATACCACACTGACTGACAATTCACTAAACTATTTAATGCTATACATATACACACATAATATATATATATATATATATATATATATATATATATATATATATGTATATATTTACCACCATACTGTTTCATTCCACAAGATACTGTATTACCTATAAAAGATTATTACATCACTTTTAACGATAATCACTACTCAAAACATAACGGTCTATTAAAAGGAGGTTGTAAACGAGGTGTAATCGTCGGTTCATCAGGTTTCGGAAAAACAAATGTTATGATTACCTTATTAGAACATCCAAATGGTTTACGTTTTGAAAATGTTTATGTATATTACTGCAAATCTTTATATCAACCTAAATACCAGTACCCACGAAAATTACTTGCACCTTTAAAAAATATCGGGTATATCGAATACAGTGATAACAGTGACGTTATATCCCCTAGTGATCCACGTAAAAATTCAATAATGATTTTTGATGATGTAGCATGCCATAAACAGAATGCAATAAGGGACTACTTCTGTTTTGCAGACCCCAAAATAATGATTGTTTCTATCTGTGCCAAACGTATCCTTCTATTCCAAAACAGCTTATACGTGATAATGCGAATCTACTAGCTTTGTTCCAACAAGATAGTACCAATCATAAGCATGTATATGATGATCGAGTTAATGTAGATATGACATTTGATAGATTTAAGGACTTGTGTTTCTGTTGCTGGCGTGACAAATTTGGATTTCTTGTGATTGATGAAGAGAGTGATGTTAATACAGGTCGTTTCCGTAAGGGATTTGACTGTTACATTGCATTATAAATACTACACTTGATATGTAAACATGTAGTAATAATGGAGGAGCGCTTAGTACAAGACATTTTGCGCGCTCGCAAGAGTAAACATATTGTTCAGAATTCTGGTGATCTTCATTATGAAAATTTCATTTCATTCTCTGGAATAGCTATTAAAAAGAGAATTAGTATTCCTACTGGTATAGTTGACACCTATACCTTTCCCTGTAACGAGGGCACCGTATTATTCAAGTGAGTCACAGGTCTCGAGCTTAACATCAACGGCAAAAAGTTTACGCCTGCTAGCGATGTAATTGGTCACCATATAACTATGAATGCCGCAATTAAAGTGTCTATACCAGAGTTCATAGAGTTTGCAACTGCGGCGATGTTCCATGTAGAGCTCGTAGTACAATCCAAACTGATAAAGTGAGTAAAGCTGATGTTGTTGAAAAACTGCACAAGCTAGCACGGAGAAATTTTCCGCGGCGTTGTGTGGTACATAAAGGTTTAAATGACCTGTTTCAAGCTGATTTAGTAGAAATGATACCTTATGCTCGGGTAAATAAAGGATTTCTATACATGTTAGTAGTAATAAATGCATTTTCTAAATATGTTTGGGCTTATCCCATCAAACGCAAAAATGGTAAACTAGTCGCAGATGTAATGAATAAACTTTTGTCTGGTTTGCAAAAGACGCCTACACATATACAAACTGACATGGGAACGGAGTTTTATAACGCTGAATTTAAAAAAGTTATGAAAAAATTTAATATTAATCATTACAGTAGTTATTGCAAATTTAAGAGTAGTATAGTTGAACGTGTAAATCGCACTCTTAAAGCAATATAGTGGAAGGCATTCAGTATGCAAGGTTCCTATAAATGGTTATCAATATTACCTGAAATTGTTGTGGATTATAATTCAAGAAAGCATAGAACCACCGAATACAAACCTATAGAAGTAACGGAAAAGAATGCTGCCTCTATTTTGAAACATTAAAAATGTCATCAAGTTCTTTACTGTAAGATACCTAAATTTCAACTGGGGGATTATGTAGGTATTAGCAAATACAGAAGCATATTCTCTAAGGGTTACACACCTAATTGGAGTTACGAAATCTTTCGAATATCAGCAGTGAAACGTTCCCGCCCAATTACCTGCACATTACGTGATAGTCGAGATGAAGAGATACAGGGACGTTTCTATGAGCCAGAATTTCAAAGTGTTAACATCCTGACATTCATCTAGTTGAACGTCTAATACGACGGCGAGGAAATATCTCGTTAAATGCTTAGGGTTTGATACTTCTCACAATTCATGGATTTCTAACAAAGACATTATATAATACGCTCTCACTTTTAATGGAATTACTTTTCTCCCGGGGAAAAATAGGTACTTTTTTCCCGGGTACGTATACATAATACAAATAAATATAAACACAACATTTATTTTAAAAACGAAAGTTACATTTTCTTAATATTAAAAGTACAGTTGTTAAACGTCCATTGCATGAAAGTCTTTTTCAAAGGACGATTTGAAACTTTTGATACATTAGAAAATTCTTCAGCAGAAATAACATCCTCTGCCATGAATACCACTGCTCTGGATGTACTTGGCCCGAAATTTGATGTTACTTTAGCTGATGCATTGTAAGACCATTGTAATAGTTTGTTGGCAATTTCTGTTCTTTGCGCTATCGAGTCATCAACAAATACTTCTTCGACCATTGAAGACTTCCAACCGCCGTGTTTTTTTAATGCTAATAAGTCTCCTCCAGATTCCACAAGAAGGGTAGCTGACGATCTACGAAATGCATGAACCGTGTATAAGTTAGCATTTTCCAATCCAAGAAAACTGGCCACTGTTTCATCAGGTATTTCATAAAACTGATTTTTTACCCACAACCTGATTAATACATTTTCCACTGCGGTATGCATAAAAAAGACCGCGATCTTTTGATGCTGGTGGGCGAAGGGTTATGTACATTTTGCAAAATTTAACATATTATTCAATGACTACAAATCTCCTCGTTTGACTAATTTGTACTATTAGTAAATTTCCCGATTATTCTGTCATCTAATGTTATCTGGATTATTTGACAAATTCGACAAGCTCCCGAAATTCCCAATACTACAATAACCTTAGTCATTAAATAAACTTCATTAGGAGCATTATATAAAAAAATTTTAATTTGGGTACTGGTGAAAAGTTTAGATTTCTCGGGATTGTAACCTTTTCCATTTTGCTTTAGAGATATGGTTAACTTGACATATTTTGAAATATTCACATGATTAATAGTTTGTAATGTACTTCTAATCATTGAATAAGTCGACCACACAGCAAAATACGCCAATAACACTGTTTCCGAAAAAGAACTGCATTTATTTTTCAATTTCCATTCCATAAATTTTGTATATGCGTTTTCGTAAATTTTTCGCGATTTACTTGGCAATAGTTCTGTAGGATTTTACCATGGGATTTTAGAAAACACTTTCTTTATTAACACAATTGAACTACAATACAAAACTACGCTAATATTACACAAAGTCCGACTCCAACAGAATTCGTGAAATTCTTACAAACGAAAATAGAAATTAAATGTGCGAGAACGAGAGAGATGTTTTCTAAGCTTAGGATATGATTATATTTAGAGATTGAGCGTGTATTTTCGGAGAATTAAAATAAATTAGTAAGTATTTGTGAAAAACTAAACTAACTCGTGTTACATTTTTTCCGTAACTATATATATATATATATATATATATATATATATATATATATATATTGCGATGGTTATAAGTAGGTATAATAGAGGGGGTAGAGTTTTATCGAGCTCAAACAATATGTAGTGTGTGAGTTTAAATAAAGTCGAAGAAGTTATACACTTCGTTGTGAGAAAAAATAGTATACGAGTATAAAAATATGGTTGTAATACAACAAAACAGGCTTTGTGGGGTTTGAACAATGATGTTACATTCATAAAAGCAATGAGCTATAGCAGTAGCAGATCAATCTCAATCAATCAACCGAAAGTATGTCTTACAGTTTGCGGAAACCAGATTACAGTTCAAAACTGAATACATTAAAGTCTAATTAAATATGACGTGAAATAATAAATAATTTCTACCCTAATGCAATGATGCTTTATATATATATATATATATATATATATATATATATATATATATATATATATAGGCAGATTCTCTCTTTCTAAACAGGCACCATCTATACATTCGGAAAATTATGTCTGATTTATTTGCATGTTCAATTACATACACACAAAATTGTTTCATAATAACGTGTTCATTAACAGTTATAAAAACCCCCTTAAAAAGACTGGAAAGTAATAATTACTTATATATAACATAGAGTTAAATTAAATTAACATATTTTTAAGAATATCAAACTGATATAACGGAAATGAAAGGCAAAAGGTTTTAATGGTTTTATTATTATGCGCGAATTAACAATAACTACAAGTTTAAAATCCACAAATACGTACCAACTATTTGTAGAGCTGATCTTATGACGTCATCCTATAAGAGAAATAATACATTTTAAAAACCTTTATCGACATTTTTGTTAGCAATATCAAGTAAAAAACACACACACATATATATATATATATATATATATATATATATATATATATATATATATATATATATATATATATATATATATATAAATAATACGCTTACCTTTAGAAGTGTTTTTCTTTCAGTTGTTCTAATAATGATAACCATATGTTGAACTGTGTCCACATGTAGTCTCACTAAACACGTTTTATGAATGGTTGGATATAAACTGGCTATTACATTCCGATCATTAACTAATTTAGAAAGTAATACACAAAACCTGATTACTGCTACTCGTATTTAGCAATTATATTGTACTTATAAAATTTACATTCAAAACACAAATATTTCAAAAATTTTGCTAACGCAAAATTACTTTAAATAATTGAATCTTGTAAGTAATTGTTATTTTCCAATCTTTTTAATGGGGTTTTTATAACAGTTAATGAACACGTCACTATGAAACAATTTTGTGTGTATGTAATTGAACATGCAAATAAATCAATTTTCCGAATGTATAGGTGGTGCCTGTTTAAAAAGAGAGAATCTCCTTATATATAAAGCATCATTGCATAGGGGTAGAAATTATTTATTATTTCACGTCATACTTAATTAGACTTTAATGTATTCAGTTTTGAACTGTAATCTGGTTTCCACACACTGTAAGACATAATTTCGGTTGATTGATTGATTGAGATTGATCTCGTTGATTTGATCGAGCATGATTTGTTTGAAATTGATTGATTAATTAATTAATTGATTTGTTTGTGTGTGTGTGTGTGTGTGTGTGTGTGTGTGTGTGTGTGTGTGTATGTATGTATGAGAAAGAGCCGAAAGAGAGAGAGGGAGAGAGAGAAACGAGATAGAGCAAGAGAGAGGTGCGCATTCTCGACTTCTATTATAGAAAATGTTCAGTAGTCTATACGCCACTAGATGGCGCTAAAATCAATTTTAACTCAAAGGGGCCAGGGCGCAGACCTTGATACAAGTCCTGTCTTACAAGGCTAGGACCACTTTATTAGAATACAATTTTGTATGACAGGGCGAATGACTACAGCTGGAAGATTAAGTTAGAACCCGCATACAATTGCACCAGGGGGGCCCACGATAGGGGCTAAGCTCTGCGCTTGTCTTATAAGGTTAGGGTCCTCATACCATATCCAGCCTGGGGGGCAAAGGCCCGAGAACAAGTTGCGAAGGCCTACACGGGTCTTACAAGCTAGCATTGGGCCTCCTTATTAGAACATTGTACGCGCACGCATTTTCCTACCTTCTGGGGGCTAAACTGCTAAAGAGGCGGTAATTAAGGTAAAAATTCCATCAAGGGGTTGAAAATGACTGCCGAAAAGAAGCCATAGGTGTGAATCGACAATAAAGTTCTTAACACAACCAAAAGGGCTCCAATTGGGAAATTCGATCAAGGGTTAAAAAAGACCTCCGAAAAGAAACCATAGGGGTAGAAAAAACGCGTCCCAACACGCGGGCGGCCATAAAATAGGAGTGAAAGAACACGTCCTACAGGTGGGCGAGTAAAAAACTAAAATAATTAGGGATGAAAAAGGCCCCTGAAAAGAAACCATGGGGGTGGAAAATACGGTCTCCCACGTGGGCACATAAAAAAGTGAAAGTGAATTTTCTCCAGAAAATCCCAGAGCGCGGCGGAAGGTGTCCGACTTCTACTGGGGTGCGTTCGTTTACTCACAATACCGTTGCCAACATAATGATGCAGTTCCTAGATTTGCCACTAAAGTTCAAAAATCGTAATAGCAATTGTCCCAAGGTAAAACCGTTCCAAGGTACACGCCTTCCCCTACACTGCATTTTCTCCTTCCACTTAAAAAAAGAGAAAACTTACAAGTCCAATTTTTGTGGAGGTCTACCTGATCTATTACTAATAGTAGTGAACTTAGGAGTACCAGGTTGACCTATCTTCTGTGAGTGATCGAATGGATGACTTTCCTGTTCAAGTTCTGGTACTTCTAGGTCCCTCTTAACAGGTATACTATTTTGAATAGATTTAGACATCTTACAACTCATATTAGCATCAGACAAAATTTATGGAGATTTAGTACTAAGAGGTAGACCTTGTGACGAATCAAAGTCTTTGTGTAGTAAAGGCATGTGTACATTAGATTTATAGGAAATATTGTCTGAACATTGACGCATATCGTTACTATGTACATGTTTAATGTTATCAATTTTAACAACTTTACCATATTTTTAGAATCTTATTTTTTACATAAACAGGCTGACTTAAACAATACAATTTAGTTTTTCGAAAACTGTCTGAGTTGGAATCAATATCTGAACATTTTTTGTCTAAGCAAGGTTTAAGTAAGTCAAATCCATTTCTTGGTTTTAACTTAAATAAATTTTCTGAAGGAGAAATACTAGTAACTGTAGAGGGTGTAGTGTGTAAATAAAAAATTATATAACCTAGTTTTTAAAATGAACTGACATATTTCCTCCTTTTTATTAAAAAATAAAGCTTTTTCTAAATACTTTTTAACAGTTTGGACACTTCTCTTAGCTTTAAGGGTGACAAAAGCGGTAATTTCTTGAGAACTGAACGGTGGACCGTTGTCAGACACTAACAAAACAGTTAGCCCAAAAATAGAAAAAAATTTGTTTGTTTAAGTATCGTTTCAAAAGAATGCAAAGCATTAGTCCCGTTTTCCATTAGTTTCACATCTAACCATTTTGACTCATTATCAACCAAAATTAGGAAATTGCTGTTATATTTCTGAAAAAAATTATTGTTCTCTGTAGAAATTATTTGAAGGTGTAGGCCAAGACACTAAAGTACTGTTTGTAAAATTTTGAAAAGTTTGACAAACTTCGCATAAACTTATAAATCATTGTTAACATCTGGTCACCAACAGTAAGCTCTAATTAACATTTTAGCATGGACTATACCTAACTGTTATTCGTGGAAAAGTTCCAAAACTTCATTTTGATTCGGGAATGATAACCCTACTACCTAACAAAGAAACTTATTTTCAATGGATCGTTTCTTCTGTGGAAGTATGGTTTTAGTTTTTCATCCTGAACTGCATTAGGCCATCCAGATTTTGTAAATTCAATGACTTTTAGTAGTGTTAAATTTCTAAAAGTCGCTTTTGAAATATCACTCGAATGAAGTGGAATATTTTCAACTAAGCTGAAGGAGTATAAGGAACTAGGGATTTCAGTGACACTAAGACATTGGTAAGCGTGATAAAACGTCAGCATTTGCTAAGAGTTTTGCCTTTTCATACTGTATGTCATAGTCAAGCTGATAAAGTAATAGCCCAACGGGTTATTCAAGACGCGGCCGGTATACCTTTATTTCTACTAAGTATATACAGGGTGCGGCGCGAAGAGTTTTGATTAAAGTAATGGCGGATACAGTTATGTTAAAAATCTAAAATTACGAAGCTGTAGGTTTTGGATGACACTGAGTTCAAATATAATATTGTCCTGAATGTGGTACTTCCGGTTATACCGGAAGTAGACGTCAACTTTGTTATTTTAAATGGAACCTAATATTTTTTATTTTATTTTCGAATTCTACATGTAATTCTAGATAAAATTTGTGCACAATGTCCTATACCAAAAATGAAGTATTTTCGAGATATTTCGATTTTTTTTTTATTTTGAAAAAATCCTAGTCCACATTGTATAACGATATCTCCATTAATAACGAAGCGAGTGACGTGAAATTGTAACCAATAAACAACAAGCGCTTCCCCGTTTACTCCATATATCCATCTTATTGATATTTCATACAGGGTGTTTTAAACTTAGCCGCCAACATGCACAATTTAAATCATTTATAAGTTGCTTACCTTAAATAGAACACCCTGTATTTTATTACATTTTCCGCTGTATTTTTTTAAGCCAATTCGTTTGGTATCAGTATTCCCTATACCTAAATCCAGCCACTTTTGAGATATTTTATTATCTTAGTTAAAACATAAAAAATTTGATAGTTAGAACGTTAATTGTTTATGTTGTTTTCACAGTTTTCTTTACCAGTTTGTATTTCATAGTAAATAATGGCAAATGTAGATTTACTAATGATGATTTTTAAATCTTATTATTATTTACGGCAGTGTAATAGAATTGTTGAACGGACTTGCCGTGTTTTTGCAGAAAGATATCAAATCGACCAAATGCAACTGGTGATATTGTAAGAAGATTCTTAAAACTGCCGTCAGTTTGGTCAATTTAGACAAAATTAATAAAAATAAACCACTAGTGGACAGTGACATAAACGAAATTAATGTTTTGGGTTATTTTACGGCCTCTCCAAATGGCTCCATTAGAGATTGTGAGAGAGATCTTACTTTGTAGAGAATAATTCATCGCATTTTAAAAAAACACAAATGGAAACCATTTTCATATCATTTGGTGCAATACGTACAATTAGGTGATCTTCCTCGAAGGGTAAAATTCTGTGAATGGTTTTTAATGAAGCCCCAAGAGGGTGAAAACTTCATAAACAAAGTTATGTGGTGTGATGAAGCAAAGTTTAGCAAAAATGGATTATTTAATCGACATAATTCCCATTTTTGGTCTAATGAAAATCCACATGTTAGTAGAGAACGTTATTTTCAAGATAGTTGGAGTTTTAATGTTTTTTGTGCAATAAAAGGCGATAAAACTTTAGCATTAAAATTTTATGATGAAAATTTAAATGGTACAAGATATTGCCATATTTTAGAAGAAGCCATACGACTGGCGTTACATAAATGGAGAGGCGGCTTCAGCTTGGTATCAGGAAGATGGAGCACCTCCTCATAACTTTGGGCCTGTTGCTAAGCACCTTTACGACATGTTTGATGATAGATGGATTGCCAATCAGGGTCCGTTTCATTGGCCAGCTCGCTCTCCTGATTTGGCTCCTCTAGATTTTGGTATTTGGGGTTACATTAAAAAGCAGGTATTTTCCAAACCTGTTACGACAAAGGAAGATATGATGCAGAGAGTCTTCTTGCTTTTAATTCTCTAACACTCGACCATATTTCCAGAATTACAAGACATAACTTAATGAAAAGGATTCATAAATGTTTAGAAGTAGATGGTGCTAATTTTGAACATTTATTATAAAACTTTACTTGTTTAATATTATATTTAGTTATTTTTGTTTGTAAGTTATCTAATTAAATTAATACAAAATACCTAGTCAACGTTTTTAATGATATCCACAATTAATAATCCTTTCAGGCTATTGGTTACTTTTCAGAATTAATAACATGAAAAAATAACAAAATATCACCTTAAATAATGGAAATCATGGCCTACCCTTTACTAATATTGAAATAATTAAGTGTTGTTGTGTTTGAACTAAGATAATGAAATATCTCAAAAGTGGTTGGATTTAAGTATAGGGAATACTGATAGCAAACGAATTGGCTTAAAAAAATACAGCGGAAAATGTAATAAAATACAGGGTGTTCTATTTAAAGTAAGCAACTTATAAATGATTTAAATTGTGCATGTTGGCGGCTAAGTTTAAAACACCCTGTATGAAATATCAATGAGATGGATATATGGAGTTAACGGGCAAGCGCTTGTTGTTTATTGGTTACAATTTCACGTCACTAGCTTCGTTATTAATGGAGATATCGTTATTCAATGTGGACTGGATTTTTCAAAATTAAAAAAAATCAAATATCTCGAAAATACTTCATTTTGGTATAAGACATTGTACACAAATTTTATCTAGAATTTCATGTAGAATTCGAAAATAAAATAAAAAATATTAGGTTCCATTTAAAATAACAAAGTTGACGTCTACTTCCGGTATAACCGGAAGTGCCACATTCAGGACAATATTATATTTGAACTCAGCGTCATCTAAAACCTACAGCTTCGTAATTTTAGATTTTTAACATAACTGTATCCGCCATTACTTTTAATCAAAACTATTCGCGCCACACCCTGTATTGTAAACGCTGGTGATCAGAAAGTAAAGTAAATTTTCTGCCAAATATATATTTGTGAAACCTTTTTAGAGCAAAAATAATTGCTAGACTTTCTCTTTCCAAATTTGAGTAAAGTTTTTCAGTTTCAGAAAGGGTGCTTGATGCAAACATTACGGGTTTTTCCTCATCATTAATACGATGACTTAAAACAGTCCCTACTCCACACCCACTTTTGTCGCATTAAATATAAATAGGTAAGGATGTGTTAAAATGTGTGAGGACAACTTCGAATGTTATTCAGTTTTTACTCAAGTGAAATACGTTTTCACATTCGTTTGCCCAATCAAATTCAACACCAGACTTGCATAGA